>CM043704.1:35251038-35581038 GCA_023935145.1 Bretschneidera sinensis
CCATACCCCCAAACTTAAATTACACATTGACCCCAATGTGTGACTAATATGGAAAGAGCTGACCTGAGATATGGAGAACTATCTGGACTGGTATGGCTCATAGCATACCCAAAACTTGAACTAAAGTACGCTTTGTCCCTGAAAAATAAAAACTGGAAAACAAAAAATACTGGAAACAAACATTAATCATAAAAATGCGAAATAATAAATAAACAAAAGAAAAGATAAGCTGTGGGATGCCTCCCATGAGCGCTAAGTTTTACGTCTTCAGCCAGACTCTCCCTAGAATACTACACTCAATCTGAGTAACTAGGATCCTCCAACAGTATCGTCTCAATGTCCGGACTCCTCAACTCTAAGAACGGTTTCAGCCTCTGTCCATTTACCTTGAAAGTATTACCATTCTTAGGATCCTCAATCTCGATGGCCCCATGAGGAAAAACCGATCGAATAATGAATGGGCCTGACCATCGGGATTTGAGCTTGCCTGGAAAAAGATGCAGGCGTGAATTATAAAGAAGAACTCTCTGACCCGGCTCAAAAGCTCGCCTCAAAATATTTTGGTCATGAGTCTTCTTCATTTGTGCTTTGTATGATCGGGCACACTCATATGCATCATTCCGCAGCTCCTCCAATCCATTGAGTTGGAGCTTCCGTTGTGAGCCAGCCTTGGAAAGATTGAAATTTAGTTGCTTGACAGCCCAATACGCACGATGCTCTAATTCAACCGGAAGGTGACATGCCTTTCCGTATACAATGCGATAGGGAGACATGCCAATTGGCGTCTTGAAGGCTGTCCGATATGCCCACAGTGCATCCGTCAATCGCAGAGACCAATCCTTTCTAGTAGGGTTCACAGTCTTTTCCAAAATATGTTTGATCTCGTGATTTGAGATTTCCACTTGACCACTCGTCTGTGGGTGATATGGGGTGGCAACTTTGTGCGTGATACAATATTTCTTCATCAACTGCTCAAAGATCTTGTTGCAAAAGTGCTTACCTCCATCACTTATGATTGCTCGAGGCGTACCAAAACGAGCAAAAATAGTGTCTTTCAAGAACTGGACCACAACTCTGTGGTCATTGGTCTTGCACGCAACGACCTCCACCCACTTGGACAGATAGTCCACAGCAACTAGAATGTATAAGTAGCCAAAGGAGTTTGGGAATGGTCCCATGAAATCAATGCCCCACACATCAAAAATCTCAACAATCAGAATAGGGTTGAGGGGCATCATATTTCTCCTAGAAAGACTCCCTAGCTTTTGGCAACGCTCACAAGATATACAGTAGGTGTGAGAGTCCCGAAACAGGGTAGGCCAATAAAATCCACACTGCAAAATCTTTGCAGCGGTCTTTTTAGCACTAAAATGGCCTCCACATGCATGATCATGACAAAAGGCGATGACATTAGATTGGTCATGCTCAGGAATACATCGTCTAATGATCTGATCAGGACAATACTTGAACAGGTAAGGATCGTCCCAAAAAAAGTGTTTTACCATGGCCAAAAATTTTGATTTATCTTGCCTCCCCCAATGCAAGGGCATGTGTCCGGTGACAAGATAGTTCACTATGTCAGCAAACCATGGTGCGGGACTGTGAGCAATGTGCATCAATTGCTCATCAGGAAAGGTCTCAGAAATGGGAGTGGCAGCCTCACTGAATTCCACAATCAATCTAGACAAATGGTCCGCCACCACATTTTCCGAACCTTTCTTATCCCGAATCTCAATGTCGAACTCTTGAAGTAGCAAGATCCATCGGATAAGACGAGATTTAGCATCTTTTTTAGAGAAAAGATACTTCAATGCAGCATGGTCCGAGTAGATAATGACTTTAGATCCTAACAAGTAGGATCTGAACTTGTCTAGTGTAAAAACGACTGCAAGCAACTCATTCTCTGTGGTAGAATAATTGAGTTGTGCGTCGTTTAGAGTTCGACTTGCGTAATAGATAGCATGGGGAAGTTTATCAACACGCTGCCCCAAAACAGCTCCAACAGCATAGTCTGATGCGTCACACATAATCTCAAAAGGCACACCCCAGTTAGGTGGCTGAATAATGGGTGTGGACGTCAGAATTTCCTTCAGATCCCCAAATGCTTTCTTACAATCCTCATCAAATAGAAATTGGGCATCTTTTTGCAACAACTTGCACAAGGGCCTGGCGATCTTGCTGAAATTCTGGATAAATCGCCTATAGAAACCTGCATGGCCCAGAAAAGATCGAACCTCTTTCACCGTACGTGGGGGTGGAAGGCTGGAAATCAAATCCACCTTCGCTTTGTCGACCTCAATCCCTCGATGAGATACGATATGCCCCAGTACAATTCCTTGCTTGACCATAAAATGGCACTTCTCCCAATTAAGCACCAGGTTCTTCTCCTTGCACCGTACCAAAACCAAATAGAGACGGTGCAGGCACTCCTCAAATGTTGAACCGAAGACGGAGAAGTCGTCCATGAAAATCTCCAAGAACCGCTCTACCATGTCAGAGAATATACTGACCATGCACCGCTGAAAAGTGGCAGGTGCATTGCATAACCCAAAGGGCATGCGACGGTAGGCGAAGGTCCCAAAAGGACAGGTAAATGTCGTCTTCTCCTGATCTTCAGGGTCCACGGGGACCTGGTTATATCCAGAATAACCATCCAAAAAGCAATAATACTCGTGCCCAGCCAAACGCTCCACCATCTGATCAATAAATGGAAGTGGAAAGTGATCCTTCCTTGTGGCAGTGTTCAGCTTACGGTAGTCTATACACACTCTCCACCCAGACTGCACACGAGTTGGCACCAACTCGTCGTCCTTATTCTTTACTACCGTTAACCCAGCTCGCTTGGGCACGACATGAATGGGGCTCACCCACTTGCTATCAGAGATGGGATAAATGATCCCTGCATCTAACAGCTTAATAACCTCTACCCTAACAACCTCTTGCATAGCAGGGTTGAGCCTTCTTTGCGGCTCCCTCGATGGCTTAGCATCTTCCTCCAAGTGTATCCTGTGCATCACCACCGAGGGGCTGTTAATATCCTCAATGGTCCAGCCGATAGCTTCCTTGTGCTCTCTTAAAACATCTAATAATTTCTCCTCTTGAGCCTCTCCCAAATCTGAAGCTATTATCACAGGCAAACAGTGTGCTGGACCCAGGAACTTATACTTAAGATTATCCGGTAAAGGCTTAAGTTCCTTCTGTTGAGGTTCGGGTGACACCTTCTCCTCCTCCTCCTTGCTTTCTTGAGGATCAGACTCCAAAATGGCATTTACTTCCTCGAGTAACTTATCTAAACCCAAGTCCTCTCCAAAGTGAGCAAAGCATGCCTCCATGGGATCCTCAATGCTTGATTCATCCACAGTATCCTTAAGAATCTCCTCTATCAAGCATACATCTCTCATTTCATCATATTCCAGTGGTTGCCTAGTGATATCAAAAATGTTCAACTCCACTGTCATATTTCCGAAGAAGATCTTCATCACCCCTGTCCTACAATTGATTAGGGCGTTAGCCGTGGCTAAGAATGGTCGCCCTAGAATCACCGGTATTTGAATCCCTACATTCTGAACCGGTTCTGTGTCAAGCACAATAAAATCCACGGGGAAATAGAACTTATCCACTTTTATCAAAACATCCTCAACTATCCCCCGTGGTCTTTTCACTGACCTGTCAGCCAATTGAAGCGTCGTGGTTGTGGGCTTCAATTCTCCTAACCCCAACTGCACATAGACTGAGTAAGGTAGAAGATTCACACTCGCCCCTAGATCCAAAAGGGCCCTCTCAATATGGCTGACTCCTATTGTGCAAGAGATGGTAGGACACCCCGGGTCCTTATACTTGATAGGTAACTTGCACTGAAGGATTGAACTGACCTGCTCGGTCAAAAATGCCTTTTTTGGGACATTCGTCCTCCTCTTGATAGTGACCAAGTCCTTTAAAAACTTGGCATATGATGGCACTTGATGGATGGCATCCATAAATGGGATATTGATATGGACTTGCTTGAATACCTCCAGAATTTCTTCATACTTCCCTCCTTTCTTGGGCGCCTGTAATCTCTCGGGGTAAGGCGCTCTAGGTACAAACGACCTAGGAGGGTCTTTCTCAGTAGGTGTGGCTGTAGATGGCTCAGCATCTCCCTTCTCTGTGTTGCCACTCCCTTGCCCTTGCTGCATAGCAGGGCTCTCTTCCACTTGATTGTCCACTTGTCTCCCAGACCTCAGTGTGACAATCGACTGTACTTGTTCCTCCCCGTGCGTAGGAGTTGATGAACTCTCAACCATAAATTGTCCTTTTGGGTTTTGCACGGGCTGACTGGGGAACTTTCCTTTCTCTCTCTCACCCAAATGACTTGCAATTTGCCCTATTTGACTCTCCAGCTTGGCAATTGCTTGGGTGTTTACCATTGTTGCACTCCTCACATCGCTCATATTTTGGCTAGTCGCCTTCATGAATTCCTTGAGGGTGTCCTCAAGCGACTGTGAAACTGGCGCTGGTGTTTGAGCGGGTGCATGGTAAGCAGGTGAAGGTGCTGGATGGGCAGAACGACCATGATTAGGAATTTGTGGGGCTAATCCGGGAGGATATTGATTTTGAGCATGATGAGAGGATCCTCCCTGATTCATTGGTTGGTTCTGCCTCCATGAAAAATTTGGGTGGTTCCGCCACCCTGGATTGTACGTCTCGGAGTACGATCCATTTGACTGCCTTCGAAAGTCATTGAAAGCATTTACTTGTTCCATAGGATACTCGGCACAAGCCGACATTGATGGGCAATTCTGTGCTAGATGCATGGGACTAGCACAGATGGAATAGCTTTCAACATTGAATGTGTTGGCAGCATTGATGGATTGGCTCACAGTGAGAGCGTCAATCTTCTTAGTGAGGGCATCTAACTTTATCCTCAAATCAGCGTCCTCTCGGACCTCATAGATGCCTCCCCTCTTAGGAGCACGAATGGACTTATCTCGACAGCTTGAAAAATCCCACTGCTGTGAGTTGTCGGACAACTTGTCCAACGCCATATATGCTTCGTCTCCTGTCAGACTCAAGAATGCCCCCCATTCATAGACTCGATCATGCTACGGTTGGGTTGAGTCAACCCTTGGTAGAAGAATTGAACGAGTCTCCACTTCTCATATCCATGTGGAGGGCATCTGATCAGTAACTCTTTAAAGCGCTCCCAGCTTTCAGAGAACTTCTCATCCTCGTCCTGAGTGAAAGAGCTAATCTCCTTACGGTACTCATTCACTCTAGACATTGGGAAAAACTTATGGTAAAATTTTCTAAGTAGGTTTTCCCAAGATGTGATAGATCCGGACGTGTTGGAGTCCAACCACGCCCTAGCTCTATCGTGAAGGGAGAAAGGGAAAAGTCGAAGATGGACTGACTCCTCAGAGAAGTTCTGGAATTTGAATGTAGCACAAATGTCTTTGAACTTCTTCACATGACTATAAGGATTTTCAAGATCTAAGCCATGGAATGAGGGTAGGAGTTGGATAACATGTGGCTTCAAATCAAAGTGTGTGGCATTGGTTGGTGGCAACACTATGCAGGAAGATGAGTTAGTCGCAACGGGTGTGAACAAATCCCTAAGGGATGTAGTGGAGTCCACGTTCCAAGCTCTAGGTTGCTCTACATGTTCAGGTTGATTAAAATTTTCTCCCATCTCAACAGTCTCTCTCTCAACTAGTGCTCTTTTCTGCCTCCTAAGAGTTCTTTCTAAGTCGGGATCTAAATGTGTCAAATCTAAGTTCAAGGATCTCCGACCAAGCATACACTAACAGAAAAATAGTGAGATACTAACCAGCAGAAGCAACAGAATAAATCAAACACAAAACTCAATTTTTTTTTTTTAATTAAATTAACTAGTAGAAAAATAAAATCAATTCAGACCAAAAATTTTCACAAACAAAACAACTCCCCGGCAACGGCGCCAAAAACTTGCTGTGAGTTTTAAATTACTCGCAAGCGCACGAGTCGTTTGCAGTATAGCGTTGTGCAAGTGCGAGGTCGAATCCACAGGGAATTGCGTTGTGAAAGTATATTTTCAATCTAAATTAACTCTATCTTAACCTAGTTCAGAATTTTGAATGATAATTTGCAAAACAAATTAAAACTAAATTAAATTGATTTTAAAACTAATAATAAAAAGCACTAAGGTTTCCGAATCCACCCCACCAAAGTTAAGCATACATGTTCTAAAAATATAGCCTATCAAAACATTCTATGAATCCAACTATAAGACAAAAAACAAAGAATATCCCAACTAAACCAAAAGCACCCGATGTATCCGCTCTTAACAAATCACAAAGGGAATCTAATTTAATCGAAAAGCATTCAATGTATCCATCAGATGAAACACAAAGAAAATCCAACAGACAATTTAAACTCAATCAATTATAAGATGAACTCAAATAATTGACAGAACATTTATACTAAAAATTGTCAGATTTGTACAAGCAAATCTGAACTACTACGCCAAACAACGGCGGGGCTTCATCTTCAACCTTAGCTGAAGAGTCTAGCCACTCATAACTACAAAACTATAATAACAAGTGCTAAACATTTAAACTAAAACAACTGAATATAAAGAAATAAATAAACAACTTTACATGGGAGAAATTTCACTCGCTGACGGGCGGCGCTTCCCCTCGTGGTAGCAATGCCTTCGGGATCCACCAGAATGCTAGCGGACGTCCACCGGTAGCTTAGGAATTGTACATTGGATTATGAAGCCAAATGGTGTTTATATAGGAGGAGACCCGGAGTAAAACAGGTTGCAGAAACGATGTGGGATACAGGCCCGTGTGCGCTCGATCGCAGTGTGGTGCGATCGATCGCAGGTACGATCGATCGCATGTCTTGTGCGCACGATCTCATGTGCGCTCGATCGCATGTCTGCTGCGATCGATCGCAAATGCACTGAACTTCAATTATTTCGATGTGGGATGTTGACCATGCGCTCGTTCAAAGGCAGGTGCGCTCGAGCGCTGGTGCGCTCGATCGCATATCTGTTGCGATCGAGTGCAATGTCTCCAGAAGCTTCAAATCAACCTGAAATGCTGCACTTTCTCCACAAAGCTGTAAAAACACACAAAACACAAGAAAAACGTAAAATAAAGTAAAATAATACTAACTAAGAGCATAACAAATATAAGTTAAGGGTCTAAAATATGCAATATTTAAGACTCATCAGTCTACAGCTAGACTTTTCAATCTTCATCAATTAGGGTCTCTAACAGGAATAAGTGCACAGTTCCTCTCCACTTGTTCACCATAATAGTGCTTCAATCTCTAACCATTTACTCTGAATATATTCCCTGTCTTGTCTTTCAAGTCTATTGCTCCAAAAGAGGAAACACTGTCAATTGTATAAGGACCTGTCCATATTGATTTTAACATGCTCGGGAAGAGTTTGAGTCGTGAATTGAAGAGTAAAACTTGTTGTCCTAGTGCAAACTTACGCCTAAGAATTTGTTTGTCATGCCACTTCTTCATCCGTTCTTTGTAGATCTTCGCATTTTCATAAGCATTGTTCCGGAACTCATCCATCTCATTCAATTGTAAGAGTCGCTTTTCTCCTGTTGCATTTAAATCAAAATTAAACTTCTTTACAGCCCAATAAGCTCTATGCTCCAACTCAACAAGAAGATGACATGCCTTTCCAAACACTAATCGGTAAGGAGACATCTCGATAGGTGTTTTAAAAGATGTGCAGTATGCCCACAATGTAACGACCCATCCCGGGTTGGCCACCCCCGAGACAGTGTCATCACATTTTGAGAATCCTAGCATGACACATATATGCAACAATAAAAATAATACTAACAGAAATTTTCTACTGTAACCCTCAGCACTCAACAGGAGAGGTATAATAATCTGATATTAATTTAAATATAATATACAACTTAAAATGCATGAATATTTACAAATAAAATTTTTTATTTCCTTTTCTCAATTGTCTGAGGATATTGACATGTACGTGGCTTACAGAAAATGATTTCATCTGACTCGCAACCCACCAGACTATTTGTCCTGCCTGCTACCTGAAATCATTGTACAATGAGGGATGAGCTTCACAAGCTCAGTGAATTAAATTTACTAAAAGTATTCAAATTGCATAAATAGCCCTTTAATATTTAATTATTTATCTCTCATATAACTGGAGAGTAGCATAATGTCTAACATTTAAATAATTCCTATCATATCATATTTTTATGCCTTTTTCTCACTGTAACTGTCTCTCTCTGTGAGACTCATTTATCTACAAATATATGCATAACATCAACAACATTCAGTAAAAATATCAACATGTAAAATAGATGTCATGCATGAATTATTATTATGAGAACGTCTTTCCACATGTCGACATGTTTTTATTATCTTAGACCGGCCTCCTCCCGGTTCTTTTATTTCCAACATATACCGACTGTCACGGTATTTATTTCCAGCATATACCAGCTGTCACTGTTTTTCAATTAGACCAGCCCCTTCCTGGTTCTTTCGGTTCTCTTATTTAATGCATATGCATATGAACAATGATATGAAATATGCATATGAACAGTAATATAAAAACCACATGAATTCAAAATATTTAAATTAACCATCCAGTCTTTCCTCAACTTTCTGCTTGATAAATTTCACAGTTTTCTTCTCCTCATATATCACATCAATTTATTAACCAAAACTCGTCAAGAATTTATTTATCACCATCATTATTAAATCAACTCATTATTCTAATAATATTTCTTTTCACATAATAATTTTCTACGTGTCCAATATTCATATCATACATATTAATTTAATTTTTATCTACCACCAAAGCATAATCTAATAATTTATTTTAATATTATTACTAGATATTTGATTTTTATTTAGATTACTTAAAGTAAATCTAACTTACCACGTAGCACTTAAAGTTACTCGTGGATCACCTCCTTGCATTTCCCGTTCTTCTTAGCAATTTCTCCCGGTTGCTGATCGTCAACACGTGACATAATATTTATATTAAATTTCTAATTATATCTTCAATTTTTCATAAACCACACCCTTTGAAAATTCTCACTTTGAATTCTGAGAAATTTCATGTATGCTAAAAATTCAAAAATAAACATTACATTATTACCTTTTGTTTTTCTGATAGCTTCTCGTGACTCTCTATAAAATTCTCCTGTAAACCCCTTCAAAATTTTGCTCTTTCAACTTTTCTTTAGGTCCCCAAGTATTTAAAGAAAACGAGTAATTTGAAAGAAATTAAATGAAATTTTGTAGGTAAAATTTTCGTCGACGTATTTTATATATATATACATATACATATATATATATATATATATACATATATATACATATATATATATATAGTTTGTTGCTTCAAACTCTCTTGCACCATCAGCACCTAAACTCCCAAAATTTGTCCACGTTTAGCCTTGCTGTAAAACATGCAAGGCTAACTATTTCTATCAATTGCAATTGTAAGCCATGCAAACGCCATTATTAATTTGGCACCAGGTGGCAACACCTACTGCCACGTTTGTTTGTTTGTTTTTTCTTAAAGAAAACTTTTTTTTTTCTTTTTTTGTTGGATATCCCTTTTTTTTTTTTACTTTTCTGTCCGCTGGGACGTCCACGTCCCAAATTATTTTTAGAATTGCTTTATTCAAATAATAATAAACCTTTTACATATATTTTATTTTAATTCCATGTCATATTTATTAAATTACTTCTTTACCCTTACTTTACAAATACTGGTATTACACACAAAGCACTATCAAGCTTTTTTGCCCAATCATTCTTATTGGTGTTGACCCTCTTCTCAAGGATATTCATGATTTTTCGATTTGAAATTTCAACTTGGCCATTAGTTTGAGGATGGTAGCCAAGTTCTATCTTGTACTTCACACCATATTTAGAAAAAAGGTTGTCAAACAACTTATTGCAAAAGTGGGTCCCTTCGTCACTAATAATAGCTTATGGTGTACCAAATCTTGTGAATATATTCTTATGCAGAAATTTGAGCACTACCTTTGCATCGTTTGTTGTTGCAGCAATTGTTTCCATCCATTTTGACATATAATCCACTACTAACAAGATATAAACAAAGCCAAAAGGAGGAAAAGGACCCATAAAATCGATTCCCTACACATCAAATAACTCAACCTCTAAGATATTTTTCAGTAGTAACTCCCGACACCTTGAAATATTTCCCATATGTTGGCACCAGTCACAAGTCTTCACCAAAGTATAACTATCACGAAAAATAGAAGGCCAAAAGAAACCACTTTGAAGTACCTTAGTTGCTGTTCGTATTGCTTTAAGGTGTCATCCATATGATGATGAATGGCAATGATGGAGAATGGCTTGCATTTCTTCTTCTGGTACACATCTTCAGATGATTTGATCAAGGCATCTTTTGAACAGTAAAGGCTCATCCCAAAGATAATATTTCACATCATGTAGAAACTTCTTGCATTGGTGGTAAGTGAGATCTGGTGGTAGTACTTTACAAGCATATAGTTTACAATATCAGCATACCAAGGAAACTTGATCTCATATGCAAACAACTACTCATTAGGAAGCTTACTTCCTCTTGCTCCAGCCGAGAGAGATGATCAGCAATTGAATTTTTGCTTCCTTTCTTATCTCGAACCTCCAAATCAAATTCTTGAAAAAGCAGCATCCAACGAATTAGCCTAGGCTAAGCATCCTTCGTACCAAACAAATAACGAATTGCTGCATGATTAGTGAACACTATCACTTTTGTACCAATGAGGTAAGACCAAAATTTATCACACGCAAACACAACAGCAAGCATCTCCTTCTTAGTTGTTGTATAATTTAATTGAGCTTCATTCAAAGTCCAGCTTGCATTATAGATGGCCCTGAATAGTTTGTCTCGCTTTTATCCTAATACTACTCCAATTGTAAAGTCGTTTGCATCACATATGACTTCGAAAGGTTGACTCCAATCATGTACAGTCATAACTGGTGCTGAAACTAGTTTCTCCTTGATTGCATTAAAGTCCTACAAACAAGCATCATCAAAGTCAAATAAATAATTTTTTTTAAGAAGATTGCATAAAGGTTTAGAGAGTTTAGAAAAATCCTTTATAAATCTTCTATAAAATCCTGCATATCTCAAAAAGCTTGTTGGTATTTTATCCAAGGATTAAACAAAAAGGAGTTTAGCATCAGGTCAGCTGTGTGCGCCACACCTCAGCAGACCCGCGCCTCAGCGCCTAGCAAGTGGAGCTCTTCAGACCCAGGTGTGCGTCGTGGCACAAGAAGGTTGCACCGCGACGCCCAGAAGGTGGAGAAGTTCAGCCCTGGCTTAAGTCGCGGCCTGCCCTGTTATGGGTCGTGGTGCCAAGCACACTGAGACAAGTTTTTTCAGCCTTTTGAAATGGTGCGTGGTGCATGATCAAAATGCACAGGATCACTTAGACTTGATCAAGGGCTGTTATGTTATTGAATTCTCTTCCTGATTACTTTGAAAGTTTTATTAATGCTATTGAATATAGAAGAGATACACTAACCAAGGAAATTGTGATCAATGCTATAAGGGCTTATGATTTCAAAGCCAAGATAAGGGAAGCATCAAGTGGAGAAGGGTTGTTCATTAGAGGAAGGCCAGCAACTCGAAATGGTAATAGCATTCATGGCAACTACTGGGAGAAATCAAAGGGTAGAGGGCAGAGCCATGGGAGATCATATTCCAAACCAAAGTTTGGAGGGAAGCGATGCTTCTATTTCAATAAGGAGGGTCATTTCAAAAAAGATTGCAAGAAGAGGTTATGGGATGAGAGAGGAAGAAGCCACATCAACAATGGAGAGGCTTCGGTTGCCAAAGGAGAACAACAAGATGATATTCTTGTTGTGTGGTCAAATGTGAGCAAGAGGCAAGGTAGCAAGAAATGGATCCTGGATTCCGGGTGCACTTATCACATGTGCCCTCATAGGAATTGGTTCAAGAATTTCAAGGAAACTAATGATGGAAAGGTTTTCTTGGGGAATGATACTTCTTGCCAAGTGAAGGGAATATGAGACATCCAATTGAGGATGTTTGATGGAGTCACTAGGCTGCTGCGGAATGTGAGGTATCTTCCGGATTTGAGAAGAAAATTGATCTCATTGGGGCAGCTGGATTCCATGGGGTACAAATACAAGGCAGAGGGAGGAAAGATCAAGGTAACCAAGGGATCTTTGATAGTGATCAAAGCAGTAATAAAGGATGGTCTCTATGAGATGATCAGAGAGACAGAAATTAAGGATCAAGCAGCAAGCTTGATGGCTAAGATGGATAGGGCAGCCCTTTGGCACACTTGCTTGGGACATGTGAGCAAAAAGGGCCTGCAAGTTCTCAGCAAGGATGGTCTACTTGGTGGTGACAAGATAGAGAAACTTGATTTCTGTGAGTGTTACATTCTTGGGAAGCAACACTGGGTCAGCTTCAACACCGGAGTGCACAAGTCTAAGGGCATTCTTGACTACATTCATGCAGACCTTTGGGGACCAGCAAGAACACCAACATAGGGAGGTAATCGTTACTTTCTTTCTTTAATTGATGATTATTCAAGAAAGGTTTGAGTTTATTTTCTTAAAAATAAATCAGATGCTTTGAATAATTTTGTGGTGTGGAAAAAGTTGCTGGGGACTCAAACGGGTAGGGTAGTTAAGGTTTTACGAACCAATAATGGCTTAGAATTTTTTAATAAGGATTTTGATAAATTTTGTGAGTTAAATAGGATTCTAAGACATAGAACGGTTGTAAAAACCCCTAAGCAAAATGGAGTTGCTGAGAGGATGAATAGAACCTTATGGAAAAGGTTAGGTGCATGTTAATTGGGTCCGATTTACCAAAAATATTTTTGGGGGAAGCTGTGTCTACTGCTGCATATTTGGTTAATAGATCATCCTCTAGAGCTTTAGAGCTCAAGACTCCCGAGGAAATGTGGAGTGGGAAACCCCCTGAGTTGAAGAGTTGTTCTAACTTGTAAGAACCATTGATTTAGTGCAGAGAGCTCAGAGTAGCTCACCGGAACGTAGGCATTTGCCGAATCTCGATAACAAATTGCTCGTTTTCTTTCTTTGATTGGTTTGATTCTTTTCTTTACAAGTCATTCTAGACTTGGGTTGTTCGGAAGATCACCACCTGGGCATCTAGAGGTGATTTCCAACAAAGTTTATGATTCCCTTAACTTTCTTTGGAGGTGGTAGTTTTATTATGGTTGCAATTTTAGCTCGATCAACCTCAATTCCTTTAGACAACCATCAATGCCCAATAAAAAGGAACATTTCCTAGCAATACAGAAGTAAATCCAAAGGATCAATGCAAGGCCATCACACTTAGGAGTGGAAGAGAAATTAAGAGGTCACCATCAAAGGAAACCAAGTTCACCCCTACAGACCATCACAAACTCAATAAAAGAATAAAATTCTTTTTTAATCGTGAAGCTTTCTCTATCTCTCGCTGCACACACTGTCACAAACTCAATAAAAGAATTCAATTCTTCTATATCCGTGCCGCTATCAAAGAAGAGAAACTCTCCTTTTCTATTCTAACGTTTTGTGCCCTACTCCCCCACTCACAACCGCCACCTCTTCTTATATAGGCTACCAAATCAATTCTACCCATGCGCAGTGAGCTGAGGCAGTGCCAAGTGGGCCTGATGTTGGGCTGGTGCGTTGTAGGCCTGCTGGCGATGTTGTGTTTGGGTCCAAATTCAATGCGCTCCAACCATAATCTGTGCGCAGTGGTGATTTGGGCTTCTTGGCTGATCTTCTATCTGGACGCATCATGCACACAATCATGGAATGGTCATTGATACTTGTTCTAGTGTTTTTAAAATTTGGTTCTTCATTTTTTTCAAATCTAAAATAAAATTTAATGACAACAATGAAGCCTAAAACCATCACAAATAAATAAAATTATACTAAAGTTTAAAGTTAAGAAGTGATAAAATATAGAAAATTATGCAAGGCATCAAACACCTCCAAACTTAAAACTTTGTTTGTCCTCAAATAAAAATAAAATAAAACAACTCCATAGAAAAATCTCATCACTCACCAAGTCATGATCTGAATTTAGATTTCATTACTAGTATCTTACTCTTTTAATATCAATGATAGCAAAAAAATCAATAAAAATTTAGCAATTTGTCAAGCAAGAGTTAAGAGATTACTTTAACCTAAAGCTAAGACCTTGAGTGTGTGTGTGATATAGTCAGTTTAACTTAAACCACCTGTAAACTCAGATAAAAATAGAACAACTGAAACCAGATGAATTCTCTCAAAACTTAATCCCATAAGTCCAACTTTTAGAAATCCTCTCCACTAATGTAGTCAACACCAAAATCAGAGATCAAAAGGTCTTTAATCAGGTTGTAATGATAACCCACAAGGTGAGGGCTAAGAAAGAACTGGATAAGGAAAATTAAAGCAAACTGGGAAAACACTTGTTGGAAAAAACAATAAAAGAGATAGCTACAGGATTCAAACCATAGCTCTTTCTCGACTATATGCTCATACTGGTGACATTATTGTTGCTGTAATCAATGAAGCAATACCAAGTACACATTTAACAAAATCTGAAGTGATATGCACTCCACTTATTGAGTTTTCTCTATTTTATGCTTCTTTCCATGATGGATAAATCACCTCTGGGCAAAAGACAAACCCAGCAAAAATACTTTTTTTTTTCTTTTTTCTCTCTACTTTTTTTTTTCTCTTCTCTTTTATTTTCTTCTTTTTTTACACACTTTGATCAAACAAAGCATAATTTTCTTTGAACTAACTTTGTCTTTAAATGTAGATTTCCACCAAAGTATTTTTTTCAAACTGTAAAAGCTAAATTCATGGTTTTTCAGGCTTAGAACGGGAATGATTAATGTAGTTAAAAGAATAAATAATGGCTTATGTAAAATAAGGCTCAAGGAGGTTGACTATGGACATACACCATGCAATGATGGCATGATAAATAGGATGACTGTGAAAGCTTTTTGGTTATGACAAAAAAATTCCTAGATCATTTCTCTAATGTTTAGTATCAACTAGGATTTCGCCTCAAAGATCCATCAATGGATTCTAGAGTAAAGCAAGATTGAACTTTCCTGACCCAGTTAATTCTACTCATTCTCTTCATCAACAAAATGGAATAAAAAAATTGACTATGTGCTCAATTATGTTCAAGGCCAACTATTTAAATCAAAGTACCCGCAAAACTCAGACTGACATAAAAGAAATTTTCAAAAAAATTTCTCAGTCCTATCCTCAATCACAAATTTTAGAGTCATAGAGAATTCAATCATACTCAAATGCATGCTTGGTAAGAAAATTCAAAAACTCAAGACTTATAAAATCACAAGTAAAATAAAATAACCAGCAATCAAGAAGATAAAATGACTATAGAAGTTTACAATTACAAGAGAGAAGATTTAAGGAATTGAGGAATCTCTCCCAACCAATTCTAGAAACCTTCTACGCTCAACCCATGCGAGCTAATCTATGAGCAACTTGATTTCTTTCTTTATTGATTAAGCCTACAAAAAGCGATACAAAAGAGATAAAGGCAGCTCTTAATATCGGCAACATAACCCACCATTGATAAATATTAGTACTTGGGGTGAATTTAAATTTTTATCTTAGGTAAAACAATGTTTTGGAAAGATTTTATCTTATAAACAAGTTTTACAATAAAAAAAAAAGAAAATATTTTTCTCAAAGAATTTCTTGAAGTGTAAAGAATACATGAATTTATGGGGAGCTAATGCTCTACACTTGCACACTTTATCTTAATTATAAATTGCATAATCTTTTGATTTTGTCTTAAGGCTTTGTCATTATAAACAAAAAAAAGGGAAATTGTTGACTTTGGGTCAATCAGCCCAAAATTTTGATGATAACAAACACTTAAGTAAAGTGTTAATGGTTTCATGTTAATATACATAAGCCATGATGAGAAAAGGAACAAGTCTTGGATCTATCATAAAGACTCTACTAGAAGTAAAGCTATGGGAAGATCTAAAGTTTCAAGAAAATAAGTCTAAGGTCTTAGAACTTTTTGTAAGTTAGAAGAGTTCATAACTTATGCTCTATCTCATTTATTTGATCACTTGTATGCATAATTTTAACTTAGAAGAAAGACATATATGCAAATTTAATGAATCTTGTCGATCTAATCTATGATTCGCGCTGACCTAATTTTCCAATGACTTTTTGGGTTATAAAACCCTCACGCAGCGTTGGCCTAATTTATGATCACATCGACCTAATTAACAAAGACGGTTGGTTGGTATTTCTAGGTTTCAATCAAGTTGACCTAATCATCAATTTATGTTAACGCAAATTTCCTAAGTTCTTGTCCAAATCAATATTTGTGTCTAAGCCTAATTTATGATCACGTCGATGCAATGCCTCCACTAGTTATATATTTTTTCAAAAATGTCAAATGTAGGATAAAAGCCTAAAAGTCTTATAACAAATATATTATCCTTGGGCTATATATATGATGGTGCTTAGGTTATCAAGATAACAACTTGAACATATATTATCAAACATTAATCATCTAGAGAATATTTACTCCTTTACAAATTTATTTTTCTCTATCTAACATAGAGTTTTGAATCATAAATCAATCCTTGTGAAGATATTTAGCTATTGAGCTATCTCATTCATATTATAATTTGTAAAAGGATCTCTAAACCCTTAAAAAGTTTTTGTTAAACACTTTTGACAGAAGATAATTCTAGTGAGAGAAATTCTTTAGAGGTTTTAGTGTGAGCCTTGAAACACTTGTTAAAAGTTAGGTATTGATGTGGGTAAAAATACATCATCCAATGAGAATTCGATACGTGGTAACCCTCAAAGGCATAAAAGTAATTTCATACCCAAGACACACCTGCCAATACATAGAGGATACCTGGCTCATAAAAGAGTAAAAACCACTCATCCTGTTTAAAGAAAAAAGTGGTAATTTGTAATGACACATCCCGGGTTGGCCACCCCCGAGACAGTGTTGTCACGTTTTGAAATCCCAGCGCGACACATATATGCAACAATATAAAACATACATCAACTGAAAATATATACATACATACATCCATTCTCAGCCCTCAACAGGGGAGTTACATTATTAATATCCCAACTGAAACAATATATACAACATATTATGCATGAATATTTACAATTTTTTTTCCATTAGTCTGAGAATGTGGACCACGAGACTTACAGATAATAACTCAGTCTAAATCTCAGCTCACAAATCTATCTATAATGTTCGCTACCTGAAATTATTTAACAATGAGGAGTGAGCTTCACAAGCTCAGTGAATTAAATTTATTATAAATACTCAATTTGTATACTTCTAGTTATATTCATTCATTGTTTAATCAGCATAATTAACCATCTATCTCTTCTCACATTCTAATTCACTCATTTATCAATTTCTCTTAATAAATAAATTATCAAGCTATCATCTTTAAATACATATATCTCATATATTTTATCAATTTAATATTTCTAATTTAATATCATCATAAAGTTCACATCATATAAACAATCAACAATATAACTCTTTTATTATGCCATCATTTCTATTTATCTATCATCAAAATTGTCTCATTATGAGACTCATCTATCTATTAACATTTAATACTTAAAACTGATTCTTTAGCATCTCATCCATTAATAATAAATATTTAAAACAAATATAATGCATGAATTTAAATTTTCTTTCTTTCTTTCTTTCTTATCAGATCATTTCATATTATCATTTGAGAATGTCTTCCCACATGTCAACATG
This sequence comes from Bretschneidera sinensis, assembly GCA_023935145.1. Lineage (NCBI taxonomy): Eukaryota > Viridiplantae > Streptophyta > Magnoliopsida > Brassicales > Akaniaceae > Bretschneidera > Bretschneidera sinensis. The sequence continues at coordinate 35,268,836 of CM043704.1, forward strand.
TTTCAGCCAGACCAGCTGCCTTTTTGGTCTTCTCAACCAGACCAACTACCTTCCTGATATTCTCTTTTATGCATATGAGCAATAATATACAAAAAAACATACATCAAAGCATTCAATTCAACTATCTAGCTCGTTCTCAAAATTATTATTTTTATCATATTTATTAAATTGTATCCTCATATATCATATCAATTTTTCAATCATATTTTCAGAAATTTCATATAACTTCTACGCATATTTTTCATTAATCCATCATTTTTAAAATATAAATTCTTATATAATTAATATTCAACATACTATTTAATCCCTAATCAATAAATCAATCAATTATCATACTTAACAGAAAATACATCATTAAATCATTATAATTCAACCATTTATTCAAATATCATAAATTCATATTTTTATTGGTATCTAACTCATCACGTAGAACTTAAAGCTACCAGTGGATCACCTCATTGTCTTTTTTGCTCCTTTCAGCAATCTAACCCGATTGTTGATCGTCAACACCTGACATAATATTTATATTAAAATTTCTAATTTATTTTTCAATTCTTTCATAATTCATACTTTTAAATTTCTACATAAAAAATAAATACATCAATTTTTTTTAAGTATAGAGGATTAATTTATAAATATTCAATCTTTCAAAAAACAAAAAAATCACCTTATTACCTTTTTTTAAGCTTCCTTCGAATTTCTTTAAAATTTTCCCATAAAGTTCATCAAAATTTCAACATTTCTTTATGTCCTCATGTGTTTAAAGAAAAAGAGTAATTTAAAAGAGAATATAATTTTAGAGCGAGAAAGAAATTTGTAAACCAATTTTTTAACAAAACAAAACAAAAGAAAACTCAATTTTTATACAAAAATTGGCCAAAGTTGTGTTTATCCCATTCTCCATGTCTATACCTACGTGTCTCACTTGCATGCTCTCTAGCCAATTCAATTTTGAGTAGGCTACATCTGTCCACTAGCGTCCATGTGTCTGTCTTTTTTTTTTTTTTTTTAAAGTTTATGACAGCTTATTTACGTTTCTGCCACCCTATATATTCATTTAAAATTTACAACTTTATCACTTCTTAATTACGATTCTGCCATCGATCATTTTCATTTAAAATTTAAGACTGACTGATCATTTTCATTTAAACTTTATGACTTTGCCACTGCTTAATTACAATTCTACCACTAGTCATCTTCATTTAAAATTTACAACTTTGCCACTACTTAATTACGATTCTGCCATTTCTCCTTAAAAATTCAAATTTTCACATTTTCTTTCTTCTAAAAATTATAGAAAATTATACTTTCTTTCAATTTTTTTATTTATTTTTACAAACATTTTTCTTAACTCTATTTCATATTTTTGTTCAAAATTATTTATTTTCAAACTTTCAATTTAATAATTTCAGTTCTTCTAACTCTTTCTAATAAAATTCTCAATATCATTTTTCAAATATTATTTCAAATCAATAGTAAATATTTCATATATATATATATATATATATTATTTAATAAATTGTAATATCTATCAACTTACTTCTTTACCCTTACTTTAAGAACACAGGTATTACATAACTTCACTCAAGGGACCCACCCCCTTTTTCCCATTAGGTTAAGATTCCTAGTCCTATATAAAGTCTTATTATTCAAGCTACCTCACTTTTTTACACACTTCCCGAAATATCTCTCTCTGCTTTTACGTCATCCTTCTTTATCACCTGACTTAAGCATCGAGGATTTTCTTTATAGAATAAAAACTCTTGGTAGCTTTCCTTTTTAGGTTCATCTATGTTCTACTGACGTGGATCTGACGAAGACTGCACATTATACTTTGATGTCAGCCCTCGACACCTTGACTTGAACTGACATCAAGATTTAACGTCATTAGATCTTAATTATTTTTCGGCATCAGCAGATCGGTGCCATCTGTGGGAATGACAAATCTTATTTGAACGATGCCGTCAAAAAACCTACCCTTAAAAGCACTATTAACCAAACCTTCGAAATAAAAATAAGGAAACTAACTGAGCTCCCTCTGTCGCCTGGATTTTGCGGATGGACACAACCCTCATCACAGTTCGGAGAGCCATCAAAACCCTGAAGCAAATGATGAGCAGGTCCAGATTAACCCCCCAATCAATCGCCAACTTGAAGAAACCTCATACCCTCTAGACCTTGATTATGATGAGTTGGCTCCTATCAATGAACAAAGTATAATACCCTTCAATAGCAGTATGAAAATCTTGCTGCCATGCTAGCTTAGCTCATCCCTGAGCGAAGCCTAGTGCATCCTCATCAGCCATAACATCGTGCCAAGAAAGGGATGATACATACCTTTAGCCCATAATTTTGATATGGTAGAGGTGAACTCAAGCAAAAGAAATGAGCATGTTGACTAAGGACAAAGCTGGTAATATCGAGCTGGGAAGGCCAACCGAAGTAGCCCTTGATGCTCTATTTGTGATGAAGAGTCAGTGTCAAACTCTCGTCTGAGAAAAAAACCAAAAACAAGAATGCTTTGAAGTCATTAAACAATTGAAAGAAACAAATGAGCATATAAGACTCTCTTTGAGTGGTAGCCAACTCAACATTCGTGACAAGGTCAAGCCTTCAGGAAATCATGGATGAGAAAATACAACATACTTTCAAGATGTCACACATTTAAACTTATACTAGTAAGACATGTCCCATAGACCATCTTAAAATTTTCAAGTTTTTGATGTTCCTCCACGAACATTCTGATGTTGTTATGTGACACACACTCCCCATAACTTTACGAAAAACCATGAGGACTTGGTTCTCTCGCCTCCCCTATAGTGTAATCTAAACTTTTGATGACCTCAATGAACTGTTTACAATGCACTTCTTCAGTAGCTGAGACCCTAAGAAAACCTTGAAAAGTTTGCTAAGTATCACCTAATACTATAATGAGAGTCTCTATGATTGTATCTCCCGTTTCTGATCTACCATGATGGAAGTGAGGGATCTCTACCAAAAGGTGGTAGTAATGAACTTTTTCAACGAAATTCGTACTTTGGACTTCAGCCACTACTTTGTCGAGAAACCCATTGCATACAGTGCATGATCTTTTGGCTAAAGTTGATGAGTTTGTTATTGCTGAAGAAGACTGACCCTTGGCAAGCAAAGAAGAGGAAGCCTTAGGTACCAAAAAGAGAAAATACTAGATTCATAAGCCTGAGAAATGAGGAGAAAAAAGAGTTTCGAAGTGACAATCACAAGAGTGAAACATCGAAGGGAGCCCATCAAGGATTCGAGAGCTAAAAAATCTTATTTTTTTTAACATAAAAAGATAAAGAAGCTATTGCAATTGTTGGAAATATTAGGCCCACTAAAGGCACAAAAATAGAGGGTAAGTTATTGAAAGTTGTCATAGAATGGGGACCTTAATTTAATATTTGTACCTGTTATTGTTAGATTCTTACTTCTAAAGATATCTTATAATAATTCTAATTTTTATATTATATAATTATACTAAGTATATCTAGATGAATATATATCTATGTAGGTATACTCCTCTCAACACCTCAAGGGTAAACCTTTTGATGGAAATTGCGAACCAAGACATCATCCGATAGCCACCCAAGATCAAGTCCCCACCGGGCAAGAGAGACATGAACAATTTTTTTTTCGATTTCATAAAGATCATGGTCATGACACCAAGGAATGCAAACATTTGAAAAATAAGATTAAAAGTCTTATTTGAATGGGTCAACCATCGAGGGAGGATCATCAAACTCCCGCAAGGTATATGCTTATTTTGTTGGATCAATGAAAGGGCCAGGTAAAAAGAATCGGATTAATCAGACGATTATTTTTACCGGTGATGATTTCGAAGGAGTTCAGTTCCTTCATGATGACGTAGTGGTCATAACACTAATTGTCACGAACCATGCTATTGAAAGGATATTGGTTGACAATAGCTCTTTGCAAGATATCTTGTATTACTATACTTTCAACAAGATGAAACTATCAGGAGATCAACTTAAACCTTCCAATCATCCACTAGACTGATTTTTCAGAGAGTTAGTTTACCCAAAAGAAAGTATTGCATTGCCAATAAACAACAGGAACTGAACCTCATCAAACAACTATCAGGAGTACCATTTTGGTAATAGATCTCCCATTCTCATATAACATCATCCTCGGAAAAGCATGATTGAATTCCATCAGGGCAGTAGTATCAACTTATCATTTGAAAATGAAGTTTCTAACCGAGAATGGCGTTAGTAAAGTTAAGGAAACCAAGATTCTTCTCGGAGTTGTTATTTAGCCTTTATGAAAGATGAAGCTAAAAGCTCGAAAAGAAAGCCTATAGAAGAGCTAATATCAGTGCCGCTAGCAAAAGGCAAAGATTGTGAGAAAATGGCTAAAATCAACTCAAGTTTGGAGGGCGAACTCCGGACACGGTTGATTTCCTTCCTAAATAAAAACCAAGATGCGTTCCTATGGTCAGCTTTAGACATTCCCAGAATTGATCCCAAGATAATGGTACATCGTTTGAACATCGACCCCAAGAAAAACCCGTAACTCAGAAGAAGAAAGCTTTCGCACGAGAAAGACAATAGGCTATTGACGTTAAAGTCGAGAAATTCTTTGAAGCTAGATTTATTAGAGAAATTGAAATTGATTATCTAGCTAATGTTGTCATGGTAAAGAAATTGAATAGAAAATAGCAAATCTGCATCAATTTTACTGATTTAAATAAGACTTTCCCAAAAGACATCATCCCGCTATCGCCTATAGCTTAGTTAGTTGATAGCACATCCAGATATGAAATGTTGAGCTTCATGGATGCTTAATTTGGATACAATCTAATCATGATGTACAAGATGGACTAGCCAAACATGACCTTTGTCACAAAAAAAATGACCTTTATTGTGACAAGGTGACATCGTTCTGACCCAAGAATGTCGGGGCAACTTATCAACTGTTGGTCAATAAGTTGTTCAAATATCAGATTAGCCGAAATATGGAGGTATATGTTGCCGACATGCTCATGTAAAGCATACAAGGTGTGAACCATGTGGCCGACCTTGAAGAGTGTCTCTAAGTCCTAAGGAATCATCAAGTGAAGCTCAATCCCTCTAAATGCGGCTTCTGTGTGACTTAAGGCAAGTTCCTTAGATTATGGTGATTCAAAGAGGGATCAAGGGGAACCTGGAGAAGATCAAGGTAGTCTTGGACATGGAAGCACCTCAGCATGTGAAAGAAGTGCAAAAACTCACTTGCCATATAACCGCCCTCAGAAGAATGTCAATCTTTTTTTTAAGAACTTCAGAGATACTTAAGTTCAACATTTCCCCTTACTAAGCCTAAATAAGGTGAAGAGCTATACCTTAGCCTCTAGCGAAATGATTACGGCCTTAGTATTGATCAGAGAAGAAGGCAAGGTCCAAAGTCGATATGTTATATCAGTCAACTCCTTTAGGACACTGAGACACGTTATCAGCCCATTGAAAAATTGGTGTACATTATCGTCATCTTAACCCGAAAATTGCGACCATGTTTCTAATCTAATCCTATTATAGTGTTGATTGACCATCTGCTTTGGTAAATTCTTCAAAAACACCGACCTCTAATGACGACTAGTTAAGTTGTCATTGAGTTTAGAGAATTTAAAATCAGGTACAAGCCTTGATCAGCAATCAAGGCATAAGAATTACCTAACTTCATTGTCAAGTGTACTTTCCTCGAAAACCCCATTAGGGGGCAAGAGCCCGAGCCATAATGTAATAACCCATCCCGGGTTGACCACCCTCGAGATAATGTCGTCACATTTTGAAATCTCAGCTAGACACATATATGCAACAATATAAAAACATCAACTGAAATTATCTACATACATAAATTCTCAACTCTCAACAGGGGAGTTACATTATTAAGATCCTAACTGAAACATTATATACAATATATTATGCATGAATATTTAAAAATATTTTTTCCATTAGTCTGAGGATGTGGACCACGTGGCTTACAAATAATGACTCAGTCTGAATCTCAGCTCACCAATCTATCCGTCATGCCTGCTACCTGAAATTATTTAACAATGAGGAGTGAGCTTCACAAGCTCAGTGAATTAAATTTACTAGAAGTATTCAATTTGTATAATTCCAGTCACATCTTATAATTCAATTGTTCAAATAGTCTTCCAATATTCATTCATCTATATCTCATATAATTTGATAATAGCATTTTATTATCACTACTCATATCATAATCCTCATTATTTATCAATCTTTCTTCTCATATATTTAATCATCTTAAGACTATCATAGAAAAATTCTGGATAAACCTCCTATAATAATCAGCCAACCTAAAAAAAGCTTCTAATTTCAGTTATACTAGTTCATCTTTTCCAATTCAACACTTCATCTACTTTCTATGGGTCAACTGTTATACCATCTTCTAACACAACATGCCCCAAGAAAGATATTTCACTCCACCAAAACTCACACTTAGAGAACTTTACATATAATTTCTCTCTCCTCAGAATTTCCAATACTATTTCTAAATGTTGCATATGCTTCTCTTCATCCTTGGAATATACCAGAATATTATCAATAAATACAATCACAAATCTATCCAAGAATGGTTTAAACACCTGATTCATTAGATCTATAAATGTTGTATGAGCATTAGTCAACCCAAATGGCATTACAAGGAACTCATGATGGCCATAACGTATCCTAAAAGTAGTTTTAGGCACGTCCCCCTCATTTATCCTCAACTGATGATAACCCGTTCTCAGGTCTATCTTAGAAAACACCCTAGCCTCCTGTAACAGCTTGAACAAATCATCTATCCTAGGCAAAATATATTTATTCTTGATGGTGATCTTATTCAACTATCTATAATCAATACACAACCTCATTGTTCCATCATTCTTCTTCATAAACAACACAAGGGCTCTCCAAGGCAATATATTAGGTCGAATAAAATGTTTATCTAACAAATCCTAAAGCTGAACTTTCAATTCTCTCAACTTAGCTGGTGCCATTCTAAAAGGTGTTATAGATATGGGTGCTGATCTCGGAATCACCTCAGTAGAAAACTTAATCTCTTCTTTGGGAGGCAAACCAGACAACTCCTCAGGGAATACATCAGAAAAATCTTTCACTACTAAAATTTCTTCTAACTTCCTAATCTTCTTTCTAGAATCCACCACATACGCTAAATAGCCCTCACAACCCTTCTTCAACCAAGTACTAGTAGTCAGGGCAGAAATAAGACAGTTGGTAAGTATCTTATGTTCTCCCTGAAGATTAAACTCATATTGTCCTGGTATCTTGAACATCACATTCTTCTTAAAAGAATCTACCCAAGCATGATATGCAGATAACCAATTCATTCCTAGGATTAAATCAAAATCAATCATATCTAAAGGCAACAAATCAACTTCAAATTCTCTATCAGCCATACTAATCACACAACCCCAATAAATTATCCTGATAATAACCCTATCCCTAGTAGGAACCTCAACAATAACAGTATGCATCAAATGACAAACACTAGCATCAATAGATTTCATATAAGCACTGGATGCAAAAGAATGGGTTGAACCAGGATCAATCAATAATCTAGTAGGTCTATCAAGAATAGATATCATGCCCATAATAACATCAAGAGTGGTTTGTGCATCTTGTTGGGTCAACACATAGACTCTGTTGTCTTTGGGCTGTAACTGACCATCGTGTCATCTCTCAACTACTGATCCTCTGCCCCTGCCTCGCACACTCTCTGATCCACCACCTCTCTCCACCTGTCTTCTCCTAACACCTCCTGTACCTATGTCAATAGATTTCCCCACTAGACAATCTACACTAACATGTCCTCCTTCACCACATACAAAGCATATCTGAGTAGGGCAATTCCGAGACAAATATCCCATCTGATTACATTTAAAGCAAACCCTTGGCTCTCGATCATATATCAGATTACCACTTCCCCTTGGTGGCATACTTACTCCTCTACCATAACTCCCAATTCCCATAGCCTATCTCTCAAATCTAGGGGTCCCACCGATATTACTCTAAGCTATAGAAACAATAGATCTTGCTTACCTCTGACTCTGTACTACAGTTCCTTGTGACAAGGAATGCCCCCTCTGGGCTGGTCTCCCACCTTGCACACTCATACTGCTACCACTTTTGGTTCTCTCAAATCTAGACCTCTTCAGCCAATCCCTCATACCTCTAAACTCCATCAAATCCTTTTCAATATGTAATGCTTTATCCACTAGTATAATATAATTCTCAATACCCATATAAGAGAGTTTAGTCTGAATTTCATAGTATAACCCTTCTAAAAATCTCTTACATTTTCTCTCATTTGTATTCCCTAACTCAGGTAAAAACCTCGATAGGGCTCTAAATCTACTATCATACTTAGCCACAGATAAAGTATTTTGCCTTAAATGAATAAAATCTCTCTCCTGTTATGCTCGAAATGTATCTGGAAAATATTTTGCAAAGAATACATCCTTTGACTTATGCAAGTTATGGGTTGTTCTACCTGTGTACTCAATCTAGGAAGAATATCCCCCCACCATTGAAAAGCCTCACCTTCCAGCATAAATAAAGCAAAAGCAACCTTCTGTCTATCTGTCACTAGTAAGATTTCAAAATATTTCTTAACATGTTTAATCCATTGCTAAGCTTCCACAGGATTTACAGATCCTCTAAAAGACTGAGGTTTAAACTTAAGAAATCTCACAAAACAATCCCCTTACATCTCATGTTCAAACACTCCCTCTCCCTCATGATCCTCCTGTCTCACCACATCAGGTTCTATTCTACCCCTTTCCTCTAATCTCCTCTGTAGATTATCAACCTTTTTTTCTGCTACATTCATTCTCTCTATAGCATGATCAGGAACTTCTCTCAACTTATCCCTCCAAATATCAGATTCTTTCCCACCTCTACTAGTACCAACTGCACTAGTAATCTGTTCCCTTGCATGAACCACAGACTCAACCTCCTCCTTTGTTTCAGCTCTTTTAAATATTGAGGGTTTACCATGTCCCCTCTGATTCAAAACTCTACCTCTAGCTCTAGTTCTAGCATGTCTACATGTCATCCTTAGACTCTGTATTAAAATATAGTTTATTTAAATCTTCAACTTCTTTAAATTTTTATGCAGTCTAAAGAATCATAACACCTAATGCTTTGATACCAAAATTGTAACGACCCATCCCGGGTTGCTTACCCCTGAGACGGTGTCGTCACATTTTGAAATCCTAGCACGACACATATATGCAATAATATAAAAACATCAACTGAAATTATCTACATATATAAATCCTCAACCCTCAACAAGAAGTTGCATTATTAAGATCTTAACTAAAACATTATATACAATATATTATGCATGAATATTTACAAAAAAAAAATTTCCATTAGTTTGAGGATGTGGACCATGTGGCTTACAGATAATGACTTAGTCTAATCTCAGCTCACCAATATATTTTTCCTGCCTGCTACCTGAAATTATTTAACAATGAAGAGTGAGCTTCACAAGCTCAGTGAATTAAATTTACTAAAAGTATTCAATTTGTATAATTCCAATCACATCTTATAATTCAATTGTTCAAATAGTCTTCCAATATTCATTCATCTATATCTCATATAATTTGATAATAGCATTCTATTATCACTACTCATATCATAATCCTCATCATTTATCAATCTCTTCTTAAGTTAATCATCAAATATATCAATTTTTCTTCTCATATATTTAATTATATTGAGACTATCAATTCAACCTCATAATTATCTCATTATGAGTTTCACAACATATAATCAATCACTTAGATAATTCTTACCATATCATACTTTCATATTTCTTTCTCATCATAGCTCTCTCTCTATGAGACTCTCACAATCAAGAATAACACTTTAGCATCTCAAGCAATAATAATCAATATTTAAAACAAACGCAATGAATGAATTTAAATTATGAGATCATTTCATATTATCATTTGGGAATGCCTTCCCACATGTCAACATATTTTAGCTTAGACCAGTTGTCTTCCCAGTTATTTTATTTTCAACTATACTGGAAGTCTTGAGTAAAACTAAGAATCAATCCTGACTTGAAATCAAAGCACCAAAGAGATTCCTTAGTAGAGATTAGGAACCACGAAAACCAGAGTGAAGGACCGAAGTCTAATACTGAAATAAATTAATCCTATCCCAAAATCAAAACATTAAGAGATGCCTTGATGGTTGAAGAAAATGACAAACTAAATAAAAAGAATGAGGTCCAACATTTAGGCAAACCAAGCTAACCTCAAATCAAGGCACTTATTAGATATTTTGAATGAAGAAAGTTGCTAGCTAAAGTGATGGACCAAAGTCCAAAATTTGGAAAAGCTAAAGGGAAAATAAAAAGTTCAAATCATGTATCAACAAATGAAAAAAAGGAAGACAAGAAACAAATCCATTTCATTAACGATTCAAAAAATAGTTACAAAAGAAGGGAATTGAGGCCGATTAAAAAAAACATAAATCTAATCCTAACCAAATCCTCAACGCTCTTCTTCTAGAGGACTTTCTTACGGCAAGCTCCAGAAACTACCTCCAAGCCAAGTTTCACCCCTTCTTCTCTTCTATGGACTGTGATGGCCTCACCTTCAGCCTCAATTATAATCAAGCAATCCTACTCAACCTCATGTCACACCTTGAACCTCTTCGTCATGGCCATCTCGAAGCCTATAGAGATGAACTCAATAGCCTTGTTGAGCAAGTCACTGTTGTACTCCACGAACTTCTTGTATTCCTCGATGATCACCTATTTAGCTCTTTTGAGCTCCTCTTAAAACTGATTGATCTCCATGGCATTTTTTCCCTATATAGATTTGGCCAGCTCAGTGGCTGTAGTGAGGTCTACCTTAAGGGAATTCTCCCTATTGGCAGCAATAATAAGCTCAGCTTTGAGAGTCTTCTCAAAAGATTGAAGCCTCTTCACTTTATCCTTCTCAATCGAGTACTTCTTTCTATACTTTACATTATTGATGCAGAGCTTTGTAATGGCCTTATCCATCTGATATGAAAAATTGAACCTCGTTAGTGGAAGAGAAGAATAAGTGCAAAACCTACTAAGTAAGGACTTTGCTAAGTGTGGGACTTCATACCTTCTAAGCAGACTCGGCCAGGGAAGAATACTGCATATCTAGGAAGTAGTCTCCTATCACTACCTTATCCACTAGATTGATGGCCCTTTAAAGTAGTTAGGCCACAACATACTTATTGCCCAAGGAGAAATTAGTGATTTTCACTCCCTAGTCCCCTGAAATATATCAGAGATGTTAGATGCCCCATTAGTCTTGGGATAGGGGAGAGGAATGGAAGGAGGAGTTGGTTAGGCAGCAAAAGCCCTAACCCCAAGGATGAAGGTATGATATGGGGGGACCTCTTGTCCCACTAACCCAGGGTCACTTCTTGCTCTCGGTGGGCTAATTCTTGATGGATTGGGGAATGGTCTATCTTATCGATGCTTTTGCAGGACCCCAAGGCACCCTTATCAGAATTTGGTTGATGTTGAACATCTCTGTTGCAAAAAAAAACAAGAATGATTAGAAAAGTTGAACAAAAAAAATCTAAGAGCAACAAAAACCACAAGATCCTACTACTATTGTCGGCTATACTGAGTTGATATTTCCTCAACAAATCCTTATTGGTTAAGTCCTTAGGTGTCAGCTTTTGCTAGATATTCAGGATGGCATTGACATCTATCTCCTCATTGGTAGTGAAGGGAGGAGGCCCCTTTTAGTTTTCTATCTCCTTGTACTCCCATTCCCTTATAGTCATAAAGGGAACTGACCCTTGAAAAAAAAATACTTATTCTTCCAATTCTTAATAGAAGTTCCTTGGATGAAAATTGAACCACCAGAACTCAATGTGCTTCTTTATTACATATAAGTTCTTGAACATGTTGGACTTGCTACAATCATCTCCACGGGTATACCCAACGTGAATCCTTACTATTAGGAGGAAGCCAATGATGCACCTCATCGCGTTTGGTGACAAATGAGCCAAGCTAATTTTAAATTTGTTCACCATCCTCATAATGTCCCTATCCAAAAGGAACCACAAACCAACCTTCAAATAGTCCATGTAATATATGAGCTTATATGGTGGTCCTATATCGAACTCTGTGTAGGCTTTCTCATCGGAATTAGGGAGCCGAATTGAAAACTAGCCAAGAATGTGATATTTCTCCTGAAAACCTTCAAGATCTCGAGCTGATATAGTGAACATCTCCTCTTCAGCCTAATAATGCACCCTCTCATAGTCCAGACTTATCTCAGCCCGGATCTGCTCTATTGTTAGCTCAAGTGATCTCGACTGGAGTAAAGCCTTTTATCGAGCTGTTAGAGCTAGCTTCGGGGTTTGAGATCTCCCAAATCTCTCATTCTTCTTTTCTACTTCTATTGTCTTACCACTATTTGTGCGAGATAAAGACATAATGTAAATTACAAGAAAATGCACATGATTATCAAGGATTTTTCGACGAACTCAACAACCAGAGTGAAAGTCCGAAATAAAAATCTGATATGAATGTGCTGATGTAAGGAAAAGGATCTCAAACTTGAGAAATGAGGAAATGTGAGTGAAAATGAACTCACACCCCTTATTATTTAGAGTTCAAAATTTATGACCCCTCTTAGCTGTCAGGAGGACGCATCATCCTGACAGCTCAAAAGTTGTCTCGGGGAATCTAAACGTCACTTTAAGGGAGAGCCTCCTTTCGAACCTATTGAAGAGTTTCATTTTGGATCTCATGGAGCCCACTGAAACCCCACGACCGACATGAGTTTATCGACTATAGTCGCTTATTGGGACCCACTGAAGACCCACGATCGACTTGAGTGCACTGAAGTGAATTGCTCATTGGGGGTCCACGGAAGCCCCCATGACCGATGTGAGTGCATCGATGTGAGTCATTCACTAAGGTCAATTGAAGCCCTATGACTGACGTAAGTGCATCGATGTGAGTCACTCATTAGAGCCCTCCACGGCTGACGTGAGTTCATCGATGTGAGTCACTCACTAGGGCCCACTGAAGTCTTGCAATCGACGTGAGTGCACCAATGTGAGTCATCCACTAAGGCCCATTAAAGCCTTCACGATTAACGTGAGTGCACTAATGTGAGTCACTCGTTGAGGCCATAGAAGTCCCCATTACCGACATGAATACACGAACTAGAGTCATTCAGAGTCCCACTGAAGCCCCACGACTGACGAGAGCGCATCGAGGTGAAGCCCTCACGAGCGACGTGAGCACATCAAGGTGAAGCCCTTACGATCGACGTGAGTGCATCGAGGTGAAGCCCTCACGTCTACTCAAGAAAACTGACTAAAAGCTCCTTGAACGACGTGAGCACACCGATTAGAAATATTCACCAAAATCAAGACTACTCCTTCAAGGTGAACTTCATACTTAAGGGAGTTAGGGTATTATGATGCAGGTAAAATTACACAATCCAATGAGAATTCAAAATGTGGCAACCCTCAAGGGCATAAAAGTAATTTCACATCTCGGACACACTAGCCAATAAATAGAGGACACTAGACTCGCAAAGAGGTAAAAAAGCACTCATCCTATCTAAAAGGCAAAATGTTAACTTCACTCAAGGGGAACCACCACATTTTTCTATTAGGGTAAGATTTCTAATCCTATATAAAGGCTCATTATTCCAAGTACTTCACTTTTTTATACTCCCCAAAATATTCATCTCTCTGCTTTTACATCATCATTCCACATTAGTTGATTTAAACATCGAAGGGTGTAACGATCTATCCTGGGTTGGCCACCCCCGAGACGGTGTCGTCACGTTTGGAAATTCCAGCACGAAACATATATGCAACAATATAAAAACATGAACTGAAATTATATATTTCTACACATCAATCCTCAACCCTCAATAGGGGAGTTACATTATTAAAATTTCAACTGAAATAATATATACAAAATATAATGAATGAATATTTAAAAATATTTTTTTTGTTTCCATTAGTCTGAGGATGTGGACCATGTGGCTTACAGATAGCGACTCAATTTTAATCTCAGCTCACCAATCTATCTGTCATGCCTGCTACTAGAAATTATTTAACAATGAGTAGTGAGCTTCACAAGCTCAGTGAATTAAATTTACTAGAAGTATTCAATTTGTATAATTCAGTCACATCTTATAATTCAATTGTTCAAATAGCCTTCCAAATTCATTCATCTATATCTCATATAATTCAATAATAGCATTCTATTATCACTATTCATATCATAATCCTCATCATTTATCAATCTTTCTTCTCCTATATTTAATCATCTTAAGACTATTAATTCAACCTCATAATTACCTCGTTATGAGGTTCACAACATATAATCAATCACTCGGATAATTCTTATCACATCATACCTTCATAATTCTTTCTCAGTATATCTGTCTCTCTGTGAGAATCACTCATCTATAAATAAATCCCAATCAAGAGTAATACTTTAGCATATCAAGAAATAATAATCAATATTCAAACAAATGTAATGCATGAATTTAAATTATCATATCATTTCATATTATCATTTGAGAATGTCTTCCCACATATCGACATGTTTTAGCTTAAACCGGCTGCCTTCCCAGTTCTTTTATTTCATTGAGACCGACTGCCTTCCCGATTCTATTATTTTTAGCATATACCGGCTGTCACGGTTCTTTTATTTCATTTAGATTGCCTGCCTTCCCGGTTTTTTTATTTCCAGCATATACCAGTTGTCACGGTTCTTTTATTTCATTTAGACTGGTTGTCTTCCCGGTTCTTTTATTTTCAGCATATACTCTCTGTCACGGTTCTTTTATTTCATTTAGACTAGCAGCCTTCCAGGTTCTTTTATTTCTAGCATATACCGGCTGTCACGGTTCTTTTATTTCATTTAGACTGGCTGCCTTCCTGATTCTTTTATCTTCAACATATTTTCATTTATCCTTTCATTACATATTTAATCAATTCATTATTTCAATAATATTACTTCTCATACAATAAATCTTTAACAGATCAATTATTCCTATCATATCCATCAACCAACTTTCATATATCATCCAATCATAGTTTAATAATTAATTCAAATATCATCACTTTATATTTCATATTTATCTCGATTACTAAAAGTAAATCTAACTTACCAAGTAGCACTTAAAGCTACCCGTGGATCACTTCTCTTGCCTTTTCTGTTCTTTTCAGCAATTTCACCCGATTGCTGGTCGTCAACACCTGACATAATATTTATATTAAAATTTCTAATTTATTCTTCAATTCTTCCATAATTCATACCCTTTAAATTTCTACATTAAATTCCGGGTAATTTCATGTATGCATAATTCGAAAAATAAAATTCACATTAATACTTTTTGTTTTTCTTAAGGTTTTCCTCGAATCTCTTTAAAATTCTCTAGAAAATCTCTTCAAAATTTCAATATTTCAACCTTTCTTTAGGTCCCCAAGTGTTTAAAGAAATAGAGTAATTTGAATTGGAGAAAGAAAAAAACCAAACAGGATTTGGTAAGAAAAATCAATATAAAAGAAAAACTATATATTTATATAATAAACCCCCCCCTCACCGTTTCCACCTTGTACTGCTCAACATGTTGTTGTCTAACATGCAATCTTTGCATGTTGGCTAGCCAACCCCTAAACGTCCAGGTGTTGGTTTTTTTTCTTCAAAAGAATTATTTTATTCAATAATAAATCTTTAATATATATATATATATATATATATATATATATATATATAATTTCAATTCCATGTAATATTTATC
Organism: Bretschneidera sinensis; assembly: GCA_023935145.1. Lineage (NCBI taxonomy): Eukaryota > Viridiplantae > Streptophyta > Magnoliopsida > Brassicales > Akaniaceae > Bretschneidera > Bretschneidera sinensis. The sequence goes on from CM043704.1 coordinate 35,284,668, forward strand.
AAATTACTTCTTTACCCTTACTTAAAAAGACGAGTATTACAATTCTACTCACCTTATAAAAATTTCATCATCGAAATTTCCTTACCTAACTTGTGAAAGAACTGGAAGTACTTTTTCCTCATTTTTGCCTCATTCTCCCAAGTAATTCTTCAGCTTCTTTGTTCTGCCATAACACTTGAACTAAAGGAATAACTTTATTACACAAAACTTGTTCCTTTTTGTCTAGGATTCAGATCGGTACTTGCATAAAGGTCAAATCTTCCTGAACTTCTACAGCCTGACTCATAATACTATGGGATTCATCATGTAAACACTTTCTCAAAAGTGAAACATGAAACACATTGTGCAATTGCAATAACTCTGGAGGCAAATCCAACCTATATGCTATTGGTCCAACTCTTTCAATCACCTCATATGGCCCCACAAATCTCGGACTCAACTTTCTTTTCTTTTTAAATCTCAATACACCATTCCACGGAGATATCTTCAAATAGACCCAATCACCAACCTGAAACCCAAGAGGTCGTCTTCTATTATCAGAATATCCCTTATGTCAGTTCTATACTGCTCTAAGGTTCTCCCTAACTAGTTTGATCCTCTCAAAAGTCAAATCTATCATTTCTGGACCAAATATATTTCTTTCTCAAACTTCTTCCCAACATACTGGAGTTCTAAACCTTCTACCATACAATGCCTCAAACAGTGTCATTCCAATACTAGATTGATGTTGATTATTACAAGCAAATTCAATCAATGGAAAGTAAGCATCCCAACTTACTGAGAAACTCATCACATTTTCCCTCAACATATCTTCTAGTATTCTAATAATCCTTTATGTTTGCTCATCTGTTTGAGGATGAAAAGTTGTACTAAACTGCAACTGCATACCCGTGGCTTTCTAAAAGCCTCCCCAAAACTAAGATGTAAATTTGGCATCTCTATTTGACACTATGCTCAATAGTGCTCCATGCAACCTCACAATCTCAGCTATATACAGTTCAACCAACTTTTTAGGACTCCAATTAGTTTTAATTGGAAAAAAATGAGTTGACTTAGAAAGTCTATCTACTATCACTTACACTATATCATGACCTCTCTGGGTATGGAAAAATCCAGAAACAAAATTCATACTCACATTTTTTTATGGTCATTCAAGCATAGGGAGAGGCTGTAGTAAGCCTCCCGGATGTTTACTCTCTGACTTCACTTGTTAACAAACCAAACATCTAGAAATATTTTCAGCTACATCCCTCTTCAATCCTGACCACCAGTAATTCTGTCTCAATCCTCTATATATCTTATTGTTACTCGGGTGCATCAAATATGCATCATCATGTACATTTCTCAATATCTCTTTTCTCAACTCAGCATCATTGGGAACACAAATACTATGTTTCAATACCAAAATATCATCATTTCTAATTTTTTGAATTCATATTGCTTTCTACTAAGCATTTCCTGTTTAATCTTCTCTATCTCCTCATCTCTACCTTGTATTTCTAATAAGCGTTCAACAATGGATGACTGTACAACCATGTTTTCCAATAATACTCATCTATCACTAATATTCAAGTTCATTATCATCTCTCTTAACTCTACTATTAGATTCACATCATGGCTCTCTATAGCAGCTAATCTCCCTGTAGGCTTTCTACCTAATGTATCAGCTACTACATTAGCCTTCCTTAGATAATAGTGAATTATATAGTCACAGTCACTAATCAATTCCATCCACCTTCTCTGTCTCAAACTCAACCCTCTCTGGATATTTAAGTATATCAAACTCTTATGATCAATAAATATCTCATAAGTGGCTTCATACTGATGGTATCTTCAAATCTTCAAACAAAACACTATGGCAGCCAACTCTAAGTCATGGGTCAGGTAAGTTCTTTCATGATTCTTCTATTGCCCATAAGCATATTCCATTACCTTCTCATGTTGTATCAACACACATCCCAACTCTTAATGCGAAGCATCATTATACACAACAAATCTTTCATCACTAGAAGGAAGCACCAATACTAGAGCTGTACTCAATTTCTCCTTTAGTAATTGGAAACTTTTCTCACACTCCCCAGACCATACAAATCTCACCTCTTTCCTGGTCAATTTAGTCAATAGTACTACAATAATAGAAAAATTCTTAACGAATCTTCTATAATAACAAGCAAACCCTAAGAAGATTATAATCTCAGTCACATTAGTTGGTCTCTCTCCAACTCAACATTGCCTCTACCTTTTGTGGATCAATTGTTATACGGTCTTTAGATATTACATGTCACAAGAAAGTTACTTCATTCAACCAAAACTCATATTTAGAAAAATTTTCATACCATCTCTCTCTCCTCAGAATCTCCAACATAGCCTCTAAATGTTTCACATGTTCTTCCTCATTTTAAGAATATACCAAAATGTCATCAATAAATATAACCACAAATTTGACAAAAAATAGTTTCAACACCCTATTCATCAAATCCATCAATATTGCTAGAGCATTTTTCCATCCAAATGGCATCATAAGAAACTTATGGTGACCATAACGTTCCCTAAAAGCAGTCTTAGGCATATCTCTATCCCTTACCTTCAACTGATGATAATTGTTGTACAAAAATCTACCTAAATAAATAAGCAAATAATTGAATATTTTACTTGCAAGTGCACAAGGTCAACATAGTAGTATAGTGTGCAAGTGCGAGATCTTTCCCACAAGGATTGGTAAATTTTGAATTAAAATTAATTTCGCAATATAAAATGAAAGAAGAAAAAGTGAATTTGATTCGATAATGATAAAAGTGTAGGGCTTTGATATCCACCACTAATCATGCTTTCCCAATAAAACAGTATGCCAATTCTTTAATCATATTGTGAATACCTAATGTTGTCAACCTAAGGGCATGATGTATACTCCTTAAGCTATTGATTTTCCTAAGTAACGAGTTAGACATGGTGTATACTCTAACTCTTTTCTTTCTTAAAGGATTTAGCATGGTGTATACTAAGTTGTTCTTTAAGAAAGCATAATATCTGAGAAAATCGACAAATATATGAAACCTAGGCATGTTATATACTCTCGGTTTCCCATATTGATTAACCCAAGAACCCGACGTAGATTTCTTTTATTACTATTATTAAACCCAGGACTCAGTCATCCAAATTGATTTAATTAACTAATCCAAACCACATGCATATGTTGATCAGGTAAACACATATGAGGAATTCAAGAAAACAGACATTAATCAAGTTAAACATCATAGTATAACTATCACAAAGGCAACAATATTGAATTATTGAAAAGCATAATCAGGGCTTCAATCGAGCCCTACTAGCAATTTAGTTACACATAAGTTTGAGGTTAAATATCTTCATAAAATAAAATAGAAGGAGAATAATAAACCCAAAAAATACTTCCTAGAAGAGTTGTCAATTCTTCTGTAAAATCTCCTCCTCCTCTTCCCTTTTTTTTTTTTTTTTTTTTTTTTTTTATAGGCCTATTTATAGAGTTTAGGAACATATGAAGACCCGTCAAACAAAACTCTAACTTATTTTCAAAATAGGACCAGTCGTTTTAATATTTGCTAATGCATGTGTGCGCTCGATCACATAATGGTTCACTCGAGCCTTCTTCTTACCCGCACGAGCGCAGGTGCGCTCGATCCTTGGCTTGGGCGCTTGAGCGCTGTTGCACTCGATCGCAAGTCTCTGTACTCGATCTCACTAGGCAGACTCCAGCTTTTCCAGATTTGTTCTTTAAGCCAGATAATTCCATAATGCTCAATTTTCTCCAAAAACCTAGAAAAACACAGAAAACACAGAAAGGAAATAAAATAGAATGAAATAACACAAACTAAGAACTTAACAAATGTAAATTAAAGGGCTTAAATATGAATATTTAAGCACTTATCACACCCCCAAACTTACATATTGCTAGTCCCTTAGCAATACGAAACTAAAAACTAAATGAAAAATAAAGAACACAAATATAAATCTATCTTTCATGGTATCCAAAAATTTAAGTATCACACAAAACCATGATATTCATTCATGAGCAAGCGTAAAAGATATAAGCCCATGTTCCCAATGAATAGGAATTTTAAATCTAATTACTTACAAGAGTCCGGCTAAGGCATCACAAGTCCGAATCAGTGTAAAGTGAACTAGCACATAAATATGAAGCTTCCAAACAACTCTAATGTGCATTGTCTCCATGTCTCAAGATTCACAGAATTTCCAATCAGAATGAACAACAATGGCATAGTTTTATTTCCTTCTTTCTTTTATTATGAGACTCTGCCATACTTAGTTCTCTTAAGCTTTCTAATTGACCCATGTAGCGAGTGTTGAGTCAATGATTCCCAAATCAGATGGTTTTAGGGCATTAGGTGTAAAGACACCCCTAAGGACTTATTAACTCGAGTAAAAAAGGCTACGAAACTAAACTGACCTTAATACAACCAAGCAAAATTCCCACATTTTGACGTGAACACTCACTGCTTACTGAGGCAAGAGGTCCAATTACTCAGTGAAAAGTTTATCAATGATCATTATGAGCAAAATTCCCACTTTTTAATGTGAACACTCACTGCTTACTAAGGTAAGAGGTCCAGTTACTCAGTGAAATGTTTATCAATGATCATTATGAGTATTTTTCTCTTTTTGTGCAACAAGTTTTTTTTATACTTTTCTATGCCAAAGTGTCCATCCAACCAGTCATCCGATTTCAGCTAAGCCATGGAAACATACACATTAAAATCACATATCATACCTCATACAATTATGTGCTAATGTGCTTGTGTCAGATTAGATCAAACATGTGAATTCTCAAATGCTTAAAGTAAGTAACTAAACTTTAAAAAATTATCATCAGATCATATGTTTAAGATTTTAAGCTCACCAATGAAATCACATCACAATATTTGTTTAGATCAACCAAAATTTCAAAACAACATGAGCATGCATTTATCTTCCATTTTAAACAATAATAAATAAATAAAAAGGGGACAAAGTGTGTGTAAATGTGTCTCCTATACCCCTAAACTTAAATTATATATTGTCCCTAATGTGTGAATAACATGGAAAGAGCTGACCTAAGAGATGGAGAACTAGTTGGACTAGCATGGCTCATAGCACACCCCCAAACTTGAACTGATGTACACGTTGTCCCTAAAAAATAAATACTGAAGTAATACTAGAAAACAAAAAGTACGAAAAATAAACAGTAACAAGAAATATGAAAAACAATAAAATCATAAAAGATATGCTGTGAGGTGCCTCCCATGAGTGTTAAGTTTTAAGTCTTCAGCCAGACGGTGCAACCGCTCACTGCTGTCCCATATGTGGTGTGGAAGACAAAGTACTTGAAACGGGTGGTAATCAGTCTAGAATGGCCTGGATCATCGCTTCTTGCCTCTCAAAGCATGCTTTTTACCCGTCTATGCGCTGATGAACTAGGCACGTAGCCTTCCGATCCTCCCGTCTAATATCAGCTAGCTCATGCCGAAAAGAGGACATCTCATCATATAGGTACTGATACCCCATATATCCCACATTAACATGTTCTTCCTCCCAAATCTGGTGAGCTGCAGGTTCCTCGGCCTCCCTAAGGTCCTCCTCTACCATCTCAACAGCAGGTACTGGCCCCCGAAGTCCTCTTGGCATGTGTGATTGGCTTTGAGTCCACTGGCTCTTGCCAAAGAATTGGTGCTCCCTGACTGGTCAATTTGTGGAGGTGCCCTTGATTCCCTTTTTCTTGAAGATGTAAGTAAGGAGGAACGGTAACGGGAGCCCCCATGCATTTGCAGTTGTGACTTATCGTGCATGTACATGGTCCCAAAACTTGTGAATTTGGCTCCAGATGATCGAAGGAATGGAGTACCAATGGCCTTTGTAAAAGGCATACAAGGTTTACAGGAATTGGTCACGCCTCTAAGTCTTATGTCCCAATGGGCACACATTGCACTGCAGAATAGAGTCCATAAGCCATAGTTATGGAGGTAACTTGGACCAGCTGTCAGTATTATTGTGCCTATCTGCATACTGCGCTGTACACAAGTCTTCAATGATAGCTGAAATGGAGAAAGACTCCGACTGCTTGTCCAACTGGGTGCCCTTAAGTGGATAGTCGTCATTGCATTTGAAAGCAACAGCAATATCAGATGAAGTCACATCAATGTACTTGCCTTGAATAGATGAGGATAAGACACCCTGCCTACTGCAGTCAAATGAGAGGTTCTCATAGAACTGTACAATAAATCTTATGTAGGCGGTAGAGCTGACAGGCTTGAATAACTTTTTCAACCCACGGCGTTTGAACTCTTGAACGACCCATTGAGTTGCTTCAAAATTTTTGAAGTCACCATAGATGTTAAGTGTGGTCTCAAATAGGATCTCCTGCTACTTAAAAGTGGGTCGGGAAGACTGGGCTTGGCTTCCCGAAGCGTGGGATGTGGAGGCAGTGTTCTTAGGCATCTTGGAAACAAGGAGCAGTAGTGGTGCGCTCGATCACAGTAAGGTGCGATTGATCGCACTGTGCTTGTTGTGCTCGATCACACTCTTCTTACGCTCAATCACACCTCTTGGAAGGTCAGTGGGGACTTTTGTCGAATAGGTGTGGGGTGACTCTGAACCCAAGTAGGGGCCAACAACCTCCAAAATTGTCCAGCCCCCTACAAATCAATAAAAACCAACCAAAAAGGAAACAAAACAAGTTATATATGTAGTATAATTGTTAGAAATAACAAAAAAACGTGGGGAGATGGGGAAAATGTTAATACGGGAGAAAAAGAAAAAAAACTGTGGTTGTGTAGTGTGTGGTGGGTGTAAGGAGTGTGAACGGTGGTGTGCGGTGGGTGTGGTGGCGTGTGGTGACCGACGTGTGGTGGGTGGCATGTAGTGGCAATGCTATGAATGCTTTGGGCATGTGCGAGTGCAGTGCAGATAGTGGGTGCGAGTGAAGTGCAGAGAGTGAAAGTGAGGGAAAAAGGGGTAAAATGACCTAAAATAAGCACGTGACTCTCTGTCCTGAGTGCACTCGATCGCACCGTGAAGTGCGCTCGATCACACTTGTGCTTAAGTGTATGCGTGTATGGATGCGTCCGACACACGACGAGATTACGCTTGATTGCACTATGAAGTGCGCTCGATCGCAAGGATAAAATGCCATACCTATGTACTGAACCACTAAATTAACTAAGGAAAGGAAAAAAAAGTTAAAAATATTGAGAAAAAAACAAACAAAGAAGAAAAGTGTACCATACTTAGTGGCCTTAGTACCACTGACCTCAACAGAAGCGTTTGAGCTACACGTTTATCACAGCATGAACTACTTGAATGCTCTCTACAGTAGCTTCAATGCTACTCTTTTGGAAGGGTGCACTTAAAGTCCACCAAATGTGGTTCAAGTGCTCTTGGTGTTGCTGCATATTAGACAGAATGGAGTCCCAAATCTTCATCTCTTGGTAGCAATTTGATTTCAAAATATGGCTTCACTCTATGTCCATTCATCATGAGTGTCTGATTGCTGTCGGAACCGAAAACCTCCAAAGTACCATAAAGAAAGACCTTGGTGACAACATAAGGACCAGACCATCGGGACTTAAGATTACCTGGGAACAATCTTAATTGGAAATTGTAGATCAACACCTTCTGTCCCTCATGAAACTCCTTTCTAACCAGCTATTTATCGTGATAGGCTTTGGTTCTTTCCTTGTAGAGCTTGACGTTCTCATATGCATCATGCCTTAATTCTTCCATCTCATTCAAGTGCAGCTTCCTCTTATCATTTGCTTGTTTCATGTCAAAGTTGAACTTCTTGATGGCCCAATACACTCGATGCTCTAACTCCACCAGTAGATAACATGCTTTCCCAAAGACTAATCGATAAGGAGACATGCCAGTTAGAGTCTTGTAAGCTGTCCTATATGCCCATAGTGCATCATTCAGGCGCAAAGACCAATCCTTCCTACTAGGATTCACGGTCCTCTCCAGGATGCCTTCGATTTCTCAATTGCTTATCTCCACTTGGCCACTGGTTTGAGGTTGATATGGAGTGCCAACTTTATGGGTGATCCCATATTTCTTGATCAAGGAAGTAAAAGATTGGTTATGGAAATGGCTTCCTCCATCACTTATTATTGCTCTTGGAGTTCTAAACCTAGTAAAGATGTTATCCTGCAAAAACTTTACAACTACTTTGTGGTCATTAGTCTTTGAGGGGATAGCCTTGACCCATTTAGACACATAATCCACACCCACAAGAATATATAAATAGCCATAAGAGTTAGGAAAAAGACCCATGAAGTCAATACCCCATACATCAAAGAGCTCTACCACATGAATATTTTGCTGGATGAAATGTTACCTATTCTTTGGCATCTATCACACGAGCTACAAAATGAAAAGGCATCTTTAAACAAATTAGGCCTATAAAAACCTGATTGTAATACCTTAAGAGTTGTTCTATTGGCCCCAAAATGTCCTCCACAAACAAACTGATGGTAATGTTGTAATAAGCTCAAATGCTCCTCCTCTGAGACACACCTTATGATGATTTGATCAGGGAAAATTTTGAACAGATAGGAATCATTCCAGTGATAATGTCGAGATATAGACATCAACCGCTTCCTTTCTTGACTAGACATACCTGGAGGAAAAACCTTGGTAGTTATATAATTAACAATGTCGACATACCATAAAAATGTAACCTCAGCTGCAAACAATTGTTTATTAGGGAAATTCTCATTCAAAAGCAGCTCATCTATGTCTTCTTCATGAGGTAGCCTAGATAGGTGATCTGCAACTACATTCTCACTACCCTTCTTATCTCTAATCTCCAAGTCGAACTCTTGCAGTAAGAGTACCCATTTGATCAACCTAGGTTTCGCATCTTTCTTAGCAAACAAATATCTCAAAGCAACATGGTCAGTAAATACAATAATCTTAGAGCCAATCAGGTATAATTTAAAATTTTTTAAAGCAAAAATGATAGTTAACAATTCTTTCTCAATAGCAGAATAATTTAACTGAGCATCATTTAAAGTTCTAGAAGCAATTAGATAGGATGAGGTACCTTATTGATTCTCTGGCCCAAAACATCTCCCAAGCCGAAGTCATTAGCATCACACATCAACTCAAATGGAAGACTCCAATCAAGTGCCATTGTTATTGGTGCAGAGGTGAGCAATTTCTTCAATGTGTTGAAAGCTTCCATACACTCATCAGTCCATTCAAACTTGGTATCTTTGGCTAGTAGTGCACAGAGGGGTCTAGAGGTCTAAGAAAAGTCCTTGATAAATCTTCTATAGAATCCAGCATGTCCAAGGAAACTTCTAACACCTTTGGCTGTTAGAGGAGGGGCAGTTTTGAAATAATGTCAATCTTGGCCTTATCCACTTCAATACCCTTGTTGGGAATGGAATGACCCAACACAATGCCTTGTTGAACCATAAAGTGACATTTTTCCCAGTTTAGCACTAAGTTTCATTCTTCACATCTCTTGAGGACACTCTTCAGATGATTGAGGCATTAATCAAAATTATAACCAAAAAGGCTAAAATCATCCATAAATACCTCAACGAATTTTTCCACCATGTCAAAAAAAATACTCATCATACATCTTTGAAAGGTGGCTGGTGCATTGCATAATCCGAATGACATCCTTCTGTAAGCAAATGTGTCAAAAGGACATGTGAAGGTGATCTTGTCCTGGTCCTCTGATGCTATTGCAATCTGGTTGTAACCACTATACCCATCCAAGAAGCAATAGTAACTATGGCCAACTAATCTTTGTAATATCTTATCAATGAAGGGCAAGAGAAAATGATCTTTTCTGGTCACCTTGTTCAGCCTTCGGTAGTCAATGCATACCCTCCAACCAGTGGTTTTTCTTGTAGGTATTAGCTCTTTATCTTCATTTTTCACCACTGTGATCCCACTCTTCTTTGGAACGACTTGAACTGGACTTACCCATTTATTGTCTAAGATGGGGTAGATAATGCCAACATCCAACAGTTTCAATACCCCCCGCCTTGACTACCTTCTTCATGTGTGGGTTGAGTCTTCTTTGTGCATCCTAGGTGGGCTTTGCCTCATCTTCAAGGTAGATATAATGCATGCACTTGGCTAGACTTATCCCCTTGATGTCAGCAATGGTCCATCCGATAGCAGTTTTGTGCTCTCTAAGAACTCTCAACAGCTTCTCTTCTTCCCCAAAACTTAGATTGGCAGTAACTATCACAAGTAGTGTCTTATTCTCTCCTAGATAAGCATAAGTTAAATGCTCTGGTAACTGCTTCAATTCCAAATTTGATGCCTGGACAATAAAAAAGAGAAGAGTAGTATTAGTGGGCACAAGAGGTTTAAATGGAGGGGTATACTTACTTGGATGTTTTGGAGAGGCCTCAAGGATGTGCACAGCTTCAATGATGTCATTAGTAACATCTTAAGATTCGGGCTTAATATCCGATCTTGTTAAACTATGGATGAGGGCGGTCTCCAACGGATTAGTGTGATGGACCTGAAAAGCTTGCTCAACAACACTTTGCATCATACATACATTAAAACATTCCATATCATCTTAGGGTAATTTTAATGCATCAAATATTTTGAATTCTATCTTCTCACCATTTACCTTCATACTTACAATACCCTTTTTCACACAAATTTTCGTATCAATAATTCTCTTAAAGGGTTTTCCTAAGATGATGAGCAAAGACAATAACATAGGAGATTCTTTCATATCTAATACAATAAAATCATCAAGTAAAATAAATTCACCTATCTTTACGAAGACATCCTCAAGAATACCTCTTGGTCTTTTGAAGCTTCTGTCTACAAGTTGCAAGGTGATGGAATTGGTTGAAGTTCCCCCAAACCCAATGTTTCAAATACAGTGTATGGCAGCAAATTGACACCCACTCCTAGATCCAGTAGTGCACGCTCAAAAAGCTGGTCACCTATCCTACAAGGAATGGTAAAACTACCTGGATCTTTTAGCTTTGGTGGTAGTTTCCTTAACAACACCGCACTTACCTCTTCATTTAAAGCCACTATTTCATGCTCTTGAAACTTCCTTTTATGAGTGCAACAATCTTTCAAAAATTTAGCATAAGCAGGAATTTGTTGAATTGCATCTAATAAAGGAATGTTTATCTCTACTTTTCTCAAAGTTTCAAAAATATCAAGCAATTTATTTTCTTTCTTTGGCTTTACTAACCTTTGAGGGAAGGGTGGTGCATTCACCTTCTCCTTTTCACTTACCTTTGATGCAAATGTTTTATCTGGAGATGCATGTGCAGGCTCATCGGTTCCTATGATCTTACCATTTATGAGAGTTGTAATGGCCTTTAGTTGCTGGTGTCCTCCTAGATTAGGTAGTGTTTGGGCTGGGAGTTCACCCTACTTTCTTCCACTCAGCTCCTTAGCCAATTGACCCACTTGTACTTCTAGTCTTTGAATAGCTTGCTCATACTTTGCAGTGGTTTATTTTTGCTCAGTCTGAAATTGTCTTTCATCTGTCATAAACTGATCTTGTGAAGTCATCAGCTGTTGTTGTTGAGTTTTCAATTGCCTCACAATACTCTCTAAGTCACTCTTATTTAATTTCGAAACTGATTGGGCTACTGGTTGGGAGTTCCTTTGCTACCTTTGAAGGTTCAGGGCATTCTGATTGTTATTCCATGAGAAGTTGGGGTGGTTTCGCCATCCTGGATTGTAGGTATTGGCATATGGATTATTCTTGGGAGGATAGTTGTTCGATCCCACATAGTTTACTTGCTCTTGATCTGCAGATGAATACAAAGGGCAAGTTTTAGTAGTGTGATCAAAATGAGAACATATAGCACATACCTTGAGTTGTGTGGCTTGTGGACCAGGTGGGATGTTCTGAGCAATCATGGCTTTTACAATCATATCTAGCTTGCTTTCCATATTAGCCATCTGATTTGGAGAGCCACCATTTAAGGTCACTTCATATATGCCCTTGCTCTTAACTCTTTGTCTCTCTCTGGATGATAATTGTTAGGTGTGCTCACTTAATGTCTCAAAAAGCTCCATGGCTTCTTCACTGCTCTTTTCCATCAGCACACCTCCATAACCTGAATCAACAATACCTTTATTCATGTCACTCAGACCTTCATAAAAAGCTTATACCAACTCATCTTGAGGTAAATTGTGATGTGGACACTTGAGAAGCAGCTCATTGAAGTGTCCCAATGCTTCAAAGAAAAGGTCTCCATCCCTCTGTTGGAAAGATTGAATCTCTTTCCTTATCTATCTTGTCTTTTGTGCTGGGAAAAACTTCTTTAGGAACCTACTGGATAGCTCTTCCTAAGTATGGATAGAAACTGCAGGCAATGAATTGTACCACAACTTAGCATTATCTTTTAATGAAAAAAGGAAAAGAAATAACCTGATTACCTCTTAATCTAGGCCCCGGATGTGCTAGAACTTACAGAGATCAAAGAATTCCTGAATATGCAAGTGTGGATCCTCAGTAGGTGTACCCCTGAAGTGAGTCAAAGCACTGAGTATCTGCGGGGATATGTAATAATTGCCTTCTATGTCCGATTGATAAGCAATGCATGAGGGCTGGTTAAGGTTCTGTGGGATGAAGGATTTCTTCACGGGTCTTCACTCTAGTGGCGGTTGGTTGTCAAGATGTTCCGCCATCGGTGCCTCTTCTTTGAATTCTTCTTCTTCCTCCTCAACGTTGTCTCTAGGCCTTTCTCGAATGGTCCGCTCAATCTCTGTATCGAGTGGAAAGATGGTTGGATTCCTGGATCAAAGTCCTTGCATGAATCAGCTGAAACTCTTCAGTGCAGCAGCTTCAATACTGCTGGACTTGCTCTCGATCACTCCTAGAACTGTGCTCGATCGCAGTGCACTCGATCACTATAAGCTTGTGATCGATTGCAATGCAAGAAATTAATCTGCCACAGACCTGAAGCAAAAACATAAAAACAAAAAGACGAAAAAATTTAGATTTTTGATAAAAATAAACAGAACTGAAAAAGAAAACTAAACGAAAAATAATTCTAAACAGAATTTTAACGCAATCCTCGGCAACGGCGCCAAAAACTTGTTGTGCAAAAATTTACCTAAATAAATAAGCAAATAATTGAATGTTTTACTTGCAAGTGCACAAGGTCAACATAGTAGTATAGTATGCAAGTGCGAGATCATTCCTACAGGGATTGGTAAATTTTGAATTAAAATTAATTTCGCAATATAAAACAAGAGAAGAAAAAGTGAATTTGATTCGATAATGATAAAAGTTTAGGGCTTTGATATCAACCACTAATAATGATTTCCCAATAAAACAGTATGTCAATGCTTTAATCATATTGTGAATACCTAATGTTGTCAACCTAAGGGCATGGTGTATATTCCTTAAGCTATTGATTTCCCTAAGCAATGAGTTAAGCATGGTGTATACTCTAACTCTTTTCTTTCTTAAAGGATTTAGCGTGGTGTATACTAAGTTGTTCTTTAAGAGAGCATAATATCTGTGAAAACTGACAGACACACGAGACCTAGGGCATGTTATATACTCCCGGTTTCTCATGTTGATTAACCTAAGAACCCGGCGTGCATTTCTTTTGTTACTATTATTAAACCCAAGACTCGATCATCCAAATTGATTTAATTAACTAATCCATACCACATGCATATGTTGATCAGGCAAACACATATGAGGAATTCAAGAAAACAGGAATCAATCAAGTTAAACATCATAGTATAACTATCACAAAGGCAACAATATTGAATTATGGAAAAGCATAATCAGGGTTTCAATCGAGCCCTACTAGCAATTTAGTTACACATGAGTTTGATGTTAAACATCTTCTGTAAAATCTCCTCCTCCATTCCCCGTCTTTTTGTGTTTACAGGCCTATTTATAGAGTTTAGGAACATCTGGAAACCCTAAAACCCGTCAAACAAATTTCTAACTTATTTCCAAAATAAGACCAGCCGTTTTAATATTTACTGATGTGCGTGTGTGCTCAATCACAGAATGGTGCACTCGAGCCTTCTTCTTGCACGCACGAGCGCAGGTGTGCTCGATCCTTGGCTTGGGTGCTTGAGCGCTGTTGTGCTCGATCGCAAGCCTCTGTGCTTGATCGTACTAGGCAGACTCCAGCTTTTCCAGATTTGCTCTTTAAGCCAGATAATTCCATAATGCTACATTTTCTCCAAAAACCTAGAAAAACACAGAAAACACATAAAGGAAATAAAATAGAATGAAATAACATAAACTATGAACTTAACAAATGTAAATTAAGGGGCTTAAATATGAATATTTAAGCACTTATCAATAACTTGACCTCAGGTCTATTTTAGAAACCACTCTTGCTATCTGTAACTGCTCAAATAAATCATTTATCCTGGACAAAAGATATTTGTTCTTAATAGTGATCTTATTCGGTTGTTTGTAGTCTATACACACATCATTGTTCTATCTTTCTTCTTCATAAACAATACAGGAGCTCCCTATGGTGACATACTTTGTCGAATAAATTGTTTATCTAACAACTCTTGAAGCTGAACTTTCAACTCTCTCTCAACTCAGCGGGTGCCATTCTATAGGGTGCTATAGATATGTGTATTGAACCCAACATCACATCTATAGAAAACTAAATCTCCTTACTGAGAGACAATTTAGACAACTCTTCACGAAACACATCGAGAAAATATTTCACTACTAAGATTTCTTATAACTTCATATTTTCCTTTTTATAATCCATTATGTATGCCAAATACTTCTCACAACCCTTCTTCAACCATCTATTAGTAGTCATGGCAGAAATAAGACAATTTGCAAGTATCTTACGTTTTTCCCTGAAAGTTAAACTCTTTTTGTCCAGATATCCTGAACAGTACATTTTCCTTGAAACAATAAACCCAGACATGATATACCGACAATCAATTCATCTCCAAAATCAAATCAAAATCAACCATATTCAAAGAAAACAAATCAACTTCAAACTCTCAATCATCCATACGGATTACACAACCCCAATAAATAATTTTAATCATAATTCTATCTTCAGTAGAAATTTCAACAATAAGATTATGCTTCAAATGACTAATGTAAACCAGTGTTTTCAGAGGCGAGGGCGTTGGGCGAGGCGTTTTGCCTCAATGAAGCGAGGCGTAAGCCCCGAGGCGTTGGGGCGTAAGCCTTTTGAAACATTGGGGCGTTTTGATAAAATAATATTAATTAAATTATAAAAATATTAATTAATTAATTATCAATAAACTTTACTAACTTAAGACCTATTAATGAATATTTATCAAAATATTTTTACATAAATATCAAACAATTTGATGAAAAATTTTAATCACATATGATATTATAGGTATATTATTATTTGTTGCATATGTATCCATTCAACATAGTGGTTCTATTTGTAATGACGTCCAATCAAAATGTCGAAAATTTAAAATTCTAACCTAAAAGGTTGAAAATCCAGGTAAGTCTTTTGAATCTTTTGAGATGTTTTGAATTTTTAATAAAATAATATTAATTAATTAATTAGAATAGTAAAATAAAAATAATTTAATTTTTAACTAATTAATTAATTTTATCAAAATTTAATACGTTACAACTCATTATAGTCTGATAATTATAATTTTATAAATATTAATATATATTTATATATAAATTATATGAAGTATAACTTATATTTCTATATTGTTGTAATTTATATGTGATTAATTAAATAGTTTGTAATTATTATTAAACTAAATAACATGTATTATATACTTATGAAGTGTAATAATATCATATTATCAGCGTTAGCTCAGTGGTAAGGTTTATAATTATGACATATTTGGTCCTGAGTTCGAGCCGAGCCGCAAGCCAGGGAAGATGAATTATTAGTAACTGACCAAAACGATGTCGTTTTGGTTAATTGGGCTGATATCAGTTGATCCAAAACGACGTCGTTTTGATGTCGCGACAAAAAAAAAAACGCCCCAACAATCACGCCCGCGGGCGTTTTACCCGGATTTCGCCCGCGGGCGTTTTACCCGGATTTCGCCCGTGGGCGCGACCCGGGCGCGCCCCAAATTGGTTTTTTAAAACACTGATGTAAACATCAATAGACTTCATAAACACATTGGATCCAAAAGAATGAATTACACCAGGATCAACCAACATTAATATATCCACCTTTTCTACATACAAAACACCTCAAATTAGAACAATTCTGAGATAAATATCTTATCTGATTAGGTTAGGTTGGGTCATGGGTGAGTCTAAAACCTGGTTGACCCGTGAACTCGACCCAAACCGATATAATGGGTTGGGTTGGGTCTTTTTAGAGATTGGGTTAGGTTGGGTTGAAAATATTTTGAACCCGATGGGTTGGGTTGGGTCATGGGTTCAAAATTTTTGACTCAACCCAAACCGTTAACCCGGTCAAATATATAATTATATATTTTATATTTATTGAATATAAAATAGTGTATAAATAATTATAGTATAATTGTAAAATATATAATCATAAAATGTCCATTCTAATTACTACTAGTGTGTAAAATTATATGTAGCAGATACTCCAATGTCCAAACAAGTCTCATACTTTCCAATTACCTAGATTTTGGTTTCAAATATTTACACTAGAAACAAATACTGATTTCGAGTTATGAAATAGTTTTCATAATTATTCTTTAGCATAACTTCAATCAGGAAAAAAAAACCTATGCACAATTAAGCTAACAAAATTTTGATTTCTTATACCGTTGTAACTATAAAATAAACATAGAAATTAACACTCTAATCTACAAGATTCTAGTCGAGATCAATGTATGCATATAAACTTATATTCCAAAAAGATATACTATAATGTTGATGGAAGAAATGCTGAATGTATGATAAAGCTTAGTAATATCAACTTGCTAAAAACCTTTCATGCAAACTTTATTGAACCATTCAATTTGCCTCTCTGTGACTTTTTAAGAGCCCCCATGTCACTTCCAAGTGTATTAAAGTATAGTCCAAAAATTAGATTGATTAGTGAGAAAGCACTAGCATGGCCAACAAATGCTGAGTTACTAAAATATATTATTAGCAGCTGTCCAGAAATCTAGATTTCCTTCGTAATTGAACAATCTTTTAAAGTAAGTTAAATTATGTCAACTAAAGCAGTTCTTGGCGCAATATTTAGATGAAGATTGTGTTTTTCAATATAATGATGAATCCATATTCTAACATCAAGGGCTCTAGGTTATGAGCATGCAGATAAGCAATTGACCATGGTCACTTCATTAGGCTTTATATTACTTGCTTGCATTTCATAAAACAATGCCAAAACATCCTTACCAAGTTTGGCTTCAACGTAGCTTCCAATTATGGCATTCCATGGTACAACATCTTTCTCTTGCATATCATCAAAAAACTTCTTAGTAGTATTCAAAAAAACCAAATTTAGCATAGCCTACAACCATTGTAGTCCATAAGACAATTGTTTTCTTTTCCATGGATTTAGTTTTGGATTTAATAGAATATTTTTTTATGTAATATATATGGTTTAATTATTTAGTAAAAAAAATATATCAACCTGGTGATCCAAACCGACCCAAACCGATTAGAATGGGTTGGATTGAGTAGAGGTTGAATGAGTTCATGGGTTGGGTTGGGTTGATATTTTTCTAACCCAGTATGAATTGGTTGGGTTGAAATTTTAGGATAACCTGACCCAAACCAACCCATGCTCAACCCTAACAGTTCCCTATAACAAGGAACGCCCCCTCTAGGGTGGTCTCCCACCCTGTACACTCATACTACCACTACCTCTAGAACCTCCTTGATGTCTAAGCCTCTTCAACCACTCTTTCTCTCTCCCTTAAACTCCATCACATCTTTCTCAATCTGAAGTGTTATATCCACAAACCTGACATAATTAATATGTCTCAAGTAAGATAGTTTCGATCAAATCTCAAAATATAATCCATCTAGGAACCTCTTACACTTCTTCTCCTTTATGTCTACCATTTTCGATACAATCCTTGACAAGGCCACAAATCTGCTATCATACTAAGCCATAGTCAACATTTTTTACCTCAAATAAATAAAATCTCTCTTCTGTTAGGCTCTGAAAGTATATGAGCAATATTTATAAAAGAGCAAGCCTCTTTAAACCTACTCCAAGTTAGGGGTCTATCAACGTATACACTTACCCTGGGAAGAGTATCCTTCCACCATTCTAAAGCTTCTCATTCTAACTTAAATGAAGCAAAGACGACTATCTGCTTGCCAGTCATTGGTAGAATACCAAATAATCTCTCTACCTGTTTCACCCATAGCTCAGGCTCAAAAGGATTCATAAATCCTTTAAATAACAAAGCATTCAACTTAATATATCTAACAAAATAATCTCTATGCATCTCGTGCATAAAATCAGCTTTCCCCTTTTGAGCGTCTACCATTACTAGATTTACAACAATCTTAGGCACTGCTCTAGCCTGTTCATCAAGTCTATGTTATAGACTATCAACTCTATCATCTGTTACATTCATTTTCTCAATAATCTTCAACTTAATATATCTAACAAAATAATCTCCCTGCATCTCGTGCATAAAATCACCTTTACCATTTTGAACGTCTACTTTTACTAGATTTACAACAATCTCAGGAACTGCTCTAGTTTGTTCATCAAGTCTATGCTGTAGACTATCAACTCTATCATCTGTTGCATTCATTTTTTCAAGAGCATGAGCAAGAACTTCTCTTAGCTCATCTCTTTTAACTCCTGATTCTGTCACAGCCCTACTAGTATCAATTATACTGTCAACATATTCCATTTTAACCTTAGCTTGTCTAAAAATTGGGAGCCTACCACACTCTTATAGTCAGAACTCTACCTATAGCTCTAGCATGTACACGTGTCATCCTCAAACTCTGCATTAAACTGTAGTTTATTTTAATCTTCCACTTTTTGTCTTTTTATGCAGTCTACAGAATTATGAAACCTAATGCTCTGATACCAAAATTATAACGACCCATCTCAGGTTGGCACCCCCGAGACGGTGTCGTCGCATTTGGAAATCCCAACACGACATATATATGCAACAATATATAAACATCAATGGAAATTATATATATATATATATATATATATATATATATATATATATATATATATATCAATTCTCAACCCTCAACAGGGGAGTTACATTATTAAAATTTTAACTGAAATAATATATACAACATATAATGCATGAATATTTACAAATATTTTGTTTTTTGTTTCCATTAGTTTGAGAATGTAGACCACGTGGCTTACAGATAATGACTCAGTCTGAATCTCAACTCACCAACTATATGTCATGCCTACTACCTGAAATTATTTAACAATGAAGAGTGAGCTTCACAAGTTCAGTGAATTAAATTTACTAGAAGTATTCAATTTGTGTAATTCCAGTCACAACTTATAATTCAATTGTTCAAATAGGCTTCCTATATTCGTTCATCTATATCTCATATAATTCGATAATAACATTCTATTATCACTACTTATATCATAATCCTCATCATTTATCAATCTTTCTTCTCATATATTTAATCATCTTAAGACTATCAATTCAACCTCATAATTATCTTGTTATGATGTTCACAGCATATAATGAATCACTCAGATAATTCTTATCATATCATACTTTCATATTTCTTTTTCACCATATGTCTCTCTGTGAGACTCACTTATCTATCAATAAATCCCAATCAATAATAACACTTTAGCATTTCAAGCAATAATAATCAATATTTAAAACAAATGTAATGCATGAATTTAAATTATAAGATCATTTCATATTATCATTTGGGAGCGTCTTCCCACATGTCGACATGTTTTAGCTTAGACCGGCTGCCTTCCCGGTTTTTTTTATTTTCGGCATATACCGACTATCATGGTTCTTTTATTTCATTTAAACTGGATATTTTCCTTGTTCTTTTATTTTCAACATATACTGGCTGTCACGGTTTTTTTATTTCATTTAGACCAGCTGCCTTCCCGGTTCTTTTATTTTTAGCATATACCGGTTGTCACGGTTATTTTATTTCATTTAGACTGGCTGCCTTCCTGGTTTTTTTATTTCCAGCATATACCGGCTGTCACGGTTCTTTTATTTCATTTAGACCGGCTGCCTTCCCAATTCTTTTCATGTCATGCATATGCATATGAACAATAATATGAAATATGCATATGAGCAATAATATAAAAAGAAGCATGCATTCAAACATTCAATTTAGCTATCCAACTCTTTCTCAAAATTATTATTTTTATCATATTCATTAAATTATCTCCTCATATATCATATCAAATTATCAATCATAGCTTATCAAGAATTTCATTTATCATTTCATTATATATTTAATCAACTCATTATTTCAATAATATTACTTCTCATATAATAAGTCTCTAATATATCAATTATTCCTATCATATCCATCAACCAGTTTTCATATATCATCCAGCAATTTCAACCGATTGCTGATTGTCAACACCTGACATAATATTTATATTAAAATTTCTAATTTATTCTTCACTCTTCCACAATTCATTTCTTTTAAATTTCTACATCAAATTCCGGGTAATTTCATGTATGCATAATTCCAAAAATAAAATTCATATTATTACATTTTATTTTTCTTAAAGCTTCCCTAAAATCTCTTTAAAATTCTCCTGTAAATTTTTGTAAAATTTCATTATTTCAATATTTATTTGGGTCCCCAAGTATTAGAAGAAATAAACCAAACATGATATGATAAGAAAAATCAAAATAAAACAAAAACTACATGTTCGCTTTTTTTTTAAAAAAAAAATTATTTTATTCAATACTAAAATTTTCATATATATATATATTATTTCAATTTCATGTAATATTTATCAAATTACATCTTTACTTTTACTTAAAAAAACGAGTATTACAAAAAGTTTTTTCGAAAAATAAAAATTTGATATGGTTTTCCTTTTTCAAGTAACTGTGTTCTACTGCTGTGGATCCTATGAAGACTACACATTATTCTTTGACATCAGACCTCGACACCGTGATTTGAACTGACATTAGGATTTGACATAATTAGACATTAACTACTTTTCGTCATCAACAGGAATAATCTTGTCAAAATACCGAGTTAAGTGTGATCTAGAAAAACACTTTGTGAAAACTAATTTGTTGTAATCTTGTTAATTGATTATAGTGGAACCTTAAAAATGGCTTGAAGAGATTGGACATAACCTCAAGAGAACAGATGTCAAGATGTCTCGAGACTTGTCCTTGCGACCTCTCCCTACAGGTTGCTGCCTTCGATTGTTCTTGCTCCAGATTCATTTCCGACATTAACTTTTCCAGTGGCACTAGCTATAAACTCCATCGCTGAGTTTAGCTTGTAACCTTTCGCACACAATTGAGACAAAAGAATAAAGAAATAGAAGAACAAGAAGAAAGAACAACTCACAAAGCTGGAAGGAAACTCTCAATATTACTGAACACTTAACGAGTTTCCGTTCGCCTTGCTCTATTTATCCCAATAATTCAAGGACGACAATCAATGCTTAGAATCCCTAGCTGATTACAATTTTTTAAAAATCTGTAATTACAATCTAATCACCAAAAATCTGCAGCCAAAGACACGTAAATGTGCAAATAAATCTAGAGTCAGCTACTCATAAAAGAAGCCTCCAGAAAGTCTAGTTGGATAATGATTGGCACACATGTTGACTGTCCGTGACACATACTTTGTAGAGTAATTAAAGGTGAAATTTCAAAAATATTTTGGGAAATCTGCCTGGTATGCAACAGATATTATTCCAATCAAATGCACCTAAATCACTCTTATGTAAATGTTCTACGAAAAGCAAACCAATGAAGACGTCATTTGAGCCCAGGTCCCTGTAACTAGTCTATAGCAACAAACGACTAATATGATAAGGAGAGCAAGAGTAGCATCTTGCACCATTTCCTCCACAGAAAGGATTGAGTTGCCGCCAGCCAAAAAAATACCCTTGTTTTCCTCTGCTCGTTCCAGTGATGCATCTTCCAAACACTACCAGCTGCCAGACCAAGTACAATACCGATGCATCTCCTTGACAACACTCGGTCCTTTCAAGGTAGAATGAGCTATCTTATGGCCAGCCATTTCACTTTTTTATTAATATTTAATAAAACTACAAGACACAAAGGAATCCAGGAAAAATATGCATATTAATCATTATAATACGCCAAAAACTAAATTGCCATTTCAATATCATATTAAATTAGGGCTCTTACGTCTAAATTACATTTGAGACGTCCCATTTACGAAAATTTTGAACAGGATCCATACAAGTAGCCCAACATATCTTGAATTCATGACCATCAAATATGATCATTTCCCATGAGAACAAAGATCTATTCAGTAATATTTACATTCAGTGTTTAGAAAACTGCCTTCAACAGCAGCATCAATAGGACACATTGAAGAAATAAATATAAAAACTTCAAGCAAATGAACATTCATCCTGTAAAAAGATTTATCTGCCCTATCTCATAGAAAATGTTCTACGAGAGCCACTTTCCAGTTCTGGGGACATCAAAGAAGAAAACATCTAGAGCAGCATTATTATCGATATCGATATCATCATTATTGCTCTGTGATACATAAGCCCAAAATCTAAAACCCATCACAACCCTCCCAACCCCTTTATCACTGAGCTTTTTAAAACTACATTGAAGTTTTCACTACATTCGTCCCCAAAAATAGAAGAGAACATGAACACCACAGCTTTCTCCACACCCTCATTGAGCAGATTTTATTGTCTACTATGCTCCTAAAATAATTAAAATAATAATATCCAAATCATGATATATTCCTGTTCCTTGCATTTATGCACATATTAGAGCATTGAAACTGTATGATATTTTATTAGTCATTATCTAAGATCCACACGAGAAAGTAAGAACATCAAAAATAAAGCATCTAGATTTAGATCTTAAGATCATAAACACAAAACAAAGGAAGTAAAACTATAGATTTTACACATTAACATATGTGTATATGTACTACGTACAAATAGATTTGGAGAGCAAAACCGTAGAAATGAAAGAAGTAGCAAGCAAGAAAAGCAAGCGGGAGAATAGAAAACTAAGAGAGGATTAGAGTTTTCCATAGCGAGCCTTCGAAGGAAAACAAAGTTGGAATCAGATTGTAGAAACAGAAAAGTGAGAGTCAGGCTAAGTGGGCTCGGGGCCTCGCAGCTTTTGCTTGGATAAACATGTGTTTGTTTACTTAGTTATATAGCTCACAGCCTCCAATCGAGGTTGGAGTAGAAAATAAAATTAAATATTTCTTTGGTGAATAAATTTACTTGGAAGTATTAAAACATTTATTACTTCTTTCTTCTACGTTTGATGATTGCATTCTTGTACTACTTAGTCTATCAACCTATCATGGGAATCTTAACCTTACATCCTACATATTTAAAGTTTTAGAGATGTTACATTGAATAACCCAGACAACTAAGATCTGAACTTGATAATTGTTGGGACTGAGAGATTACTAAGTAATTTTTTTTTTTTTTTTAAAGAAATAGTACTAAGTAAACTTTACTGATTACTTGTCCGGTTGTCCCTAATACTTTGCTGCAGAACTTCTAGTTATACTTTGATTTCAAGATCCTTGGCTTTTGAAGCCTCATATTTTATATAAAAATTCATGTCAGACATATAAAATTCATATAATAAAAAGGAAAAGAAAAGAGATCTAGTAGGAGGAGGAAGAAGAAGCAGAAAGAAGGTATAGCCTTTTATCATAGAAGATTAGAAGTGCTGAAATCATCAATGCATTCAAAAGTACCAGACAAAAAAGAGCAAACAAAATAGTGCAAATAAATGTCCTATGTGGACGTAGCAGCTATGTTGGGCTTTAATCTTAGAAAGCAAATGCACAGTCTTGAGCTAATGCTTTACTAAACTTCATATTAATGCCCAGATTAAAGTGTTTGATTTAATCTTACAAAGCAAATAAATGACAAATGAATAGTGAGTACCTGATGGATAAAATATTTTGGAATATAACTGTTTTAGCTATTTACTGTAAATTGTTATGGATAAAATATTTTGGAATATGCTTTGAAAGCAATAAGCCAGAAAGCAACAAATAGCCATCTACAGTGCTAAACTTGAACTCAAATTGAAGATCCAAGTCGTATACAACTATACTACATACAAAACAAGCTCAATTTTTTAGTAGAGTAAAGGTGAAAAACTAACATAATAAATTTACCATTATAAGTTAATAACAACTAACATAATGGAGTACTAGTTTACTACTTAAAAACTTCAACCAAAGACTAACTAGATTACTACTTAAACCTACCTAACCAATAAACCAATCAACTAAAGCTTAAAACCTTAACTAATTAACTAAAGACTCTATTACCAGATTAAAAATCTTAAAAACTATATCAAGAGACAAAAGCCTGTTCTCTAATTGAGAATCTGAGATGAACAGTCCATCATAATCTGCCAACCACCAATATCATATCGAATTGGGACACGCAGAGCGGGAAAAAAATAATAACCTTTTTTATAATATAGAAAGAAAAAAAAAATAACAAAACACCATGGTAAGAAAATCAGGATATTTAGGCATGGAGGAAAAAATCGATCTAAATGGATTACCTCTCTGAATGCTTGTTCTCGTCTCCCTTTCTCAAGCTCAAACTCTGAAACCGATGAGATTTTGAGCTAAATTGCTTAATTCAATGAGATCTGCAAGATTAATGCGAAAACAAGTGAACTATTTATAGATGAAAAACCAAGGCCTTTGTTGTTATTTGCCTAAGTTTCAAACATGTCCAAACATGGTCTAAATTGGTTAATGTCCAAACCAATTGTGGGATATCAAAGTTCAGCAAGTTATAAGGTTGCACACATGTGTGTGCTTCAATTTTGAGCATGGGAAGGTCAGGCACACTGCTGTGGAAGTTTCTGCCCACAGGCAGGAGGTGTGCGCACAGCATCAGGAGGCTGCAGCATCAGGTCACGCCGCAGCACACAGCACCACACCAAAATGCACAGCATCACTTGGAGAGTGATGAAGGGCTGAGATTAAAGGAAGAACATGATCAAAGGGTCAAGAATGATTCACAAGATTGTCCAAGAATTAAGAGGCTATAAAAAGGGTTTCCTAGCCTCATTTCAAGTGGTGAAAAATGTGTGTGAGAGAACCACACAGGTTGTGACATTGTGAGATCATTGTAAACACAAGAGAGAATTGTGTGAGAGACATAAACACAAGAGGGACTCTTGTAGTGAGGCTGGTTGTAAAGAAGAGAGGTTAGTAGAGAGTTGATAGAAAGCATTGTAATAGGTCTATCACTTTCTCGTTCTCTTCTTGGTTCTTCAAGAACTTGGATTCTTGAAGGGGATTGCTGTAACTTTGTAAGAACCATTGAGATAGTGCAGAGAGTTCGGAGGAACTCACGGGGACGTAGGCACATTGCCGAACCTCGACAACAAATTACTTGTCTTCTTTCTTTCTTTGATTTTCTGTTCTTGTGTTCGATTGCTGAAATTATTTCTACAAGTCATTCAAGACTTGGGTGTTTGAAAGATCACCACCTGGGCATCTTGTCAAGGTGATTTCCAACAGTGGTATCAGAGCTTTGGTCAGTGGTATCAGAGCACAACAGCTAGTTATCGGAACAAGAAGTAGAAGGTACGGAGCCAAGACTCCAAGAATCAAAGATCAACTTCTTGGGTGATTCAAGAACGGAGTTAAGATCTATATCTGATCGTGTTCTTAAGGTAAATCAAGAACGGTGTTAAGATCAATATCTGATCGTGTTCTTGAGGGTGATTCAAGAACGGTGAAAAGATCAAGATCTGGTCGTGTTCTTGAGAGTGATTCAAGAACGGTTAAGATCCATCTTCGATCTGTGTTCTTGAGGTTGAAGAAAGCAGTTGTGGTTAATGCACAAATATGGGATCTTGTCCGCAAAGATGGCTTCAAATTTTTGTGTGGAGAAGTTTGATGGAAAGGGGGACTTTGCCCTATGGAAGCGGAAGATCAAGGCGGTTCTCATGCAGCAGAAAGTGGACTTGGCTATTGGAGAAGATGATGCTTTTCCAGCTTGTGCCACGGAGGACCAGCGGACCGAGATGAAGAAGATGGCCTACAGCACCATTTTCTTGCACATGTCGAATAATGTCACAAGGGAGTGCGGAGACTCGGAGGATCCGGCTGTCGTATGGAAGAAACTAGATGAATTGTTTCTTGCCAAGACTCTCCCACATAAGAGGTATCTTCGGAAACGAATCTTTACTTTAAATTTGATCCTAAGAAAGAGTTGCAAGATAATCTTGATGCCAAGAAAAGGAGTACATCAAGTGGTAAAGGGTTGTTCTTTAAAAGAAGGCCAGCAACTTGGTATGGCAGCAACCATGGCTACTATCGGGACAGAGGTAGAGGAGAGAGCCATGGGAGAGTGCACAGCAGCATGTATGGCTACTACCGGGATAGAGGTAGAGGAGAGAGCTATAGGAGAGTGCACAACAGCATGCATGGCTACTACCAGGACAGAGGTAGAGGAGAAAGCTATGGGAGAATGCATTCCAAACTGAGATTTGGAGGGAAAAGCTGCTATTACTGCCATAAGGAGGGTCGTGTCAAGAAAAATTGCAAGAAGATGACAAGGGATAGAGGAGGAAGCCATACCAAGAATGGAGAGGCTTCGGTTGCCAAAACAGAACAGCAAGATGATGATGTTCTTGTTGTGTGCTCAAGTGTGAGCAAGGGGCAAGAAGTCAGCGGAAAATGGATCTTGGATACCGAGTGCACTCATCATATGAGCCCTCACAAAGAATGGTTCAAGAATTTCAAGAAGATCAATGATGGAAGGGTCTTCTTGGGGAATGATAATTCTTGCCAAGTGAGAGGGATTGGAGACATCCAATTGAGGATGTTTGATGGAGTCACAAGGCTGCTGGAAAATGTGAGGTATGTTCCAGATTTGAAGAGGAACTTGATCTCATTGGGGCAGCTGGATTCCATGGGCTATACATGCAAGATAGAGGGAGGAAAGATCAAGGTGGCTAAGGGATCTTTGGTAGTGATCAAGGCAGCAAGAAACGATGGACTCTATGAGATGATCGGAAAAACAGAAACCAATGATCAAGCAGCAAGCTTGATGGCTGAGTTGGACAAGGCAGCCCTTTGGCACACTCGCTTGGGACACATAAGCGAAAAGGGCCTGCAAGTGCTTAGCAAGGAAGGTCTACTTGGTGGTGACAAAGTAGAAAAAATGGATTTCTGTAAGAGCTGTGTTTTTGGGCAGCAACATCGGGTCAGCTTCAACACCGGAGTGCACAAGTCTAAGGGCATTCTTGACTACATTCATGCGGACCTTTGGGGACCAGCAAGGACACCAACACAGGGAGGTAACATTTACTTTCTGTCTTTAATTGATGATTATTCAAGAAAAGTGTGGGTTTATTTGGTGAAAAATAAATCAGATGCATTGAATAAGTTAGTGGTGTGGAAAGGGCTGGTTGAGACTCAAATGGGTAGAGTAGTTAAGGGGATAAGAACCGATAATGGCTCAGAAATTTTTAACCAAGAACTTGATCAATTCTGTAGGTTAAATGGCATTCTAAGACATAGGACGGTTATGGAAACTCCTCAACAAAATGGAGTTGCTGAGTTGATGAATAAGACCCTTATGGAAAAGGTTAGGTGCATTTTAAATAAATCCGGATTACCCAAATGTTTTTGGGGGGAAGCGGTGTCTATAGCTGCATATTTGATTAATAGATCACCCTCTAGGATTGTATACCATAAGACTCCCGAAGAGTTGTGGAGTGGAAAACCCCCTGAGTTGGACAACCTTAGGACTTTTGGGTGTGCTGCGTATGCACTCCAAAAGGAGGATAAACTTAGCCCAGGATCTAGAAAATATGTGTTTCTAGGATATGGGGAAGGGGCTAAGGGGTACAGGTTGTGGTCTTTAGAAAAAGAAGGATTTAAACTCATAATAAGTAGGGATGTTGTCTTTAATGAATTGTTATTTCCCTACTTGGAGAATACTAACCCTGCAGGGGCTAGTGAGCAAACCAATTCAGAAATTGTTGAGCATAACATCAAGGGAGATTCTGTTAAGGTAGAGCAAAGGAGACAAGAGGGTTCGGACTAGGTAGAGCCCTTGGATGATTGCCAAGCTCAAGAAACTCAAGAAGAGGCTGAACAAGAAAAGGATGCTGCAGTAAGTCAGAAGGACTTTCAGCTCATAAGAGACCGGGAAAGAAGGTTGGTCGGACCACCTTCAAGATGTGGGTTTGCGGATGCTGCGGATGCAGCAGTTCCTTGGACAGAATGAGAGATGAGTGAACAAGAAACTTACACGGTGGCCATGCAGTGTAAGGATTCGTCAAAGTGGCAGCTAGCTATGGAGGAAGAAGTAGATTCTTTGAGGAAGAACAACTTCTGGGAATTGGTAAAAATTCCAGGAAATCAGAAAGTTGTGGAATGTAAGTGCACTTACAAGATCAAAGAAGGGTGCCCTCCAAGAGATGAAGTCCATAACAAGGCTAGGCTGGTGGCGAATAGGTTCACATGGAAAGAAGACATAGATTTCATAAGAACTTTCTCACCTGGACACAAGGTAGAGAAGATGGTGAGTATCCTCATCTATGTCATTAATGGGCTGTTGGTTTGGAACAGCAGGGAGAGGATGGAAAGGGTTACATCTCAACTTAGTGAGGAGTTCGAAAGGAAGGATCTCATCCTTGCACAAAAGATCCTTGGGATGAGAATCATCCAAGAAAAGGAGAGAAGCCGGATGAGGGTTTCTTGGGCAATAGGTGTTCTTAGCAAAATTGTGAGTAATCCCGGAAAAGAGCATTGGCTTGGGATGAAATGGTTGCTGAGGAACAAGGAGGCTCAGTGGCAGCCAATGGTAGCACTCATAACAACCGGGGTAGAATGCGTAGCAGCTATGGAAGCCATAAAGGAGGCTGTGGGGTGCAAAGGGTTGTTGGACGAGTGGGAGGTCCTAAAAGAGCAGGTTGTGGTGTCTTTGGATAGCCAAAGTGTGGGGCACTTATGGAGGAATCTGGTGTTCCATGAGAGGACAAAGCACATGGATGTTCGATATCATTTCATTCGGGAAAATGTTACGAAAGGATGCATCCATGTGGACAAGGTTGCCACGGAAGAAAATCCTGCTGACTTGGGTACTAAAGTCTTACCTCTAAGTAAGTTCAATCATTGCCTTGAATTACTTAGGATTGGAGTGGGTTAATTGGTAACTCAATATGAGTTTGGATCCCGAAACTTTCTGCACAATGGTTCAGGTTTTGTTTTTTTTTTTTTTTGAACACTTAGACAAAGGTAGAGATTGTTGTTATTTACCTAAGTTTCAAACATGTCCAAACATGGTCTAAGGTTGGTTAATGTCCAAACCAATTGTGGGATATCAAAGTTCAGCAAGTTATAAGGTTGCACACATGTGTATGCTTCAATTTTGAGCATGGGAAGGTTAGGCACACTGTTGTGGAAGTTTCTGCCCACAGGCAGGAGGTGTGCGCACAGCATCAGGAGGCTGCAGCATCAGGTCACGCCGCAGCACACAGCACCACACCAAAATGCACAGCATCACTTGGAGAGTGATGAAGGGCTGAGATTAAAGAAGAACATGATCAAAGGGTCAAGAATGATTCACAAGATTGTCCAAGAATTAAGAGGCTATAAAAAGGGTTTCCTAGCCTCATTTCAAGTGGTGAAAAAGGTGTGTGAGAGAACCACATAGGTTGTGACATTGTGAGATCATTGTAAACACAAGAGAGAATTGTGTGAGAGACATAAACACAAGGGGGACTTTAGTAGTGAGGCTGGTTGTAAAGAAGAGAGGTTAGTAGAGAATTGATAGAAAGCATTGTAATAGGTCTATCACTTTCTCGTTCTCTTCTTGGTTCTTCAAGAACTTGGATTCTTGAAGGGGATTGCTGTAACTTTGTAAGAACCATTGAGATAGTGCAGAGAGTTCGGAGGAACTCACGGGGACGTAGGCATATTGCCGAACCTCGACAACAAATTACTTGTCTTCTTTCTTTCTTTGATTTTCTGTTCTTGTGTTCGATTGCTGAAATTCTTTCTACAAGTCATTCAAGACTTGGGTGTTTGGAAGATCACCACCTGGACATCTTGTCAAGATGATTTCCAACAGCCTTCTAATATGAATAAATTATAATCATAATAGTTACTATCATTATCATTATTATAATAATAATTATTATCATCATTAAAAATTTATTACGTTTATTATCATAATAATAATTAATATTATAATTCCTATTAATAGAGTAATAAATAATATTTATAATTAAATTATTATTTTTATCATCATAATTATAATAATTATTATTCTAATTATCATACTAATATTTTTTTATAATTATAATTGTAATTTATTAAGAATAATAATAATTATTATCATAATAATTGATATTATTAATATAATTAATGTAATAATTATTATTATTATCATCATTATTATTTTAATATTATTCTAATTATAAAAATACTATTAATATTTTTATTATTATAATTATGATAATAATAATAAGATTATAATATTATTATAATAATGATTATTATTATCATAATTATAATAATACTAATTATTATTTATTTATGATTATTTTAATAATTATTTTTATCAAAAATATTATTATTATAATAATTTTTTTTAATAATATTATAATAATTATAATAATTATTTCTATTATTATAATAATAATTATTATTCAACGGTAAAAATAATAAAAAAAAAATTTGTCTTACATGTTTGAGATAGATTCTATCCCATCAAAAGAGGTGGTACAAAAAAATATAAAATTAAAACTAATTTTATCTTAACAAATAAAAAAATTTATTCATATAAAATTAAGTTAACCCAATTTCACTTTAATTCCAGCGACCAAAACGACCCAGTATATAAAACCAGTGTGAGCACAACAGTTGTTGTCGAAATAATAAAAAAAAGCTACTCTGTAAAAGTTTTTTAAAAAATTGAAACTATGCGTTTAGATTATTACCCTATCAGCTGTCTTCTCACTTTCTCTCTCTCCAGCATCAGAGTCGCAGAACATCTCCATCGACAACCCTGTCATCTCTAGCAACCGTGAGATTCTTTGTTTCTAGCCGCCGCGACAGCTCGACAGAAGTCTTCACCGGTCTTTTTTGCCTCCATTAACGCTGAGAAAAAATTTCTGGTTTTCTACTCATCATTGTTCTTATTTTCTCCTCGATTAAGAAGTGAATTGCGTTTTAGTGCTAAAAAAGGACTTCCAATTAACATTAATATAATTTTATTTATAATATTATTCTTATAATTATAATAATATTATAATGATTATTGGTTATAATAATATGTATTTATAATTATGATGATAAAAATTAATTTAATAATAATAACAATAATTAAATTTTAGGGTTTGTGAAAAAATTAGAAATTATTAAGGATGATGAACAGTGTTAAGGTATTTTGGTACTTAGAATTCTTATCCCACTTTAATCCCAATCCAACAATCTCATGAATCAAACATATTATTAAGGTATTACCACTTTAATCTTCATTTATCATATCTCATGTTAATCATAGTCCTAACCCACTATAATCATGTCCGTGAACCAAACGGACCCTTGTAGTCAATGCTGATAAAAGTCGAGTTAATAGTCGACTTACATTAAATTTTAGGAATGAGGTATGGCTCAGTTCCAAAAATTTGATTATTAAATTTTTTTCAAGTTCGATTTTCAAGTGCTTTACTATAAGATTGTGTTTGAAAAACCTATTTTTCACTCTAAAAAAAGAAGAAAAACTTATTTCCTTAATACTTTATTTTTTGCCACCTCATATGCCACATCATCTTTTTTTGTTTTTTTTTTCTTATAACATAAATTAAGCGTTTAACAAATAAGAGAGAGTCCGAAAACACAGGCTTTCGGTTTGGTTGTCTTGATATCAAGACAATTTTTTTTTATTTACTCTATCTCTAAGTCATTCTCGCCCTTACTTCAAAAAAAAATATTATCTTCTCCTCTCTCCCTACGCACAACAACCCTTTCTCTTTTGGTAACTTTTTTTCTCTTTTCTTCTTCTCATTCTTCCTTCATCTTTCCTTTTTCCTTTTCTCTCATTCTCTTCATTTCCTTTCTCTCTTTCTTTCTCTCTTTCCCACGTCACCTCCTTCAACCCACACAAACCCCCCTAAAAAAAGCCAGCCACCACCAATGACAACAGCGACGACCCTCCTCCCACTGCCACCACAAGATTTCCTTCCCAATTCCCTCTAAAACAACACCCATGTCTCTCTCTCTTCAAAAACTTAAATTTTGAGTTTTTGATCTACTTTCTCTCTCCTCCAAACGCCATAGATTCTGGCCACCAATGACATTTTTCAAAAACCCATTCTATGGGTAAGTTGTGGTAAGTCTTCTCCTCCCTCTTCCCTTAATTCTTCCAATTTTTCACCATTAAAGAACTTTTTCTCTCCAGTCCTTATTTCATCTCTCTAGAATTCTGGGTGTTGGAAATCACCTCAAGACTGATCCTAGGTTGTGATCTTCCAAACAACTCAAGTCTAGAATGACTTGTAATGAATCAGAAGCAAAACAATCAAAGAAAGAACACACGCAAATGTTATCGAGGTTCGGTAATATGCCTACGTCCCTGTGAGCTACTCCGAGCCCTCTGCACTAAATCAATGAGTTCTTACAAGTTACAACAACACCTCTTCAAAAAACCTCTAGTTCTTGAAGAACGAAATAAGAGAAAAATAAAGTGATAAGGACTTTGTGTTTCCCTGGAATTTTCCCCAAGAAAATTTCACTTACAATGCCCTTGAATCCCCAATCTATACTACTCTCTCTCTAAATAAACAACTTCTCTTCAATAAAATCTATTCTAGTGCCTCTCTTGTGTTTTGTGTCTTTGCACTCTCACACTTGCACTTGAATTCTCTTATATGATGATTGTGTTGATGATTCTCTTGATCAGTTGTGTCTTAACTTGTTGTTAGAAGTCCCTTTATATAGAGCATAAACTTCTTCATCCAATCTTTGAGATCAATCTCCACCCTTAGATATCAAGAACCAAAGACTCATGGTTCTCTAAGAATCTAAGTAAACCTGTGCATTTTAACCATGTGTCACGCACCATTCAAAAGGCTGAAAAACCATGCTCCAGGTGTGCCTGGCACCACGGCCCAAAACAAGGCAAGCCACGGCTCAAGCTAGGGCACACCATCTCAACCTTCTGGGCACCACGGCACACCCTCCTTGTGCTGCGGCGCACACCTGTGTCTCAACAACTCCACTTGCTGGGCGCTGAGGCCCGAATTTCCTAGGGTGCGGCACACACCTGGGGCTGAAGTTGAATTTTTCCTCTTTAGTTCTTAGAAAAATCCCAAAACTGGGCATTTCAAGCATGGTGGGGTTTAGTAACAGGGAAAAAAGGAAAAAAAACAAAGAGCCAAGCAGCTTAGAAAACTAGGAAATTTTCATTCCTCTTGGAAAAGCTACGCATAGGAAATCATCTTTTAGATTTCTTTGAATAAATGAGGGGGCAATTTTTATGTAGACTCTACAAAACGGGTTTTGTTCTTATAATTCATATACTAAAAAATAATGATATGGCAAAATATACAAGTATATGAGAAATAAATTTTAGAATACATGAGTTTGAGAAATAAGTATTTCAAACACAAGGCTTTCATATATATATATATATATATATATATATATATAAAATAAAAAATAAAATAAAACTCTTTGATTTTCCTAAGTTAGGTGAAGCCCAAATTCGTTCATCAATTTCATTTCTTTTTCTTTTTAGTTAATCAAAAACACAACATTACACATAAAGAATAAATAACGTTTTTCTACTCTAAGTTAGTGCATTTTACGTTATATTTCATAGCATAAAATGTTACCGTTAGAGAATCTTAAGCAAACATCACACATCACATAAAATATATATTTAATATATAAATAATTAAATATAATATATTTAAGTGAGCCCAACTTATCTTTTAATTTCTCAAGCACGACTCATTTTTTAAATTGGGCTTAAATTTTTGTTCAAACTAGATTTATAGATCAATTTTTCTTGTTCAAACCCACAAAAACTAAGAGTTGAGCCAAGCGAGTCGACCGATGATAAGCTTTAATTATAACTTCTGACCCGTGCAATACACAAGTATGCACATTCTATTACATTTTTACTTTTAAAAAATGTTTAAAACTTAAATTCATCATACAAATATTAATGATGATGCAACATATTATATCAATATAAATTCAAAATGAATGTTATTCTTAAATCTAAAAGATATTTATCAATATTATCACTTTTAGTATATAAATTGAACACGCATAATCGACTCTCCTCCATTCTGGTTTTCCTCCAATAATCCTCAATATATTTTCATATGATTTGCATGCGGCAATTATTACTTGAACGGTTTAGATTGCTTCATATCTTTGGCCCGTTTAACACTTAACTTAATGTTATTGCTAGTCTTATGATGTAAGTGTTAGTTTTTTAGTGAACATGAAGAAGTGGAAAATGGATGAGTAATGGAAAACAAAAGATTCATGCCAAAGTTTTGTTGAAATTCACAAGATTTGCAAAACGTGATCGCGAATGAGTTCTAATCTCACATTTTGTGTTTGTAATATTAACACCGGGGGAGGGCAGAACATTAGTGATAATATTTTTTTTTTGAAAAAAAAAATGAAAGATACCTAAATCCAAATCTAGCTATTTTTCAATCGTATTAACAACTCAAAGAACAATAATTCGTGAAGCAACTCCTACTATAAATCTATAAGTAACTTCCTTCCCAAAACAAATTAATTTATTCTTCAAAGTTTGTTTATTTTGTCAATTTTTTATAAGAAAAAATATAAGTGTTTTTATATGTGTACATAGAACTGTTATTGTACATCATCTTATTTTTTATTTGAAAGATATTGCGTTCATAGTATGTTGTTGACTTGATTATTTTCACGTTTAATGTACATTTGGGTTCAATTATTAAATCAATATAAAACTTTTTAAATTTATTAAGTTGTAAATAATAATTAATAATTTTAATTCCCAACTTTTATCTTAATTGTGGACATTAATGTTGATGACATGTCGAATCTTGCACCTAGAAAACATAGAGGTTGGTAATCAATCAATATCATTATCCAAGCTTATGAAACTTGGGCTAGTGAACAAGCATATGAATATTATAATGATTATGGTAAAGAACTTGTTTTAGTATTTAAAAAGAATACACATACGGATTGTTGCAATGATATGAATGATGTGATGTTGTTTATGAAGAAGTTTGCTGATCATGGTGGAAGAGCTAGTGCAGCTTCAATTGTGGTGGTGTCTTGGGAAGAGCTTGTGGGGTTTGAGAGAAGTTGAATACAGATGGAGTGTTTAGAGGAAATCTAATAACGCACGAGTAGGGGGGCAGGGGGGTTAATTCGTTCTCATACTGGTGATTGGCTCATAGACTTCAAGAAGAATTTGGGTTCTTGCTATTAAGTTGAGAATTTGTATACAACTAGCTTGGGATGAAGGCTATAGGAAAATTGTGTGAGTGATTGATGTTTCATTGGTCTTGAATCTTTTTTAGTTTCTTGATCCCCTCCACTAATCCCATGGTGCTCTTATAGCTGGTTGTAGAGCCTTAGTTGCGAAGGATTAGATTCGCAAGTTTTGTCATCGATTGAGAGAAGAGAATGTGTGTGTAGACTTCTTGATTAAGGCTAGTGTTGATATGCATGCTGGCCTAGTCGTTCTTCAGGAGCCTCTTACTTCAATGGTAATGCTTCTTTCAAGCTGATACCTTAAGTGTGTTGTTCTCTCGTTAGGCTAGAGGCTGCTAGTTTGTTTTTGTGGCTCTTTTTTCTTTTGTTGTTTTTCTTCCTTTATAAAAAATAATGTGAATAAAAATAAGCAACATGGCTATACGACATCAAGGAAGATCACTTGTTATAAAGAAGGTTATCGCAAGAAAGATCAACTTCATGCACAAAGAGACAAGAACGTGTTGTTTAGCTCACATCATTGTTCAATGTCAACAAGATGAAAAATACTAAATCATTGAATTTGAGGCAGAGCACAATCATATTTTACAGATGATTTATACTTTACTTCAATATGAAGTTCTTATGATCTTATAAATATATAGATGAGTTTGTATTAATATTTTCAAATATGAAATTATAGGGTATGACAGAGATATATATTCTATACCCTACTATATTATTTCACAGCCTCAAGTCACATATCATGATGATCTCAATCATACTATAAGGGTGAGCTATTATATGTGACATAATTTTTTTTTTGTTGCAATTTTATATTTAAATTTTTCAGAAAATGGGTGTTGTAGAATGTCTAACACAAGATTTGGATGAAAACCTAAATATGTTGTTGTGCTAAAGATTTTAGAGATAAATTAAGTTTTAAAAAAAGCTTGAATTGAGTCACCATGATTGTCTTTAGTATAATAATAGGGGATTAACATAACATCTAACTAGAGTTACATATAATGATTTGATAATTTATTCAGTTTTTGTTCTATGTAATATTGTTTTATGGACAAAGGCAACAATTGTTAGATTTTTTTCCTTATTCGATTTTCTATCTTTTTTGACATAAAATAAATTTTGATTGTTGTTATTTATCGTCGATGATATATGATAGGTCTTTTTCACTAAGATTATGAATGATTATTTTTTCCTCTAATTTTTTCATTACATACATTAAACATGTTTAATTTAGTTTGTCTTTTGTATTAAACTTGCATGCGCCTTTCACAATTGTAGACCTATGTTAGAAAAGATGTCATGTGTTAAAACATGCATGACCTTAATATATACAAGCATCAAAACATTATACTATATTAATTTAGCATAATTGGTATGTCATGCACTCTTTCCACCAAACAACTTATTTTCAATAAGAAAACTATGGTGTTCATAAGCACTGAATAAAAAGGATTAATTTGTACAGTTCAGTCTCAAAGAGATTAAGCAACATGTGAAAATTTGGCATTGGTGTCTTATTTGAGATCCTTAAGTTTATGCAAATCATAATATATATATATATATATATATATATATATATATATATATATATATATATTAAGAGCACGTTGCAAATTTAAATCATGGGAAACACTAAGAAGGTTAAAATGAATAAATTTTTTTTTATTTATCTGCAAATTCTTAAACATTAGTTATCGTAACTCGTACCCAAAAGAGATAACCTCCAACTAAGTGCGACGTGACAAGAAGAAATTCAAATGCCTGGCATTTTAATTCTTTATCAAAGATAAATATAAGAGGAATTTTAAATAAATATCAACAATATACTTTTTCACAAAATACAACTACGCATAATAAAATTTAAATCTATCTAAAACAACTTCAATTTAAAAGAGTAACTACAAAATTCATAAAGGAAACAACAAAACCAATTCAATAATTAAATTTAAATCCCAAATTCCGTAGAGAATTCCCTAGCACCAAGCCCCACCTAAACGTCGCAGCTTAGGAGGTAACCTGATTAACCAACTCGCAACCTACAACAACTTGAATATTAATAAAAGAGGGTAAACTCCATAGCTTAGTGAGTTAACCTGTACACACACATCATATAGTCACATAAGAAGAAGGGATTAGGATATAGGTATACTAGCCTAATATAATTTCTTTCCAAAATGATAATAAATTTGAGGTAAACTACTGTGTGAAAAATGTTTTTAACAACATTTGGATTAACCCAACATAATAGAAAAAATCTTCTTTTATCAAGAAATGAAACAACATTTATAAAAACTTTATACAAAACAAAGCTAAAAGAATACACCCTTTAACGAGCTCACATTGCCTCAACCTAATGCCCTTCACTAGGCAATTCATATATATATATATATATATATATATATATATATATATATATATATATATATATATATATATATATATATATACCTCCTTGGTAGATGTACCTCAAAACATAGTGAATGGCCCAACAATTTCTAAAACATAACACTTAACAAAATCAAATTTCTCATTCATTTTCAAGAGGAAGATAATAATTCATTTCTTTAAAATAAACCACTTAATTGAAAGCAAAACTCAAACGGTTTACATCTCATATTTCAACACAAAGCAACAACCATTTTATTTAATCAAATATAAACATAATCAGACATATATAAGTAAAAAAATCCTCAAAAAAGAAAGAAAAGATAGCAACTATGTGATACGTATAACGGACCACTCACCTTGAAAATGCATAGAAGTTAAACTCTAGAAACTGAGGTACTAGTTGTAACGACCCATCTTAGGTTGGTCACCCCCAAGACGGTGTCATCATATTTTGAAAATCTTAGCACGACATATATATGCAACAATAAAAATAAATAACATCAAAAGAAAATTTTACATCAATCATCAACTCTCAACAGGGGAGTTACATCAATATGATCTTTAAACATTAGATACAACGTAAAATGCATGAATATTTACAAATAAATTTTTATTTTATTTCTCATTAGTCTGAGGATGTTGACACGTATGTGGCTTATAGGAATGATTTCGTCTGACTCTCAACCCAATAGACTATTTGTCCTGTCTGCTACTTGAAATCATTGTACAATGAGGGATGAGCTTCACAAGCTTAGTGAATTAAATTTACTATAAGTACTCAATTTGTATAAATGGTCTTTCAATATTAAATCATTTATATATCATACAACTTGATACTAGCATTCTACTATCACTACATATGTCATAAGATCCATTCTTTATCAATCTCTTTCTCATATTTATTGGTTCACCTTAAGACCATCAATTATCTCCTAATTACCTTGTAATGAGGTTCACATCATAAAATCTACCATTTAAATGGTTCTTATCACAATAACTGTCTCTCTGTTAGACTCATTCATCTATAAATAAATTCGCAATAATACACCACACATCAGCATTTCAATAATGCAAGTAATAATTAAAACAGATGCAATGTATGAATTATTATTATGAGAACGTCTTCCCACATATCGACATGTCTTTATTATCTTAGACAGGCTGCCTTAACGATTCTTTTCTTTCTATTTTAGATCGGATGCCTTCCCGATTCTTTTCTTTTATTTAATGCACATGTATATGAACAATGTCATAAAAAAACAAACATAAATTCAAATATTTAAATTTAGCTATCATGTTTTTCCTCAAATTATTATAAAATTTTCACTAAGTTTCTCTCATCATAAATCACATCAAATCGTCTATCTTAGCTTGTCAAGATCCACCAATTTTCATCTCCTCATAATTCGTATCAAAACATCAACCATAGTTCATCAAGAATTTCACTTATCGCTTTTATTATTAAATCAACTTATTATTCCAAAAATATTATTTCTCCCCTAATAATTTTCTACATGTCCAAAATTCATATCATATCTATCAACCAATTCTTTATCTATCACCAAAACATAAGCTAATAATTTATTTTAATATTATCACTAGATTTTTCATTTTTATTTATATTACTTAAAGTAAATCCAACTCACTACGTAGCACTTAAAGCTGCCCGTGAATCACCTCCTTGCCTTTCTCGTTCATCTTAGAAATTTTCCTCGGTTACAGATCATTAACACCTGATATAATATTTGTATTAAATTTCTAATTATTTCTTCAATTCTTAATAAACCACACCATTTGAAAATTCCAACTTTGAATTCCGAGAAATTTCATGAATGCTAAAAATTCCAAAATAAACATTATGTTATTACTTTCTGTTTTTCTGATAGCTTCCTGTGATTCTTTATGAAATTCCACAGTAAATCCCTTCAAAATTTTGCCCTTTCAACCATTATGTGGATCCCAAAGTGTTTAAAGAAATAAAGTAATTAAATTAAGATTGAAGAAAGCCAAATCGGTAAACTAAAAAGAAATTTAATATTTATAAAATATTTTAAGCGGTTATCACCGCTTTTTACTATTCAATTCCTACAGCTGCAACACATGCAACATTTCAACATTTAAGGTGCAACACCTAGGTCAATTGTTTTTTTGAAAAAATATTTTATTACTTTTTTTCTTTCTTTTTTTTCATGATGGACGTCCAGATTTTTTTCTTTTTTCTTTTTCTTTGTAATTACGCTCCCACGTGTCTTTTTTTAAAAGAATTATTTTATTCAATGCTAAATCATTCGTGCAAATATATTATTTAAATTTTATGTCATATTTATTAAATTACCTCTTTACCCTTACTTTACGAATACGGGTATTACACTAGTCCCCTTGTCTATTAAGCTAAACGCAATAACAATTCTAGATAAAGAACTAAAACTACTTCTCATTAATGTTATGATGCAGGTATGCAAAAATAAAAGTTTTAAAATCACTAACATACTAAGTCATTAATTGGATAGATAACAAATAATACTCGTTCTACTATTCTCTTGACAATTCTAAACTTATTTTTAAGGTTCATTACTTATTTAAGATACATAAAATCTAAGCTTTATAAAGATTAAGCATTTCTTAACTTTCTCTTTTTTCTTTTTAAAATATGATTTAACTATCCTTTAAATTTTACAATTTTTTTTTGCAATCATTTATATTCTTCAAACATTTTTCAACATATTTTCTTAACCTATAAATAAAAAAAAAATTCCACCAAACTAAACCTCATTTTTTCCAAACTCATCCTCCATTCTCAACACCACAATTCAACTCATCAATATTTGTATTCCACTAATAGCTCAAGCATACAAGTATAACTAACTCGTCTCACCAAATCAAACATGATAACATTTATCCTACCTCAATTTAGTATTATTAAGGTCAAGAGTATTTCACACAGCAAGGGATCATACGAACAAGGGCTTGATATACATGGACGAGCACCAATATGACTCAAAAGCTTAAGTTCAAGAGTCTTGAGCTCAAATCTTGTATATAAGCTTCTCTTATTTTTTTTTTTTTTTTTCAGATGTCAGGTAACTCACATATGGATATCCTAAAAAATATTACCCTCACGTGTGATTTATATACCAAACTTCTCCTAAAATGGAACCATTGGTCACTTGATCAATAAGAGAAACCAAACCAAACTCAACTATAGGAGAGGCAAATTGTTAGGAATTATGATAATTGAAAAATCTTATTAGCACAAAAAATAAGCAATTAAAAATTAAGAGAGAGAGAAAGATGGACACAAAGATTTATAGTTGTTCGGCGATTAGACTACGTCCATTTCTTCAATAGGACTTTCTTCCAGTCTACTTAGTTCCACTAATCCCAACGATTACACTGACTTGGATTTTAGGTACCAAGTAAACCTTTACACATTGCTCTACTTTTCGGATAGCAAGCTAACCTTAACCTCTAGTTTGTTTTCCGAGTAGCAAACAAACCTTAACCACTTGTTTGGTTTTCGGGTAGAAAACAACCTTACAAAATATCTTTATCAAACTCTCAGCTTTTACACTATTACAGATTAAAACACAACAAAAGTATTAAAAAAACTAAATCTTTTTCTGCTCTTGTTTTGAACCCCCTTCAGGGACCGCTGATTCATAGCTTCAACAAAACTTTCATAAAATGCAACTTTTGAAACTTTCATTTTCATATTGATATCTCTTTAAATTCAGATCCTTTAATCTCCAACTAACACCTCTAGTCGACTAGTCTTCTCATAGTAGACCGAATCTTTTTATTGGTCCTCATAAAATATTTAAATCACTACCAGTTGGCTCTCTATGTGACTGGTTAGGGACAAGTCGGCTTCCAGTGCGACTGCTTCAATGTTTTGCTTTCTGGTCTTCTTATGTGCATGATTGTGCGTCATGTCACGTCAAGTAGAAACCAGTCTCATCCATTTTGGTTTAATGTTTACTAATATTTGCGCAAGAACAATTCTTGCTTATCATTATTGCTGCCACGTCATATTTTTGGTTTGAAAAAAATTTACCATTCTTTAGCAACTTATTGACTTTTCATGTTCTCGACATTTCTCTTAGTATACCGAAACATTTACTAGTCCTCATAAAATACTTAAATCACTACCAATCGGCTCTCTATTCGACTGGTTAGGGATCAGTTGGCTCCCTTTGCGGCTGTTTCAATATTTTACTTTTATGATTTTCTCATGTGCACAATTTGGTTTGATCTATACTAGTATTTATGCAAAAAAAATTATGGCTTATTGTTATTGCCACAACATCACATTTGTTGTTTGAAATAAATTTAATTTTCTTTAGCAATTTGTTAACTTCTCATGTTCTGAAACTTTCTTCTAGTAGACCGAATTTTCTGATTAGTCCTCATAAAATACTTAAATCACTTCCATTTGGCTCTCTATGCAACTAGTTAGGGACTAGTCGGCTTCCTGTGCGATTGCTTCTATATTTTACATTTTTGGTCTTCTCATGTGCATGACAATCCGTCATGTCACGTCAAGCGGCAACCGATTTCTTCCATTTTGATTTGATCTATACTAATTTTTGTGCAAGAACAATTTTAACTTATCATTATTGTCGCCACGCCACATCTATTTTCTTTAGCAGTTTGTTAACTTCCCATCTTTTGAATCTTTCTCCTAGTAAACTGAATCTTCTAACTAGTCTTCATAAAATACTTAAATCACTATCAATCAGCTCTCTATGCGAGTGGTTAGGGACCAGTCAGCTCCTTGTGCGACAACTTCAATATTTTTCTTTTCTAGTCTTCTCATGTGCACGATTGTGCGTCACGTCACGTCAAACAATAATCGATCGCTTTCATTTTGGTTTGATTTATATTAGTCTATGTGCAAGAATAATTATGCTTATCTTTATTGTTGCCACGTCACATTTGTGGATTAAAACAAATTTACTTTTCTTTAGAAACTTGTCGACTTCCTACATTCTGAAACTTTCTCCTAGTAAATCGAATCTTCTAATTGGTTATCATAAAATACTTAAATCACTACCAGTCGACTCTCTACGTGACTGGTTAGACACAAGTCGGTTCCTTGTGCAATTGTTTCAATATTTTGCTTTTTTGGTCTTCTCATGTGCACGATTATGCGCTACATCACGTCAAGAAGCAACCATGTCTTCTATTTTGATTTGATCTATACTAGTCTTTGTGCAAGAATAATTTAGGTTTATCGTTATTGCTGCCACATCACATTTATGGTTTGCAGCAAATTTACTTTTCCTTAGCAACTTGTTGACTTCCCATTTTTTGGACCTTTCCCCTAGTAGACCGAATCTTCTTATTGGTCCTCACAAAATACTTAAATCAATACCAATCGGCTCTTTATGTGAGTGGTTAAGGACCAGTCCGCTCCTTGTGCGACTGCATCAATATTATGCTTTTCTAGTATTATCATGTGTATGATTGTGCGCCACATCACGTCAAGCAGTAACCGATCTCTTCCATTTTAGTTTGATCTATACTAGTGTTTGTGCAAGAACAATTCTAGCTTATCGTTATTGCCGCCACGTCACATTTACGGTTTGAAACAAATTTACTTTTCTTTAGAAACTTGTTGACTCTCTATGTTTTGGACATTTGTCCTAGTAGACCAAATCTTCTGATTGGTTCTCATAAAATATTTAAATCAATACCAATCAGCTCTTTATGTGACTAGTTA
Organism: Bretschneidera sinensis; assembly: GCA_023935145.1. Taxonomy (NCBI): domain Eukaryota; kingdom Viridiplantae; phylum Streptophyta; class Magnoliopsida; order Brassicales; family Akaniaceae; genus Bretschneidera; species Bretschneidera sinensis. The sequence goes on from CM043704.1 coordinate 35,328,377, forward strand.
AGGACTAGTCGGCTCCTTGTGTGACTGCATCAATATTCTGCTTTTGTAGTATTCTCATGTGCACGACTGTGCGTCATGTCACATCAAGCAGTAATTGGTCTCTTTCATTTTAGTTTGATCTATACTAGTTTTTGTGTAAGAATAATTATGGCTTATCGTTATTGTTGCCACATGACATTTGTGGTTTGAAACATATTTTTTTTTTTAACAATTTGTTGATTTTCCATGTTCTGAACATTTCTTCCAGTAAATTGAATCTTCTGATTGGTCCTCATAAAATACTTAAATTACTACCAGTTGGCTTTCTATGCAACTAGTTAGGGACTAATCGGCTACATGTGCGACTGCTTTAATGTTATGTTGTTCGGGTCTTCTCATGTGCACGACTGTGTGTCATGTCATGTCAAGCAGCAGCTGTTCTATTCCATTTTAGTTTGATCTATACTAGTCTTTGTGTAAGAAAAATCTAGGTTATCATTATTTTCGCGACGTCACATTTGTGGTTTGAAACAAATTTACTTTTCTTTGCCAACTTATTGACTTCCCATGTTCTGAACCTTTCTCCTAGTTGACCAAATCTTCTAATTGGACCTCATAAACTAATTAAATCACTACTAGTCAGCTCTCTATGCGATTGGTTATGGACCAATCGGTTTTTCATGTGACTGCTTTAATTTTTGCTTTTCTTGTCTTCTCATATGTATAACTGTGTGCTACGTCACGTCAAGCTGCAACCGGTCTCTTCTATTTTGCTTTTATTTATACTTGTCTTTGTATAAGAATAATTCTTACTTATCATTATTGTCGCTATGTCACATTTATGGTTTAAAACAACTTTAATTTTCTTTAACAGCTTATTAACTTCCCATGTTCTGAAACATTCTCCTAGTATACTGAATCTTTTTATTGGTCCTCATAAAATACATAAAGCACTACTAGTTGTCTCTCTAAACGACTGGTTAGGGACCAGTCACCTCCCAATGAGATTGCTTCAATGTTTTGCTTTGCTGGTTTTCTCATGTGAATGACTGTGCGCCAAGTCATGTTAAGCAGCAACCGGTCTCTCCCATTTTTATTTAATCTATACTAGTCTTTGTGCAACAAAAAATCTAGCTTATCATTATTGCCACCACATCACATTTGTGGTTTAAAACAAATTTATATTTCTTTTGTAACTCTTTGACTTCCTATGTTCTAGAACTTTCTCTTAATAGATCGAATCTTCTTATTGGTTCTTATAAAATACTTATCACTGCTAGTCAGCTCTCTATGTGACTGGTTAGGGACCAGTCGGTTAGCTGTGCAACTGTTTTAATGTTTTGCTTTTCTAGTCTTCTCATATGCACGACTGTATGCCACGTCACATCAAGTAGCAATTGGTCTCTTCCATTTTGATTTGATCTATACTAGTCTTTATTCAAGAACAATTCTTGCTTATCATTATCGCCACCACGTCATATTTGTGGTTTGAAACAAATTTACTTTGCTTTTGCAACTTGTTGACTTCCCATGTTCTTGACTTTTTTCCTAGTAGACCGAAACTTTTGATTGGTCCTTATAAAATCCTTAAATCACTACCTATTGGCTCTTTTTGCGATTGGTTAAGGACCACTCGGCTATTTCTGTGACTGCTTTAATGGTTTGGTTTTCTAGTCTTTTCATGTTTACGACTATGCATCACGTCACGTCAAGCAGCAACTGGTCTCTTCTATGTTAGTTTGACTTATACTAATTTTTGCTCAAGAACAATTCTGGCTTATCGTTATTGTCGCCACGTCACATTTGTGGTTTCAAACAAATTTACTTTTCTTTAGCAACTTGTTAACATCTTATGTTTTAGACCTTTCTCTTAGTAGACCGAATCTTATGATTAGTCCTCATAAAATACTTAAATCGCTACCAGTAAGCTCGCTATACAACTAGTTAAGGACCAATCAGCCACCTATTCGACTACTTCAATATTTTATTTTTCTGATCTTTTCATGTGTACTATTATGAGCCATGTCACATCAAGAAGCAATTGTTCTCTTCTATTTTGATTTTATCTACATTCATCTTTGTACAAGAACAAGTCTGACTTATCATTATTGCCCCCACTTGTCATTTGTGGTTCGAAACAAATTTACTATTCTTTACCAACTTGTTGACTTTCTATGTTCTAGACCTTTTTCCTAGTAGACCGAATCATTTGAATGGTCCTCATAAAATACTTAGATCTCTACTAGTCAGCTCTCTATATGATTGGTTAGGGATCAGTCGATTGTTTTTATAACTTCTTTAATATTTTACTTTTCTGGTCTTCTCATATGCACGACTATGTGCCATATCACGTCAACCAGTTATCGGTCTCTTCCATTTTGGTTTGATCTATACTAATCTTTGTGTAAGAACAATGCTGGCTTATCATTATTGCTACCATGTCACATTTATAGTTTGAAACAAATTTACTTCTCTTTAGCAATTTGTTGACTTCCCATGTTCTGAACTTTTCTCCTAATAGACAGAATCTTTTGATTGGTACTTATAAAATATTTTAATCTCTACTAGTTGACATTCTATGCGACTAGTTAGAGATTAGTTGGTTACTAGTGCAACTGCTTCAATATTTTGCTTTTCTAGTCTTCTTATGTGCACGACAGTGCTCCATATCACATCAAGCAACAATTGTTCTCTTCCATTTTGGTTTGATCTGTACTAGACTTTATGCAAGAAAAAACTGGGTTATCATTATTGCTGCCATGTTACATTTATGGTTTGAAACAAATTTATTTTTTTTTACCAACTTGTTGACTTCCCATGTTCTACACATTTCTACTAGTAGACCGAATCTTCTGATTGGTCATCATAAAATAAATGAATCATTACCAGTCAGCTCTCTATGCGACTGATTAATGACCAGTCAGTTACCTATGTGACTGTTTTAATGTTTTGCTTTTCTAGTCTTTTCATGTGCACAACTGTGCGCTATGTCACGTCAAGCAACAACCTGTCTATTCCATTTTGTTTTGATCTATACTAGTCTTTATGCAAAAAACAAAAAAATTTGGCATATTGTATTTTACCGCCACGTCACTTTTGTGGTTTGAAACAAATTTACTTTCTTTACCAACTTGTTGACCTCCAATGTTCTGGACCTTTCTCCTAGTAGACCGAATCTTCTGATTGGTCCTCATAAAATACTTAAATCACTACAGTCGGTTATCTATATGACTGGTTAGGGATCGGTCGGCTCCCTATTCGACTGCCTCAATATTTTGGTTTTAGAGTCTTCTCATGTACACAATTATGTGCCACGTCACGTTAAACAGCAATCAGTCTCTTCAATTTTGGTTTAATCTATGCTAGTCTTTCTGCAAGAAAAATTCTAGCTTATCCTTATTGCCACCATGCCACATTTGTGGCTTGAAACAAATTTATTTTTCTCTAGCAACTTGTTAACTCCCCATATTTTGGACATTTCACTTAGTATACCGAATATTCTGATTGGTTGTCATAAAAATAATTAAATCATTACCAGTCGACTCTCTATGCAAACGCTTATGGACCGATTGGCTCCTTGTGCGATTGCTTCAATGTTTTGCTTCCTGGTATTCTTATGTGCACAATTGCATTTCACGTCACGTAAAGCAACAATCAGTCTCTTCAATTTTTGTTTGATCTATACTAGTCTTTGTATAAGAACAATTCTTGCTTAACATTATTGCCACCATGTCACATTTGTGGTTTGAAACAAATTTACTTCAACTTTTTGACTTCCTATATTTTGGATCTTTCTTCTAGTAGACCGAATCTTCTGATTCGTCTTCATAAAATACTTAAATCACTACCAGTCGACTCTCTATGTGACTGGTTAGGGACTAATCGATTCCCTGTATGACTGCTTCAATGTTTTGCTTTTCTGGTGTTCTCATGTGTATGACTGTGTGCCACGTCACGTCAAGCAGCAATCGGTCTCTTCCATTTTGGTTTAATATATACTAGTCTTCATCCAAGAACAATTCTAGCTTATCATTATTGCCGCCTCATCACATTTATGGTTTGAAACAAATTTACTTTTCTTTAGTAACTAGTTGACTTCCCATGTTCTGGACTTTTCTCATAGTAGACCAAATCTTCTGTTTTGGTCCTCATAAAATACTTAAATCACTATCAATCGACTCTCTATGCGATTGGTTAGGGATCAGTCTGTGTGACTACTTCAATGTTTTGCTTTTTTAGTTTTCTCATGTACATAACTGTGCACCACTTCACGTCAAGCAGTAACCGGTCTCTTCCATTTTGGTTTGATCTATGTTAGTTTTTGTGCAAGAACAATTCTTGTTTATTATTATTGCCTCCACGTCACATTTGTGGGTTGAAACAAATTTATTTTTCTTTAGCAAGTTTTTTACTCCCTACGTTATGAACATTTCCCTTAGTATACCAAATATTTTTATTGGTCATCAAAAAATAATTAAATCATTACTAGTCGGCTCTCTATGCGAATTGTTATGGACCAATCGGCTCCCTGTGCGACTACTTCAATGTTTTGCTTTTTTGGTCTTCTCATGTGCACAATTGTATATCATGTCACGTCAAGCAGCAACCGGTCTCTTTAATTTTGGTTTGATATATACTAGTCTTTGTGTAAGAACAATTCTTGCTTATCATTATTGTCGCCACGTCACATTTGTGGTTTGAAACAAATTTACTTTTCTTTAACAACTTGTTGACTTCCCATATTTTGGACCTTTCTCCTAGTAGACCGAATCTTCTGATTGGTCCTCATAAAATACTTAAAAGACTATTGGTCGGCTCTCTATGTGAATGGTTATGGACCAATCGGCTCCCTATGCGACTGCTTCAATGTTTTTCTTTTCTGGTCTTCTCATGTGCATGATTGTGTGTCACGTCACATCAAGCAGCAATTGGTCTCTTCTATTTTGGTTTGATCTATACTAATCTTTATGCAAGAACAATTATTGCTTATCATTATTGCCACCACATCACATTTGTGGTTTGAAACAAATTTACTTTTCTTTAACAACTTGTTGACTTCCCATATTTTGGAACTTTCTCCTAGTAGATCGAATCTTCTGATTAGTCCTCATAAAATACGTAAATCACTATCAATCGGCTCTTTATGCGAATGGTTATGGACCAGTCGGCTCCCTGTGCGACTACTTCAATGTTTTGCTTTTCTGGTCTTCTCATGTGCACGATTGTGTGTCACGTCAAGTTAAGCAGCAACCAGTCTTTTCAATTTTGGTTTGATCTATACTAGTCTTTGTGCAAGAACAATTCTTGCTTACAATTATTTCTGCCACGTCATATTTGTGGTTTGAATCAAATTTACATTTCTTTAACAACTTGTTGACTTCCTATATTTTTTTATCTTTATCCTAGTAGACCGAATCTTCTTACTGGTCTTCATAAAATACTTAAATCACTACTAGTCAGGTCTCTATACTACTGGTTAGGGACCAATCGGCTTTCTGTACGATTGCTTCAATATTTTGCTTTTTTGGTGTTCTTATGTGCACGACTGTTCACATCATGTCAAGCAGCTACTAGTCTCTTCTATTTTGGTTTGATCTATACTAGTCTTTGTGCAAGAACAATTCTAACTTATCATTATTGTCGACACGTCACATTTGTGGTTTGAAACAAATTTACTTTTCTTTAGCAATTTGTTGACTTCCTATATTTTTTTACCTTTCTTCTAGTAGACTGAATCTTCTAATTGGTCCTCATAAAATATTTAAATCACTACCAGTTGGTTCTCTATGCGACTGCTTCAATGATTTGCTATTTTGGTCTTCTCATGTGCACAACTATGCTCCACGTTACGTCAAACAGCAACTAATATCTTCCATTTTGGTTTGATCTATACTAGTCTTTGTGTAAGAACAATTCTTGCTTATCATTATTGCCACCACGTCACATTTGTAGTTTGAAATAAATTTATTTTTCTTTAGTAATTTGTTGACTTCCCATGTTCTGGACCTTTAGCCACCCTAATGATGAAGCAACATCATTATGATGAATTTGATTAAATCTCATGCCACCAAGTTAAGCTTTTGTACCCCATTGCATTTCTTGATTAAACAGAAGTTAATAGTCTTTATGGCTTGTTTGACTTTTAGTTCGTTCTTCTAAAAAACACTTTAAACCTGCACACTTAAAATAATTTGTTAGTTAATTAGGCAAGTTTTATTTACATCAATATTAAACCTTAGGGTAATATAAAATATCCTAACACAAACCATGGGAGCCATCATGGGTAGACAACCGTAGGCACACAAGCGTTTCTCATTCATAGACTTAACCACGGGGCAGCATCATGGGAGTCACACGATCCTGATCAACTTGAATTAGGCTCTGATCCACTTGTTAAGGTCGGGTGTATTTCATATGGCAATAGATCACATAAACACATGCTTGATATATATGGATGGACACCAATATGACTAAAAAGCTTAAGCTCAAAAGTCTTGGTTTCAAACCATGTATATAAGCCACTCTATTTTTTTTCTTTCAAATGTGGGATAACTCACATGTAGATATCTTAACAAGTATGAACATACATTAGCATTTATACTCCATAACTCACTCATGTTAATTTTCTACTAACTAACGTAACTATACTAAATACAAGCTCTTATTTATTAATAAACTTGTAAACTGAGGTACAAATCCAATAGGGGGTGAATTGGGTTTTAAAAACATTTTGCTAATTAATTCACAAGTTTTTAACAGTTCAACAAGCAATGTACACAATCAAATAATATGCTTGAAAATAAAGGAGTTAAGGAAAGGAATATGAAAAACTCTGTTTATAGTGGCTTGGCAATATCGGAATCTCTTCGACCCTACGTCTATTCTCTTCAAGGAAACTCCTTAAAGTAATCCACTAATTGTAGTCGAGCAACTTCACGGGTGTTGCACAAACCTTACAAGCAATATTTTCCACAAGGAAGTTACAACGAAGTGTTTAATCCTAAACACTCTAAGAGTTACACCACCTTTTTCTCTTTACAGTGAATGGTATTAAATGTAAAAGAATGGTAAAGAGATAGCAATGAATGCTTTATAACATATCTTTCAAGAACAAGCTTAAAGAATGGCTCACAATAAATTTTTCAAGGCTTTTGAGGGTATTAATGAGCTATATAGATTAATTGAATGTTCTCTTGTGTTGTTAAATGCTCATTGAAGGGAGTTTTTATAGCTTTGGACTTATATGGCCATTAGACACTGATTTGGTAGGTTTGGAGCATTAAATACTCAACTCCCGCGTCTCAAACAATCATATATTTGAATTACTAGTCGGTTAGGTCCTCATACCAGTCGACTGGGTCAAGTGAAAAAAGTTCACTTTTAGGCTTAGGGAGAGTACTAGTCGACTAGGTGAAGTTACTAGTCAACTGGGTTCTATTACCAATCAACTGGGAACTTACTGTCCCTTTTACCAATCGACTGATTTAAAGACCCAATCGACTGGGTTGTCCACAAACCCAGTTTTTATGTTTTAAAGTAGTTTTTGACTTAGAAACAATTTTTCATATTTTAGTTTTGTCAAAGCCTTTTACAAAATAAGCCATAGTTCAAGCTAGGTATTTGAAATTAGAGATTTACAAGGTGATTCAATTACCTAGAGCTTATTATAGATCTACTGCATTCTTTTGATATTTGAACAGGTTGTATTTTTGCGTCTTGTTTCTGTATTGAATGCTTTTGCTACTTGAACACTTAGATAAAACTATTAGTGCAATTTAAGTAGTATTTTGTCATTATTAAAATCAAATACGGGTCAATAATCTCTCCCTTTTTGATAATGACAAAACCATAGAGAGAAAAAACAGTTTAAAAAAACTAAGTGTTTGATTTTTTGGAAAAATTGGGCAGAGTTTCTTTCGTTTTGTGATAAAAAAAACCACCTGCAAACATTCAATGACAATAATAATCATTCCAACCAACCAATTCAAGACTATTTTAAACATTTGAATATGTTTGGAGCAATTCTCCCCCTAAAACTATGCTTTATATCAGTTTACATATATTTTTCTCTTTTTCTCCCCTGTTTTGACAAAAATAGAAGGGGGGAGGGGTAAACAAGCAATTCAAACACTATAGGCAGTAAGATAAGTCATAAACAAACTTGTGTGCAAAAGCTAAGCATAAACTGGAGTTAGTAAGACCTTCCGAGAAGAATCAAAAGTTTGCACAGAAGCTTGAAACTTGTAAATGCATATTGAAGAGCGTTAAGGGCTCAAACTAGGCAACCATATAGCTAAAAGAAATCACGTACATGAGCTAAAAAGCTATATAAACGAAAAATAAATAGGCTTATACGAATGATCCATACATTACTAGGCTTAAGGAAGCTGTCCAGGAAAGTCTGATACATACAAGGCAAATGATGTATGAAAAATAAATAGTAATGTCCTCGCGAAACCTCTATGGAGCTAAAGAGTACATAACAAAGATAGATGAGAAAGACCAATGACTCAGCAAGCAAGGGAGTCAAAGCTATCTGGAAAGAGATCTCGAATCTCTACTAAAAAGCCTTTCGAATGCTCTTGGAGCAACTCGAAATCATCCCATTGGGTGCTGATATCGTGATCCATGTGATCGATATCGGTCCGCACCATCTGGAAGCTCTAGTCAACGGAAGAGCTCAAGCTCTAGAATTCGGACTACATGGACATCTAGAGGCTCGCTATCGCCTGTAGTAAATCATCGTGTCCAGCCTGACCAGCAGTCGAGCCACCATGTCAAATATGCTATGGACTAGGTGCCTGCTCATCGGTGTCCATGGTAGTGGGAGGTGCTACATTATCAAGCACATTGTCATCCTCATCGCTGTCATTATCATCCCCGATTCTAATGTTCTTCCCAACTTTGGAATGAAATATGCCATTCTGGATCATGCATCCCATCTTCTTCAGTGAAGATACATTGATGATGTCTTTGGAGTCGATATCTTGAGCTTTGGAGGCAGGCAAGGGAACTTTGAAGTGTTGGAGGATCAAGGTGATGAGCATGCCATAGCAGAGGTACCCTGAGTCATGAGCTTCCCCATTGAGCATATTGGCTAGAAAGAGGGGGTAGATATTGAAATAGTATCCAGTTTTGAGACACCAAATCAATATTATGTCTATTTTCGACATATAACCCTGACTCTCGAGTCGAGGCTAAAAGGTCCAACTCGCAATGAGGTTGAACAATTTTAAGTCGAGGGGCATGTTACTACACTGATGAAATGTAATGGGTCGAAAGACATAGTTAGGGCTTCCCCAAACTATCTGACACGCCTCCTCGTAATCAAAATTATCTGGCCATTCATCCAGACTCCACGAGATCATTGCCACAGAGATTCTCAACAAACTGACCAATAGGTCAGTATTGACCTCAAACTCTATGCCCATAACACTAGTCTTAAATCTAAGAGCTAGGGGATTGGGTTTTACTATATTGGCATAGAATTGACGAATAAGACAAGGGTAGTATTTGTGGTGGATATTAACAAGTGGGGTTAGGCCTATTTCCTTAAAAGCATGAAGTATATCAAAATTAGCATGACTAATAGAATCGAAATCTACAAATCTACTCGTCATGATTTTCTTGTGTTTAATCACTGTGTTATACTTGCTTTTGATGGTGGGATTCTAGAAAAGCGAGTCATTGAGCTCAGTCCTCGCTTGCTTGCTCGAGGAACCGGCTATCTCTTTGCCTTTTGAGTCCGATGCTGAAGACTTCCACGATCTAGGCCTTGTGGGTGCCTGAGGTTCGTCAACGGTTGTTTTAACTCGTATTCTCTTAGACATTTTGGAAAATCTCATTTGAGGAGATGTTTTTGAAAAAGATGAAGATTTAACCATGAAAAGTTGAAAATTATGTGATTTGAAGGATGATTAAGGGTTCTTTGGAGTTATTTCAAGAGATTTTAGGCTAAAAGCAAGGATTTTTTTAGAGAGAATGCTAAGGTTTTGTAAAAATTGCGTGAAATCTGAAAAAAAAAAAAAAAAAAAATGAAGTGGCTATGTATAGAATCGCAATACCAGTCGACTAGGTTAAGGTACCAGTCGATTGGGTTCTTCATAATCTGGGAATTTTTTGATATACCACTCGGCTGGGTCAGGGTACTAGTCGACTGGTAAAACTGGCAGAAAGACACCAATTGACTGGGTTGACCTTACTAGTCTACTGAGTTGTCCAAAAAATTTCAAATTTTTGGCTCTAAACTTGCTTTGTGATACTAGTCGACTGGGTCCTTGTACTAGTCGACTAGTAAAATGGACAGTGAGTTACCAGTCGACTAGATTGACCCAACTAGTCGACTGAGAAAATGGACATAGAGATACCAGTCGACTAGGTCATCCAACTAGTCGACTGGATCTTTCAAAAATCATAAAATTTTGAGCTCCAAGTAGGAATTTGCAAGAACTAATTTATCTATGCCATTTTGAGTGAGAGAAATATTAAATAGGAGTTAATACTCATTCACTTAATGAAAAGTATGCACATGATGAATGTTGATGCAATCAAACACGCATAAGTTCATAGTTTGTTAAATCCATTAACAGTCTTATCTTACAAAAGCATCTTCATTCAAGGGCTTAGTAAGAATGTCAGCAATTTAATCTTTTGAAAGAATGAATTCTAATCTAATATCACCATTTTGAGCATGATCTCTTATAACGTGATGTCTTATCTCTATGTGTTTGGTTCTCGAATGTTGAATTGGGTTTTTTGTCAAGTTGACAGCACTAGTATTATCACAATGAATTGGTATATTTTTAAAATTCATGTCATAGTCTTCTAGTTGTTGTTTCATCCACAAAACTTGGGCATAACAACTTTCGGCTGCTACATATTTTGCTTCGGCGGTTGATAAGGCAACTGAGTTTTGTTTCTTAGAGAACCAAGAGGTTAATATTGCACCTAAAAACTGGCATGTTCCACTAGTACTATTTCTATCTAGCCTATAATCCGCAAAATCAGCATCCGAGTATCCAATAAGCTCAAAAGTTGATTTTCTAGAATACCATAAACCTAAGTGCCTTGTAAATATCTTAGGATTCTTTTTATGGAAACTATATGTGATTCCTTAGGATTAGCTTGAAATCTAGCACACATGCATACACTAAACATTATATCAGGTCTACTTGCAGTTAGATATAGTAAAGCTCCTATCGTGCTTCTATAAGTTTTAGTATATACACACTTACCTCAATCGTCTAGGTCAAGTTTTGTAGAGGTGCTTATAGGAGTGCCAATTGACTTTGAGCTCTCCATTCCAAACCTCTTCAATAGGTTCTTGGTGTATTTTAATTGATTGATGAAAATGGCCTCCTTTCAATTATTTGATTTGGAGTTCAAAGAATAAGGTAAGCTCTCTCATCATGCTCATTTCAAATTCACCTTGCATACACTTAGCAAAATCTTGACACATGGATTTATTAGAAGCACCAAATATAATATCATCAACATATATTTGGACTAATAGTGTATCATTTTTGTGAGTTTTTGTGTCTTTTTTTCCTCTTGCAAAATCATTTTCAAGTAAAAACTTACTTAGTCTTTCATACCATGCTCTTAGAGCTTGCTTTAATCCATAGAGAGCTTTAGAAAGCATATAAACATGGTTTGGAAGACTAGGATTTTTGATTACGCTTAAACTAATACGCAGTTGTTATGTATAGTTGAGGCGTCGATCCCACAAGGAAAAGTGTAAACCTTAACACAAGCGATAAAGATCAAGTGAAAGAATATGAGTTTTGATAATAAAGTAATGTAAGAAAATTGTGTAAATAATATGAAGAATATAATAAGGAAACAACAAGGTTTCGAGAATCCTCCCTAGGTTAATTGCCTTATTCCAATCTCGATTTAGTTGGTTTTATCTCGATTGTAAGTTTCACATCCCAAACAAGCAATCGGTGTATATTCAATTAAAGCATATGTAAACCCTAATGTAATTGCCATGAAGTACTTTTTGATTTCAAGTACACATGACCTATCCTATACATTTATCAAGAAACGATAATATATCTTAATGAAAATATCGCAGTAATGGACAAACCTAAAAGATAAGTCTACCGGACTAAATCACATCTAAACAACTTGATATGACTAGACTTATATGGAGAAGGTGCATGCAATCACCGGATTAAGAAAATCTAAGATAAGAAGAACATAAAGTGCAACTGTCACATGAACCTAAATTCTTCTTGTTTAATCAAAGAATAACTCATAAAAAATGTTTTAACAATAAATCCTTACAACTGAATCAAGAATGAAAATAAGAACAACTACACCTAGGGATTCATCCCTTTGCCTTGCTTAGAGATTAGTTGGCCATGGGGCTCATGCTTGAACACCGTAATGTCGAGCTCTCTCCTCCGTTTCTAGCTTTAATGGACGTCCCCTTTTTCAAACCCTAAGTGATCTATTTATAATAGAAAGGTCCAAAGGTGTTTTGGGTCTAAGCAATCAACTAAAACCCTAATTAGGAAAACAGGGGTTCGTGTGCACGCCACGGCTCTCACTTACTCGTGCTGCGGCTCTATCTGGTCTTTGATTAGGTGAGCTTCTGGGCACCGCGGCCCAGCCTAGTCTAGGCCGCGGCACACACTGGTGTTGACTTGTGGAGACTTTGGGCGCTGTGGCTCAGCCTAGTCCAGGTCGCAGTGCACACTGATGGCTTCCTTGCTTTTTTTGGCTTGGTTCTGGAGGCCGAGGCTTAGACTTCTTCAAGCCACAGTGCCCACACTTAAAACATAGTTTCTCTTCATTTTGTCCTTCCACAACCATACCCTCACTCGAATGTGCATCAAAGCATCGTGCTTTAAGCTATGATAGCTTTCTATATCTTTTGAACTCAAAGTACTTGAAAATGCACCGAAATAAGTCAATGATCCAAGAATATCACTTTAGAGTTATTAAGGTATAAAAGTGTAATTCAAACCTTGATCAACCCTAAAATGCTAACAAATAAGTATTGTTAAGATGCATTTTATGACTCTCATCATAACCCCCAACTAGCTTATTGCTAGTCCCTAGCAATTCAAGCGAAAACAAGACAATATGAAATAAATTCTTTGGTAGGAATCAAACAAAGTAAAGCAATGTTAGCGTTAATCCAAGAGTAATTCACTTTTTGTCTAAAAAATCATACATAACACGCAACACATAGAATCATTAAATATCACCCAAGTCCAAAAGTAATCCAAACATCAATCTTAAAATTGTTATCGACTCTTAACATTCATCTTACCACAATCTATTAATATGAACACCTGGATGATTTTATGCATAACATTCATGAATACAAGTCTTGGCCTCTAAAATATATTAATTTGCATGACATCAATCACAAAAACAATTCTCTATAGGCTCATTTTTCAAATCACTCTCCACTATTGTAGAAAAAATCACACTACCTTGGATCAATAGGTCTTTAATAAGCTTGTAACGTTAGGCTAAGGTAAAGGTTAAGAAAGAACGGGAAGGTTTCAACAAATAAAAGGACTTAATCTCTTAGTTTTAAACACAACCTACTTTAAACATTGGATAACCTTACTTCAACACACAACTCTTTCAACCATTTTTCGAGCATTTTTCTCAATAAATCACCACTTTTTTTTTCTTTTCTTCTTTCTTTGCCATAATTCACTTCTTTTTCTTCTTTTGTTTGGCATAAGACCATTCACCTTCTTTTTCATTTTTTTTTCTTTTCTTTTCCACAACCCCCAACTTATCTTCCTTAATGTACTTGGGTTATGGTAGTAATATTTTTTCATATTTCCATCCTTACTCCTCTCAAGTGCTTCTCAACAAATGTGTATGACTAAGTTCTCTTAAAAGAAAGGTAAGGATAGAATATTTTTAGGCTAATAAAGGTGAGTAAATTGGTTATCAAAAGAAGCAAGGCTCAAATTCTTTTTCAATAAAAAGGCTCAAACAGGTGACTAGCGATAGATATAGCAAGGGTAAGTTTGAAAGGCTCAAACGATCCAAAAATGGCCTATATCATATCCTAAGTAGTGTGCATTTTAGGATTTTGCCTCAAGTGATTATCAAATCAGTTCTAGAACTTGTCGAGACCGCAAAAAGTATTCACAAAACAATCACACATAAAACTTCTCTAAATGTTTTTAGACTAATCATGCAATCTTACCACAGTCCAGAGTTACAAACCAAATAAAGATTGACACTTAAATTATTCTCAAACCGAAGCAAGATTTAACTTCTTCTAAATGCTATATGCTATCTCAATTAGGCTCATATCATTGACATGTAAATTAACTCCAAGGCTAACACAAAGCATAGCATACTTAATTTTTTTTTCTTTCTATAATTTATCCTAAGAAACAGGTGTATTAAAACAAAACAAACAAATTAAAACGAAAAAAGGGAAGGTGACACCCAACAATTCAATGGTATGCAATAAGAAATGTGTTTCCTCCACCCCCCAACTTAAGGTAGGCATTGTCCTCAATGTTAAAGCAAAAGTTAAGGAAACTCCATTTTTAACCAAAAGTGCATGGAGCAGAAAGTTGTGGACGACCAATTGAAATGCTGCGCATATTTGTCCCTGAAAAAAAAATGAAGGTAATATTGGAAAACAACAAAATACTAATAATAAACAAGAAAAAGAAATAAAAATATATGTTGTGGGGTGCCTCCCATGAGCACTAAGTTTTACGTCTTCAGCCAGATGCTGCACTATTCTCACTACTGGCCTCATTGTGGTGCTGAAGATGAGGCTCCACACTCAGTGGCCTCAGTGCTAGTCTTTTAGCAATGAATACTTAAAGTCCACCACATGTGGCTCAAGTGTTCTTGGTGTTGCCCATTTACTATCAGCAGTAGGGTATGTGATTCCCGCATCCATGTGACTTCTCTCAAGAAACTCTTCAAAGCATGGCTGCCATGATTTCATAATAACTCCCTATGACTTATCAAAAACATCAACAACATTAATGGCATGGGGATAAATTGAAGAATCATCGAACTCAAAATTATTAGGAGTGAATTTCAAAGAGTTAGAATTATCTTTAATGTACTCCTCCTCTTCATGTAGCTGCCTTGAGACTCGAAAAACATTTACTTCTAGAGTCATATTTCCAAATGATAATGTCATTAGGCCATTCCTACAATTAATGAGGGCATTGGCGGTGGCAAGGAATGGTCTTCCAAGTATCAAAGAAATTTTTGACTCCATATCCACAATGGAAACGATATCTAAAACCAAAAAGTCAACAGGATAATAGAAATTATCAATTTGCAACAAAACATCTTCCACAATACCTCTTGGTTTTCTTACCGATTTATCCGCTAATTAAAGTACCACGGAGGTTGGTTTGATCTCACCTAGACCGAGTTGCAAGTACATGGAGTATGGCATGAGGTTCACACTAGCACCCAAATCTAGCAATGCTTGGCCACAAGATTTGTTTTCAATTTGGTAAGCCACCATTGGACAGCTCGGATCTTTATATTTGGGCGGTGTCTTGCTGTCAACTACTGCACTTGCTTGCTCCGTTAAAAATACCGTATTCTTCACATTGTGTCTCCTCTTGAGTGTGCATAGATCCTTGATGACTTTAGCATAGTTGGGAACCTGTTTTATGACATGAAGAATAGGGAGGTTAATTTTAACATGCTGAAGTTGTTCAAGAATCTCACCATTTAATGCTGAATTTCTCTCCTTAGGTTTAAGGAGAGCTTGAGGGAAAGGCATCAGTGGAGAATAATCATCATGGACCTCTTGTTCTTTGGGGGCTTCATCCTTGTTGCTCACGCTATTAGGAATCAAGTGTGATGGTAGAGTGGGTCTATCAATTTTCTTACCGCTGCGAGTGATTATGGCATTAACCTCTCTAACATTTTGATTTTCAGGTTCGGAGGTTTGTGCCATATGTTGTCCCCTTGGATTAGGTTGTGGCTGTGAAGGAAAATGACCTTGCTTTTGAACCGTCAAGAAACTAATCAACTTGGTGAGTTGACTCTTTATCATTTTTTGTTCTTCTTTGATCGCTTGTTGCTCCTTTAGCAACCGCTGATTTATCTTGCCTTGCTCTTCCATACTCTTGGCATGTACCTGCATAAATGACTTAAACATATATTCCAAAGGTAAAGATTGTTGAGGTGCATTAGATGAGGTTGCTTCCGGTTGCCATTGGGTACTAGAGTGGGGATGAGGTTGTGTATCGGATCTCCAACTAAAATTAGGGTGATTCTTCCAACCGGGATTGTAGGTGTTAGAGTAGGGTGAGTCTGGTTTCCTAAAGGGTATACCTAAAGCATTACACTCTGCTTTCATCTCAAAATAAGCTGGAAAATCCCTAGCTAAATGATCTACCCTATTACACATAAAGCAAGGTTCATGGGACTCTACCCTAGCAACCGGTTTGGGGGCTCTAGCATCCTTGGTTTTTAAGGCTTCAATTTCCTTAGTTAGGGCCTCTAAACGAGCTTTAAGGCTATCCTCTTCCTTAAGTTGATAAATTCCAGCAAGTTGATTTCTTCTAGTACTTTCCATGGCATTCGGTTCTGTCCAAGTGTGGGCTTTTTCCGATAGGTCATCTAGGAAATCTATGGCTTGGTCAGGATCTTTTTGAAGAAAATCCCCATTACACATCATTTCTATAAATTTCCTTTCCCTAACTTGATATAAGGTTTCACTCTCCTTTTGTGCAAAGTTTGAGATTTGTCTCTTGAGGTTGTTGGTCTTATGGGTTGGGAAGTGTTTTTGGAAGAAAACTCGGGTTATCTCATCCCAACTACCTATAGACATAGGCCTTAACGAGCATAGCCAAACCTTGGCTTTTTCCTTAAGTGAAAAAGGGAAAAACCTCAGTTTGACAGTGTCTACCATATCAGCCCTACCTTGAAAGGTAGCTACTACTTCCTCAAATTCCCTAATATGGATATAAGGGTTTTCATTCTCAAACCCATGGAAGGTTGGTAGCAATTGGATCATGCCCGGCTTAAACTCAGGTTGTTGAACATTAGGAGGGAACATGATACAGGATGGTGTGGTCGTTCGGCTAAGGTGTAAGTAATCTTTAAGTACCCTAGCAACATTTTCATTGGGGTTATCAGCCATGTTAAAATCCTCTAAATTCTCGTTTCGGGTGCACTATTGTTTGATCTAGGCGAGATTTCACTAACGGACGTGGAATGAGAGGGTAAATCTATTTCGGGTCCTCTAATGAATCTACCTCGCGAATCTCTCGGTCTAAGCATACACCAAATGAGTTAAATGAGAAATTAATAAATAAATAAAACAGAATAAAAAAAATCAGAAAATCAAAACTTAGAGAAAATAACAATATTACCGTCTTGTCTCAAAGTTGACAATCTTCCTTGTACTTTAAGCGCGTTTCCCCAGTAACAGCGCCAAAATTTGATTACGCTCAAACTAATATGCGGTTATTGTGTATAGTTGAGGTGTCGATCCCACGAGGAAAAGCGAACTACAAGGAAAAGTGTAAACCTTAACACGAATGATAAAGATCAAGTGAAAGAATCTGAGTTTCGATAATAAAATAATGTGAGAAAATTGTGTAAATAATATAAAGAGTATAATAAGGAAACAACAAGGTTCCGGGAATCCTCCCTAGGTTCATTGCCTTATTCCAATCTCGATTCAGTTGTTTTTATCTTTATTGCAAGTTTCACATCCCAAACAAGCAATCGGTGTATATTCAATTAAAGCACATGTAAACTCTAATGTAATTGCTATGAAGTACTCTTTGATTTCGATTCAAGCACACATGACCTATCTTATAGATTTATCAAGAAACGACAATATATCTTAATGATAATATTGCAGTAATGGACAAACCTAAAAGATAAGTCTACCGGACTAATCACATCCAAACAACATGACATAAGAAGAGCTTGACTAGACTTATATGGAGAAGGAGCATGCAATCACCGGATTAAGAAAATCTAAGATAAGAAGAACATAAAGTGTAGCTGTCACATGAACCTAAATTCTTTTTGTTTAATCAAAGAATAACTCATAAGCAATGTATTAACAATAAATCCTTACAACTGAATCAAGAATGAAAATAAGAACAATTACACCTAAGGATTCATCTCTTTGCCTTACTTGGAGATTAGTTGGCCATAGGGCTCATGCTTGAACACCGTAATGTCGACCTCTCTCCTCCATTTCCAGCCTTAATGGATGTCCCCTTTTTCAAACCCTAAGTGATCTATTTATAATAGAAAGGTTCAAGGGTGTTTTGAGTCTAAACAATTAACTAAAACCCTAATTAGGAAAACAGGGGTTCGTGTGCGCGTCATGGCTCTGTCTGGTCTTCGGTTAGGTGAGCTTCTGGGCACCGCGGTGCACACTGGTGCTGACTTATGGAGACTCTGGGTGCCGCGGCTCAGCCTAGTCCAGGCCGCGGCGCACATTGATGGCTTCCTTGCTTTTTTAGGCTTGGTTCTAGAGGCCGAGGCTTAGACTTCTTTAGGCCGCAGTGCCCACACTTAAAACTTGATTTCTCTTCATTTTATCCTTCCAAAACCATGTCCTCACTCGAATGTGCATCAAAGCGTCATGCTTTAAGCTATGATAGCTTTCCATCTCTTTTGAACTCAAAGTACCTGAAAATGCACCGAAATAAGTCAATGATCAAAGAATATCACTTTAGAGTTATTAAGGTATAAAAGTGTAATTCAAACCTCGATCAACCCTAAAATGCTAACAAATAAGTACTGTTAAGATGCATTTTATGACTCTCATCAATTTTCAAAACCAAGAGGTAGCTCAACATACACATCTTCTTCTATAAAACCATTTAAGAAGACACTTTTCACATCCATTTGAAATAACTTAAACTTATTAAAGCAAGCAAAGGCTAAGAGCATGGCTTCTAATCTATCTACGAGAGTATAAGTCTCATCAAAGTCTATTCATTCTTCTTGATTGTAACCCTTAGCAACTAGTCTAGCCTTGTTCCTAGTTACTATTCCATTTTCATCCATTTTATTTCCATATACCCATTTAGTTCCTATAATTGTGTGATTCTTTGGTCTAGGAACTAGAGTCCATATTTTATTCCTTTCAAATTTATTTAATTCTTCTTGCATAGTACTTATCCAATCAACATCTTTTTCAGCTTCTACAAAAGTTTTAGGTTCTACTTGAGATAAGTAAGCTACACAATTACAAATATTTCTTATAGAGGATCGAGTTATTACCCCTTGTGAAGGATCACCAATCACTTGATCAATTGAATGATAATTCACATACCTCCAATCCTTAAGAAGACCATCATCTCGTTGACTTATAAATGGTTAATCAAGATTGAGAGCATTTACCTGTTGATTTGTTTGAGGTTGGCTCTCCTTCGGGTCAACAATGGGAGTAGGTGTAACCTTTCTTGGAATAAAATCTGCATCATCATTAAAAGATACTACTCGACTACTAATTGGGTTAGACTCATCAAAGGTAACATGTATGGATTCTTCAACCACTAGAGTTCTTATGTTAAAGACTATAAGCTTTACTAGAGATTGAATATCTTAAGAATATCCCTTCATCAGTCTTTGAGTCAAATTTAACTAAATTAGTTTTACTGTTATTTAAGAGAAGCACTTACAACAAAAAGCACGAAAATAAGATATATTAGGCTTTCTACCTTTCCATAGTTCATATAGAGTTTTATCAAGCATAGACTTAATTAATACTATATTTAAAACATAGCAAGAATTATTTACGACTTCCGCCCAAAAATATTTTGGTAAACTATTTTCACAAAGCTTGGTTCTAGCAAATTCTTCTAGAACTCTATTTTTCTTCTCAACAACTTCATTTTGTCGAGGAGTTCTAGGTGCTGAAAAATTTGATCAATTCTATTTTCATCACAAAATTTTGAAAAATTTTGGTTTTCAAATTCTTTTCTATGATCACTTCGAATACTTGAAATAAAAACTTTGTTACCCTTGATGTCTATTACTAGACAATGAGAGGATTCAAATATGACTTTGTTGCCTTTGTCACATAGTTGACTAATACTAAGTAAATTTGGCTTAAGACCTTGCACATATAAAACACGGTCAATGGTTGAGGAATCATTACCAACTTTCCCATGCCCGATAATCTTTATCTTTCTGTTGTCTCCAATGGTGACGTGTCCACCATCCCTTAGAGTTAGCTCTTTGAACATGCTTTAATCATCGATCATGTGCTTTGAGCATCCACTATCAAGATACCAATAGTTATTTTTTTTCTTGGTTTGGAGACATGTCTATATTACACAAGGATATGCAATTGCACTTTTAGGTACCCAAAATTTCTTGGGTCCTTTGGGTTAGTTCTAGAAAATACGGCTCCGTTAGGGACCCATACTTTCTTAACATTATAAGGTGCTCTATAATTATAGACATGTTGATGATGCATGAACCTAGGATGATAGTTTTTAAATTTTCTAGGATTTTATGAATATGTATGCCTACAGTTCCTTGGATAAGCATTCTTAGGGTACATCTTTCTAGTATAAGAGTTATGAACATGCATGTTATCTCTAGGATATGCATGATGGTAATTTCTAGGATGTGCATTTGTGGCGTGTGAGTTAGAAATATACATGTTATCTCTAGGATATGCATGATGGTAATTTCTAGGATGTGTATTTCTAGTATGTGCATTCCTTGAATGATTGTTCTTAGCATTTGCATGTCTTGAATGAGTATACATATATGCGTATGTATTTCTAGGATTTTTACCTCTAGTATATGTATTAGAATTGTTAGCATTTAAATTTACATTCTTAGGCCTACTAGCATACATTGAAGGAGTACTTTTAATCTTGCTAGTGGCCTTAGAGGTGGAGGGTCATCCACACATATTGCTTTCATGAACAAAGTTTCTTTTGACTTTTGTTTGCCTAATGGAGAATAACCCAAGCTGGATTTTCCTCCACTCAACCTTTGGCAAGATAACACTTCATCTAGTTTTTCTTTTCCAAGCATAAGCCTAGATATAGTGCTATTCAATTCCATTACTTTCTTTTTTAAAATATGTTTTCATTTTTAAAAAAATCTTGTGATGAGTTATAAAGCATGGAATATAGTTTTTCTTTTTCTTTCTTTAGACCTTCATCTCTTTAGAAAGAGATAAGACTTCTTTCTTGAGAGCAATATTTTTATAATAGAATTTCTTCAATTCTTCATGCATTTCATTTATCACCTCAATTAATTCTTCATTGCTACTAACAATATTATTATTATTAGAAGAGGAAGAATTTGATACCTCATTTTCATCATCGATTGCCATCAAGCAAAGGTTGGCAATCTCCTCGTATCTAACATCATTGTCCGAAGATTCTTCTTCTTTGTCATCACTCCATGTGGTTGTAATCATGGCTTTTTTTAAAGCTCTTATATGGTTTGCTTGTTGTTGGATAATCGGCCTTGATGTGACTGGGCTTCTTGCAACCAAAACACATAATAGTTTCCCTTTTTGGAGTGGAATCCTTTGTGCAAGGTTTCTTGCTCTTTTTCATGAACTTGTGAAACCCTTTGGTGATTAAGGCCATCTCACCATCTTCTTTACTGCTCTCATTCTCTTCTTCATTTTCTTCCTCTTTGTTGCTTATAGAGTCTTTGAGAGCAATCAATTTCTTCTTCTTCTCATCATCATTGACAACAGGATTCATTTCTTCCATCTCGTATGTCAATAGTGATCCTAGGAATGTTTCGACATCAAGTTTGTCGAGATCTTTGGCCTCCGTTATGGTCGTCTTCTTCGCTTTCCAAGTGGATGAAAAAGATCTTAAGATCTTCCTCGTTAGTTCAAACTCCTCAATGTTCCTACCAAGAAGCTTTAAACCGTTAACAATAGTGGTAAAACGTGAGTGCATTTGAGAAATAGTTTCGATAAGAGACATTTTGAAAGATTCATACTCAAAATCTAGCATATAATTTTTTTATTTTTTCACTTTGTTAGTGCCTTCATATGTAACTTTTACTTTATACCAAATCTCTTTAGATGAAACACATGTAGAAATTTTATTGTACTCAACAATATCTAGAGCACAATGTAACAAGCTAGTGGCTCTACTATTTAGAGACATCATTCTACAATCCTCTTCATTTTGAGTTTAGGCATTGTATGATTGATATCTAGAGCACAATGTAACATGCCAGTGGCTATATTATTTAGAGACATCATTCTATAATCATCTTCATTAAACTCTATTTTGAGTTTAGGCATTGGATGATTGATCTCACCAATAGTTATTTCCTTTGTAGGAACTCTAGGTCCTTCTTTAATGACTCTCTATAAATTGTAATCTTGTCATTCGACAAAGATTTTTATTCTATTTTCCAGTAATTATAGTTTGAGTCATTGAACAAATGAGGTATAGTATATGAAAATCCTTCGGTATAGCTATTAGATGCCATCGGATCAACTCAAGGATTTTAAGCCTGAAATTTAGTACGGGGCTCTGATACCAATTGTAAACAGAGGTACAAACCCAAGAGGGGGTGAATTAGGTTTTGAAAACTTTTTGCTAATTAATTCATAAGTTTTTAACAGTTCAACAAGCAAGGCACACAATGAAATAATATGCTTCAAAATAAAGGAGTTAAGGAAGAGAATATGAAAACTCTGTTTATAGTTGTTCGACAATATCAGAATCTCTCCGACCCTATGTCCACTCTCTTCAAGGAACCTCCTTGAAGCAATCCACTAATTGTAGTGGAGCAACTTCACGGGTGTTGCACAAACCTTACAAACAATATCTTCCACAAGGAAGTTATAATGAAATGTTTAATCCTAAACACTCTAAGAGTTACACCAACTCTTTCTCTTTACAGTGAATGGTATTAAATGTAAAAGAATGGTAGAGAGATAGCAATGAATGCTTTACAACAAGAATATTATTTCTCTTTCAAAAACAAGCTTAAAGAATGAGTCAATAATTTTTTAAAGGTTTTTGAGAGTATTAATGAGCTATATAGATGAATTGGATGTTATCTTGTGTTTTTAAATGCTCATCGAAGGGAGTTTTTATAGCTTTGGACTTATATGGTCGTTAGACACTGATTTGGTAGGTTTGGAGCATTAAATGCTCAACTCCCGCGTCTCAAACAGTCATATATTCGAATTATTAGTCGGTTAGGTCCTCATACCAGTTGATTAGGTCAAGTGAAAAAAAGTTCACTTTTAGGCTTTGGGAGAGTACTAGTCGACTGGGTGAAGTTACTAATCGACTGGGTTCTATTACCAATCAATTGGGAACTTACTGGCCCTTTTACCAGTCGACTGATTTAAAGACCCAATTGACTGGGTTGTCCACAAACCCAGTTTTTATGTTTTAAAGCAGTTTTTGACTTAGAAACATTTTTTTGTATTTCAGTTTTGTAAAAGCCCTTTTTTTAAAAAATGAGCCATAATTCAAGCTAGGTAACTGAAATTAGAGATTTACAATGTGATTTAATTACCTTAGAGCTTATTCTAGATCTTCTATCTTCTTTTTATATTTGAACAGGTTGTATTCTTGCGTCTTGTTTTTGTATTGAATGCTTTTGCACTTGAACACTTAGATAGAACGGTTAGTGCAATTTAAGTAGTGTTTTGTCATTATTAAAATCAAACACGGGTCAACAAAACTCACTATCATCGACTATATGCTCAAAATTACTTCAAAACTACCTGTAAGAGACCATGGCAGATATTGTTGGGCTTGTGGGGTCCAACCCATAAGCAAATTAAAATAAGAAATAAAAGAAAGCTAAAGGTGGCAGTTGGTGTAATCCTTATATGACTCAGAATCCTAACAGAATATCTTCCAATCAATGGCTATATAAAAAGGCCTGGTTTCTTTCCCCTTTTTTTCGACCATGCGTTATAGAGAAAGTAGCAAGAGAAATAGGCACAATGTTAAGAGAAAGATTGAAAATAGTGTTTTATAGCCGAAAGAGTTACAAATTAAAGGTTTTTCTTTCTATTTACCGGGAAAGTAAAAGGGAGAAAAGGTACAGCAATTTAAGATTTTCTCTAGGGTATTATTCAGAGTGTTTGGTCACAGAGAATCAATCTGCTTGAGGTTTGCAGTTTCTATCACGGTGTCTGATTTTGGTGAAGCGCAGACTCTTCTCATATTTCAGCGGTTGGTAGTACAATGGTGGTTTTTCAAGAGAGGTAATTTTGTATTATTACCAAATTTTTGTTGGTTTCAAGTTTGGGTATAAACTTTGGATATAAATTTTGTAATCAATATTTATATAGTGGAGTTAATTTTGCCCCATGGTTTTTTCCCTCTACATTGGAGGGCTTTCCACATAAATTATTGTGTTCTTGGTTTATTGCTTTATTTGGTGCTTGTCATTTTTATTTCTGCACTGGACTTGGTGGTTATTATATTTAATCTGTGATCTTTTGGTGGAATTGTGGTACTTTATTAATTGTTGATGGTGGGTATTTTTCTCAACAAGTGGTATCAGAGCTTAGGTTGCTTGTGTTGGTCAAAATGGATGAAAAATCTAGTACTGTGATTTTATCGACAACTTCTAATTATTCGGTATAGAAACTGAAGATGGAAGATTATCTCTATTGCAAAGATCTGTATGATCCTATTGAGGGTGATGAAGCCAAGCTGGAGGGCAAGACCGATAAAGAATGGGAAAGAATGAACATGAAGACAGTTGGTGCAATTAGAAAAGGGGTGCATCTTAGTGTGTTCCATCATATGGCTAAAGAGACAAATGCCAAATCTCTTTGGGAAAAATTAGAGATGCTTTATGAATGAAATACAGCTTATAACAAAGCTTATGTGATGAGAAAGCTTGTGAATTTGAAGTACAGGGATAAAAGTACTATTGCTGAACACTTGAATGATTTTCAAGATCTTTTGAACCAGTTTTCTACGATGAAAATAATGTTAGATGATGAGTTACAGGTATTATTTCTTTTGGGTACTTTGCCTGATGGCTGTGAGACTTTGGTAGTGTCACTTAGTAACTCTGCTTCAAGTGGTGTGCTCAGTTTGTCTATGGTGAAAGACAATATGTTCAATGAGGAGACTCACAGAAAGGATTCGGGCACAAATAGTGGTCAAGCTCTTGTCATATAGAATAGGGGAAGAATTAAGAGTAGAGGTCTTAAAGATCATGATAAATCGAGAGACAGATCAAAGTCTAGAGATAATATGAAATATTATCACTACAATAAAATCGGTTATATGAAGAGAAATTGTTGGGTTTGGAAACAAGAACAACAAGATGGGAAAAATCAAAAGAAGACCAATGACAAGAACACAACACCAATTATTTTAGATGACAAAAAAGTTGTGTTACTTGCTTGTGATTTTGAGGAGTGCAATCGTCTTGCAGATTATGGTATTGAATAGGTGGTTGACTCAACAACTTCTTTCCATTGTATTCTACATTGAGTTTTCTTTACAACGTACAAATCAGGATACTTTGGTACAGTGAAGATAGGTAACTCGAGTTTTGCTCCGATTGTGGGGATTGGTGATGTGCACATACAGACAGATGTAGAATGCACTATGACTTTGAAGAATGTGTGACATGTTCCTGACTTGCATCTCAATCTGATTTTAACTCATGTCCTAGATGAAGAAGGATATGATCACTACTTCAGTAATGGAAGGTGAAAACTGACCAAGGGATCATTGGTGATTGCTAGAGGAAATATGTGTTTTACCTTGTACAAGACACGTGTGAAAGTGTGTGGTAATGAGCTGAATGCAGTTGAAGATGATGCTTCTCCAAACTTGTGGCATAAATGGCTGGCGCATATGAGTGAGAAAGGGTTGTAGATTTTGGCTAGAAGGTTGCTCATTCCTTCCTCCAAAGGTATATCTCTGAACCCATGTGATTATTGTTTATTTGGTAAGCATCATAGATTTTCTTTTAGTAAGTCATCTAAAAGAAGACAAAAGAAATTAGAATTGGTCTATTATGATGTTTGTGGTCCCATTGAAGTAGACTCTTTGGGTGGAAATAGATATTTTGCTATTTTTATTGATGATTCTTCACAAAAGGTGTGGGTTTATTTGTTGAAGAACAAAAGCCAGGTATTTCATTATTTTTATAAGTTTCATGCTATGGTGGAGAGAGAGACAACAAATTAGTTGAAATGTCTCCATACTGACAATGGTGGAGAGTATACCTTCAATGAGTTTGCAGATTATTGTTCATAGTTTGGCATCAATCATGAGATGACAATTCCTGGTACCCCACAAAATAATGGTGTGACTGAGAGGATAAACTCTACCATTATGAAAAGAGTTAGATGCATGCTCAGAATGGTAAAGCTGCTTAAGCCATTTTGGGGTGAAGTAATTTGTATAGCTTGCTACCTGATTAATAGATCTCCATCCATTCCATTGTTTTGAAATTCTAGAAAGAGTTTGGGTAGGAAAATATGTTTCTTATTCTCACTTAAAAGTGTTTGGTTACAAAGCTTTTGCACATTTTCTCAAGGAGAAGAGGTCAAAACTTGATGAAAAAGCCATTGCTTGTGTGTTTGTTGGTTATGGGGATGCTGAGTTTGGTTACAAGTTATGGGATCTAGAAAAAAATTAGATTATCAAAAGCAAATATGTTGTCTTCAATGAAAATGAACCTTTGGCTGACATTGAGAAAAGTGAGAAGACACAGCATGGTACAGGTAGAGTTGAAGACTTTGTACTAGATCCTACTCCTATAGACAATGCCACAGATGAATGAGAGATACATGAAGAAGAACATATGGGTAATGAGAAGCCAGTAATAGTTGTTGATGATGTTATACATAATATAGAGCATATTGAGCAGGTGGAGCAACCCCTCGTACCTGAGAATGTAAGGCCTCAGTTGAGAAGGTCTACTAGAGAGCATCAACGTCAATCAGGTACACTAGTTTTGAGTATGTCCTGTTAACTAATGGGGGGGAGCCAGAGAGCTTCCAAGAAGTGCAGTCACATGTAGAAAAAAATTGTTGGATGAAAGCAATGAGATAAGAGATGAGTTCTTTAGAAAAGAACAATACTTATGAATTGGTTGATCTTCCCAAAGGCAGAAAAGCACTGAGGAACAAGTGGGTGATCAAGCTAAAGAAAGATGGTGAAAAGCTAGCGAAGTACAAGGCTCGACTAGTGGTGAAAGGTTTCAACCAGAAAAAAAGGAATAAACTTCGATGAAATTTCTCTCCAGTGATAAAGATGAGTTCTATTCGAGTTGTACTTGGTTTGACAACTAGTTTGAAACTTGAGCTTGAGTAGTTAGATGTGAAGATGACATTTCTTCATGGTGATTTGCATGGGGAGATTCATATGGTTCAACCATAAGGTTTTGAAGTGAAAGAGAAAGAGAACATGGGTTTCAGGTTAAAGAAGAGTTTGTATAGATTAAAACAAGCTTCAAGATAAAGGTACAAGAGTTTCATTCAGTCATGGTGGATTACAGTTACTAGAGGACAGTTCTAGATCTGTGTGTATATGTCAAGAAATTCCTTGATGGTAACTTTATTATCCTTCTGCTTTATGTTGATGATATGTTGATTATAGGACAAGATGCTAAGATGATTGGCAAGCTGAAAGATGAATTGTTTAAGTCTTTTGACATGAAGAATTTGGGACCAGCGAGACAGATTTTGGGAATGCAGATTGTTCAAGATGGATAAACCAAAAGGTTGTGGTTATCACAAGAAAGGTGTGTTGAGCGAGTGCTTGAAAAATTCAATATGAAGCATTCAAAATCAGTCGGTACCCCTCTTGCTAACCACTTTAAGTTGAGCAAGAAATCGTGTCCATCAACAAAAGAAGAAAATGAAGAGATGTCAGCAATTTCTTACTCCTCTGCAATCGGTAGCTTGATGTATGCTATGGTTTGCATACGACCATATATTGCTCATGTTGTTGGTGTGGTTAGCAAGTTTTTGTCTAATACGGGTAAAAGTTACAGGGAAGTGATAAAGCAGATCTTAAGATATCTTAGAGGTACCTTTAAGTTATGTTTGGGTTTTGGGAGTTCAAAACCAGTTCTTAAGGGTTATACAGATTCAGATATAGCAGGCGATCTTGATACTAAAAAGTCTAGATCAAGGTTTTTGTTCACTTTCTGTAATACTCGTGTTCTTAAAGTAAGGATAAAGAAGTAATTTGATAGATATTACATAGAATTAAAATAAGATATACATGAAAGATTTACTATTAATATAATAATTAAAGAAAGATACCTAGACGTTTGTCACAAAGGAAAAAAAAAGTAATAATGTGAATTTTATTTTTTGAAATTATGCATACATGAGATTACTTGGAATTTGATGTAGAAATTTAAAGGTGGGAATTATGGAAGAATTGAAAAATAAATTAGAAATTTTAATATAAATATTATGTCAGATGTTAACTATCAGCAAGCGGGTGAAATTGCTGAAAGGAGCAGGAAAGGCAAGGAGGTGATCCACGGGTAGCTTTAAGTATTACGTGATGAGTTAGATTTACTTTTAGTAATTGAGACCAATAAAAATATGAATTTATGATATTTGAATAAATGATTGAATTATAATGATTTAATGATGCAGTTTCCATTAAGTATGATAATTGATTTATTTATTGATTAGGGATTAAATAGTATGTTGAATATTAATTATATAAGAATTTATATTTTTAAAATGATGGATTAATGAAAAATATGCTGAGAAGTTATATGAAAATTTTGAAAACATGATTAAAACATTTATATGATATATAAGGAGACAATTTAATAAATATAATAAAAATAATAATTTTTAGAAAGAGCTAGATAGTTGAATTGAATGCTTTGATGTATGTTTGCTTATATGTTATTGCTCATATGCATAAAAGGGAAGATCGGGAAGGCAGTTGATCTAGTTAATAAGACCAGGAAGGCAGTTAGTCTAGCTAAAAAGACCAGGAAGGTAGCTGGTCTGGCTGCAACATGTCGACATGTGGGAAGACGTTCCCATATGATAATATGAAATAATGAGATGATGTGATGAAAAAGAAAGAAAGAAAGATGATTTAAACACATGCATTTATTTATTTGGTTATTTTATTATTATTGATTAAGATGCTAAAGCATCAGTCTTGATTGTGAAATTATTGATAGACAAATGAGTCTCACAGAGAGATAGATATGATGAGAAAGAAATATGAAAGTATGATATGATAAAAAATATTTGATTGATTGATTATATGCTATGAACCTCATAACGAGGTAAATAATGATGTTGAATTGATAATCTCAAGACAATTAAATATATGAGAAGAAAAATTGATATGTTTGATGATTAATTTAAGAAGAGATTGATAAATGGTTGGAATTATGATATGAGTAGTGGTAATAGATGTTATTATTGAATTATATGAGATAATAGATAAATGAATATTATAAGATTATTTGAAAGATTGAATTATTAGATGTGAAGAAATAGATGATTAATATTGGTGAATTAGAAACGATTGAATTATAATATGTGACTAGAAGTATATAATCGAGTACTTCTAGTAAATTTAATTCACTGAGCCTGTGAAGCTCACTCCTTATTGTTTAAAATTTTCAGGCAGTAGACAGGGCAGATAGAGTTTAGAGCTGATATTAGAGTAATTATCTTAAGTAAGTTTCATGGTCAAGTCCTCATATATTGTAAGAAAGAAGAAAGAAAATTTGTAATAAAATCGTTTTATGCATTTTGTTATATATATAAATCTACACACGATGATGTATCTCTTCTGAAAAGAGTTGAGGATTAGATGTAAGTTTTAATTTCAGTTGATGTATTTTTATATTGTTACATATATGTGTCATGTTAGGATTTCAAAACGTGACGCCACCGTATCGGGGGTGGCCAAACCGGGATGGGTCGTTACAATTTTGGTATCAGAGCATTAGGTTTTATGATTCTATAGACTACATAAAAAATTTAAAGAAGTTGAAGATTTAAACAAACTAAATTTTAATGCAGAGTTTGAGGATGACACGTGGACGTGATAGAGTTAGAGGTAGAGTTCTAAATCAAAGAGGACGTGGTAGACCCCTAATATTTAGAAGAGCTGAAACAGAAATGGGAGGTCGAGTATGTGGTTCATACAAGAGAACGGGTCACTAGTGCAACTAGTA
The DNA here is from genome assembly GCA_023935145.1 of Bretschneidera sinensis. Taxonomy (NCBI): domain Eukaryota; kingdom Viridiplantae; phylum Streptophyta; class Magnoliopsida; order Brassicales; family Akaniaceae; genus Bretschneidera; species Bretschneidera sinensis. The sequence goes on from CM043704.1 coordinate 35,358,482, forward strand.
CTAGTAGATGTGGGAGAGAATTTGATATTATGAGGGATGAGTTGAGAGAAGTTCTTGATCGTACTATAGAGAGAATGAATGCAATAGAAGAAAAGGCTGATAATTTACAGAGGAGATTAGAGGAAAGCGGTATAATAGAACATGATGTAGTGAGACAAAAGGCTTATGAAAGAAAAGGTATGTTTGCACATGAGACGCAAGTGGATTGTTTTGTGAGATTCATTAAGCTTAAACCCTAGTCTTTTAGAGGATCTGTAAATCCTATTGAAGCTGAGCAGTGGATTAAACATGTTGAGAAATATTTTGAAGTCTTACCAGTGACAAATAGGTAGAAGGTTGTTTTTGCTTCATTTAAACTAAAAGGTGAGGCTTCTCAATGATGGGAGAATATTCTAGATAGATTAAGTACACAAGTAGATCAACCCTTAACTTGGTATAAGTTTAAGGATGTGTTCTTTGTGAAGTATTTTCCATATATGTTTCTATCACAGCAGGAAAGAGATTTTATTCATTTAAGGCAGAATACTTTATCTGTGGTTGAGTATGATAGTAGATTTATAGCCTTGTCGAAGTTTTTACCTGAGTTAGTAAATACGCAGGAGAGCAAATGTAAGAGATTTTCATAAGAGTTACACTATGAAATTCTAACTAAATTCTCTTATATGGGTATTGGGAATTATGATATAATGGTGGATAAAGCATTACAGATTAAGAAATATGTGATGGATTTTAGAGGTATGAAGGATTGGCTGAAGAGGTTTAGATTTAAGGGACCCAGAGATAGTAGTCGTATGAGTGTACAAGGTGGAAGACTACTCCAAATGGGGTGTTCCCTGTCACAGGGAATTGTAATGCAGCGTCAGAGGCAAGCATGATCTGTTGCTTCTGTAGCTCAATGTAATATTGGTGGAGCCCCTAGATTTAGGAAACATGCTATGGGAACTAGAAGTTATCATAGATGAGTAAGTATGCCACCAAGGGGAAGTGGTAATATGATGTATAATCGAAAGACAAGAGTTTTCTATAGATGTAATCAGATTAGGCATCTATCTCGGAACCGTCCTACTATGATGTGCTTTGTATATGGTAAGGGATGACATATTAGTGTAGATTATCCAGTGGAGAAATCTGTTGAGATAAGTGTTAGAGGTGTTGGGAGAAAACAGGTGGAGGGAGGTGGTGTATCAGGGGGTATACAAGGAAGAGGCAAAGGATCAGTGGCTGAGAGATGGTGCGATGATCAGTTATAGCCAAGAGACAGCAGAGTCTATGCATTGACCCAACAAGATGCACAGGCCACTCCTGATATTTTTATGGGTATAACATCTATTCTTGATAGACCTGCTAGATTATTGATTGATATTAGTGCAAACCATTCTTTTTCATCCAGTGTTTATATGAAATATATTGATGCTTGTGTTAGTCCTTTGATGCATGTTGTTATTGTTGAGGTTTCTACTGAGGATAGGGTTATTATCAGCATAATTTATTGGGATTGTGTGATTAGAATGGCTGATAGAGAATTTGAAGTTGATTTGTTGCCTTTAGATATGATAGATTTTGATTTAATTCTGGGTATATATTGGTTATCTGCATATCATGCTTGGGTAGATTTTTTTAGGAAGAATGTGGTGTTCAGGATACCAGAACAAGAGGAGTTTAATTTTCAAGGAGAACTTAAGATACTTGCCAACTGTCTTCTTTCTGGCTTGACTACTAGTAGATAGTTGAAGAAGGGTTGTGAGGGGTATTTGGCGTATGTGGTGGATTCTAGAAAGGAGATTAAGAAGTTAGAAGAAATCTTAATAGTGAAAGATTTTTCTAATGTATTCCCTGAAGAGTTGTCTGGTTTGACTCCCAACAGGGAGATTGAGTTTTCTATTAAGGTGATTTTGGGATCAACACCCATAACTATAGCACCTTATAGAATGGCACCAGCTGAGTTGAGAGAATTAAAAGTTCAACTTTAAGAGTTGCCAGATAAACAATTTATTCGACCTAGTAGGTCGCCTTAGGGAGTCCCTGTGTTGTTTGTGAAGAAATAGGATGGAACGATGAGGTTGTGTATTGATTATAGACAGTTGAATAAGATCACCATCAAGAATAAATATTCTTTGCCTAGGATAGATGATTTATTCGAGCAGTTACAGGGCGCTAGGGTGTTTTCTAAGATAGACCTAAGATCGAGTTATCATCAGTTGAGGATAAAGGAGGTGGACATGCCTACAACTGCTTTTAGGACACGTTATGGCCATCTTGAGTTCCTTGTGATGCCATTTAGGTTAACTAATGCTACTGCAACATTTATGGATCTAATGAATCGGTTGTTTAAACCATTCTTGGATAGATTTGTGATTGTATTTATTGATGATATTTTGGTATAATCCAAGAACAAAGAGGAGCATGAGCAACATTTAGAGATAGCATTAGAAATTCTGAGGAGAGAGAAATTATATGCAATGTACTATAAGTGTGAGTTTTAGTTGAGTGAAATATCTTTCTTGGGGCATGTTGTGTAAGGAGATAGTATAGCAGTTGACCCAAAAAAAGTAGAGGCAGTGTTGAATTGGGAAAGACCCACTAGTGTGACTGAAATTAGCTTTTTGGGGTTAGTTGGCTATTATAGGAGGTTTATCCAGGATTTTTCTATTACTGATGGGCCACTGACCAGATTAACCAGGAAGGAAGTGAAGTTTATATGGTTAAAAGAATGTGAGAGGAGTTTTCAGCTATTGAAAGAGAAATTGATTTTTGCTTCGGTATTAGTGCTTCCTTTTGGTGATGAAGGATTTGTGGTATATAGTGATGCGTCACATCAAGGATTAGGATATGTGTTGATGCAACATGGAAGAGTTATAGCTTATGCTTCTAGGAAATTGAAGAACCATGAGAGAAATTACCTGACCCATGATTGAGAATTGGCTGCCATAGTTTTTGCTTTGAAGATTTGGAGACATCATCTGTATGGAGCCACTTGTGAAATTTTTATTGATCATAAAAGTTTGACATATTTACTTACCCAGAAAGAGTTGAATTTGAGGCAGATGAGGTGGATGGAGTTGATTAGTGACTATGACTGTACAATTCATTATCATCCAGGGAAGGCTAATGTAGTAGCTGATGTATTGAGTAGAAAGTCTATAGGGAGATTAGCTGTTATTGGGAGTCATGATATTAGCTTAATGATAAATGTTAAAGAAATGAGAATGCAGTTGAGTATCAGTGATAGAAGAGTATTGATGGCAAATATGGTGGTATAATCTTTTATTATTGATTGCTTGTTATAGATGCAGAGTAGAGATGGAGGGGTAGAAAAGATCAAAAATGAAGTATTGAGTGGGAAGCCGACTGAGTTTAGAATTTGAGAAAATGGTATAGTGGTATTAGGACATAGAGTTTGGGTTTCCAATGATGTTGAGATGAGAAATGAGATACTAAAAGAGGCTCATGATTTTGTGTATTCTATGCACAGGTAATAATAAGATATGCAGGGAGTTGAGACAGAATTATTGCTGGTCAGAGATGAAGAAGGATGTAGCTGAGTATATTTTTAGATGTTTGATTTGTCAACAAGTGAAATTTGAGAATAGACATCGAGCAAGTTTATTACAGCCTCTTCCAGTACCTAAATGGCCATGGGAGAATGTAAATATGAATTTTGTTTTTGGTTTTCCCCGTACCCATAGAGATCATGATGCAGTATGGGTTATAGTGGATAGACTTTCTAATTATTCGCATTTCCTTCCTATTAAAACTACTTGGAGTCTTGAAAAGTTGGCTGAATTATATGTAGCAGAAATTGTGAGACTACATGGAGTACCTTTAAGCATTGTATCAGATAGATATTTTAGCTTTTGGAAAGGTTTTCAAAAAGCTATAGGTACGCAATTGCAGTTTAGTACAACTTTTCATCCTCAAAAGAATGGGCAGACAGAGAGAATCATCAGAATACTAGAAGATATGTTGAGGGCAATTGTATTGAGTTTTTCAGTGAGCTGGGATGCTTATTTACCTTTGATCAAGTTTGCATACAATAATTAGTACCAAACTAGTATTGGGATGGCACTATTTGACGCTTTATATGGTAGAAGGTGCAGAATTTCAGTATGTTGGGAAGAAGTTGGTGAAAGAAAGGTATTTGGTCTAGAAATGATAGATTTTACTATTGAGAGGATCAAACTGGTTAGAAAGAACCTTAGAGCAACATAGAGTAAACATAAGGGATATGCTGATAATATATGATGACCTCTTGAGTTTCAGGTTAAAGACTGGGTTTTTTTGAAGATATTTCCGTGGAAGGGTGTATTAAGATTTAAAAAGAAAAGAAAGTTGAGTACAGATTGGATTTGCCTCGAGAGTTAAAGCGATTATACAATGTGTTTCATGTTTCACTTTTGAGAAAGTGTTTTCATGATGAATCCTATAGTATTCCGAGTCAGGCTGTAGAACTTTAGAAAGATTTGACATTTATGTAAGTACCAGTCAGAATTCTAGACAGAAAGGAACAAGTCTTGCGTAATAAAGTTATTCCTCTGATTCAAGTGTTATGGCAGGATAAAGATGTTGAAGAAATTACTTGGGAGCATAAAGCAAGAATGAGGAAAGAGTACCCCCATCATTTTCATGAGTTAGGCAAGAAAATTTCAGGGATGAATTTTTTTTAAGGTGGATGGAATTGTAATACCCGCGTTCTTAAAGTAAGGATAAAGAAGTAATTTGATAGATATTACATTGAATTAAAATAATATATACATGAAAGATTTACTATTAATATAATAATTTAAAAAAAGACACCAAGACGTTTATCACAAAGGAAAAAATAGGGGGACAAACAGCTAGATATCCAGGTGTAGTCTACACATGCAAGTATCTTGCATGTAAGACACTAAGCCAAAGGAAACATAAAGAATGGCAGTGCGGTTTGGTATAAAAATTAAGTTTTTTGTTTAGTTTTGTTAAAACTTAGTTTACAACAAATTTCTTTCTCAAAATTATATTCTCTCTCTCAATATATTATCTTTCTTTAAACACCTAGGGACTAAAAGAAAGGTGAAAAGATTGAAATTTTGAAGAAGTTTACGGGAGAATTTTAAAGAAAATTGGAGGGAAGCTTTAAGAAAAAAAAGGTAATAATGTGAATTTTATTTTTTGAAATTATGCATACATGAGATTACCCGAAATTTGATGTAGAAATTTAAAGGTAGGAATTACGGAAGAAATGAAGAATAAATTAGAAATTTTAATATAAATATTATGTCAGATGTTGACGATCAGTAATCGGGTGAAATTGCGGAAGGAAGTAGGAAAGGTAAGGAGGTGATCCACGGGTAGCTTTAAATGCTACGTGATGAGTTAGGTTTACTTTTTGTAATCGAGACCAATAAAAATATAAATTTATGATATTTGAATAAATGGTTGAATTATAATGATTTAATGATGTAGTTTCCGTTAAGTATGATAATTGATTTATTTATTGATTGGGGATTAAATAGTATGTTGAATATTAATTATATAAGAACTTAAATTTTAAAAGTGATGGATTAATGAAAAATATGCTGAGAAGTTATATAAAAGTTTTGAAAATATGATTGAAAAATTTATATGATTTATGAGGAGACAATTTAATAAATATGATAAAAATAATAATTTTGAGAAAGAGCTAGATAGTTGAATTGAATGTTTTGATGTATGCTTGCTTCCATGTTATTGCTCATATGCATAGAAGGGAAGACCAGAAAGACAGCTGGTCTGGCTGAAAAGACCAGGAAGGTAGCTGGTCTGGTTGAAACATGTCGACATGTGGGAAGATGTTTCCAAATGATAATATGAAATAATGAGATGATGTGATGAAAAAGAAAGAAAGAAAGATGATTTAAACACATGCATTTATTTATTTGGTTATTTTATTATTATTGATTGAGATGCTAAAGTATCAGTCTTGATTGTGAAATTATTAATAGACAAATGAGTCTCACAGATAGACAGATACGATGAGAAAGAAATACGAAAGTATGATATGATATGATAAAAATTATTTGATTGATTGATTATATGCTATGAATATCATAACGAGGTAAATAATGATGTTGAATTGATAATCTCAAAATGATTAAATATATGAGAAGAAAAATTGATATGTTTGATGATTAATTTAAGAAGAGATTGATAAATGGTTGGAATTATGATATGAGTAGTGATAATAGAATGTTCTTATTGAATTATACGAGATAATAGATGAATGAATATTGAAAGATTATTTGAAAGATTGAATTATTAGATGTGAAGAAATATATGATTAATATTGGCGAATAAGAAATAATTGAATTATAAGATGTGACTGGAAGTATATAATCGAGTACTTCTAGTAAATTTAATTCACTGAGCTTATGAAGCTCACTCCTTATTGTTGAAAATTTTCAGGCAGCGGGCAGGGCAGATAGAATTTATAGCTGATATCAAAGTAATTACCTTAAGTAAGTCCCGTAGTCAAGTCCTCAGACATTGTAAGAAAGAAGAAAGAAAATTTGTAATAAAATCGTTTCATGCATTTTGTTATATATATGTTGTTTATGATAGGAGAATGATGATGCATCTCATCTGAAAAGAGTTGAGGATTGGATGTAAGTCTTAATTTCAATTGATGTATTTTTATATTGTTGCATATATGTGTCATATTGGGATTTCAAAATGTGACGACACCATCTCAGGGGTGGCCAACCTGGCATGGGTCATTACACTTTTGCAGGGGGAGTTGTCTCATGGTAGTTAAGATTGCAAAAATGTGCTACTTTATCAACTACCGAGGCTAAGTACATTACAATGAACGAATTAGGGAAAGAGATACTTTGGATGACTAGGTTTCTTCAAGAATTGGGTTTGAAGCAACAATAGTATGTGGTTTTTTGTGACAGCCAGAGTGCCATGTATCTAAGCAAAAATATCATGTATCATTCACGTACGAAACACATTGAGGTGACATATCATTAGATTCATGAGGTGACTGAAAAACAATTGATGAAGTTGGAAAAGATCCACACAGATAAAAATGTTGCTGACATGATGAAAAAGGTTGTTCCTAGAGAAAAGCTTGAGTTTTACTTGGCGATGGCCGGAATGGACTCCAAGTGAGTCGCATGATAGTTATCTCCTTCATGGGCTGGAGGGGGAGATTGTTGGGTTTGTGGGGTCTAGCCCGTAAGTAAGTTAAAATAAGAAATAAAAGAAAGCTAAAGGTGGCGATTGGTGTAGTCTTTATAGGACTCAAAATCCTATGCCTATTAGAAGATAATAATTAATGACAATATAAAAAGGCCTGATTTCTTTCTCTCTTTTTTTCGACCGTGAGTTACAGAGAGAGTAGCTAGAGAAATAGCCATAGTGTTAGGAGAAAAATTGAAAGCAGAATTTTGTAGCCGAGAGAGTTACAAATTAAAGATTTTTCTTTCTATTTATCGGGAGAGTGAAAATGAGAAAAGGTACAAGAGTTTGAGATTTTCTCTAGGGTAATATTCAGAGTGATTGTTAAGAGAGAATCAATCTAATCAAGGTTTACAGTTTCTATCACGGTGTCTGATTTTGGTGGAGCGCAGAGACTTCTCATATTTCAATGGTTGGTAGTACAACAATGGTTTTTTTCTAGAGAGGTAATTTTGTATTATTACCAAATTGTTGTGGGTCTCGAGTTTGGGCATAAACTTGGGATATAAACTTTGTAATAAGTATTTTCATAGTGGAGTTATTTTTCCCCATGATTTTTTCCCTCTACACTGGAGGTTTTTCCATGTAAATTCTTATGTTCTTATTGCTTTATTTGGTGCTTGTCATTTTTATTTCTGCACTGGACTTAGTGATTATTATATTTATTTTGTGATCTTTTATTAGAATTATGATGCTTGATTAATTGTTGACGGTAGGTATTTTCCCCAACAAGCAGATATATGTTTTATGAGTTATATATGCATTCAACATAAAGCTTTCTTTCAAGCCTTTAACAACACAAGCTATTATGAGATTAAACATATTTCTACCTCTAAACCCACATGATTAGCTAGTTGGTTTATAAATTCACATTCCCAAGTAAATTTCACCAAAATAACAACCTAAAGTGTATATTAATAATTTTCTAATAACAAAATTATGTTTTAACCACAACTAGAGGCGATCCAACCCCAAATCGGATTGGGTTTGGATCGACCTTACACCAAAATTTAGGTCCGATATAGTCGGGTTGAGACAGCACAGTCCAATGATTCAGGTCTCAATTTTTTATTCAAGCTCGATCCTAAAAAAAAAAGATCAAGCCAAAACTCGCCCATCAGGCCCAAAAAACCATTATTACGTAAATAGAATAAGAAAATATAAACTTTTGTTCTATTAATTTTTAAATGAAAAAAAATATTATTAATAAGAGAAATGATGATGTAAAAAAAATACAAAGATCACCCAAAAAAATCAAATAAGTATGTTAAATTAATAATATACTATCATATTAATTCAATTTCTCTTTTGTAATATAAATATATTAAATTAAATATATATATATATATATATATATATAATGTAATATAATATAATATAATATATACAACTCATTTTTCCAATTTCTAGACTTAATTCATTTTTAAAATTTAGACTAATTTTTTGTTCAAACCCGACCCATTGGTAAATTTTTCTTGTTCAAGCTCTCGAAAAATTACATGCCAGGCTAAGCGGGCTGGGCGGACTAAAGGGTGTCGATGATCACCTCTAACCACAACTATAAGCCTGTGATAAAGTACAAACTCAATCCTAAAAATATCAAATATTTAGGAAGTTGGGATATCACATTGATTAGAAAAAAAACATAGCACATTATATGTATAGACTGTTCAATCTAATTTCTTAACTAACTTAGGAAAATTTCACAATTTAAGAATAAGGTCAAGCGTAAACTAGATACAGGTTCTAATAATTCTACAATGGAATAATTAAGAGCTATATATACAACAAAATATGTATCTATGAAAGAATGTTGCTACTTAGAGAAGAAGAAGATTTTACTGAAATTTATTAGGGGGTCTGGCGATGGTTGACGGTGGCAACAGATGCCTGGCAATAGCTGCACCTCTGGCAATGGCGAAATGGAACAAAAATGCCATTTAACTCACTTGAACCAGCAAAACAAAAGAGAAATCGAAGAAAGAGAGTTTGTGTGAGAGAGAGAACATGGAACTTACCTAAATGATTGTTGGGATTTTACTTCTAAATCCATCTACTCAAATATTAGGCAAAAACCACAAGTACAACAATTAAATAGGCAAAACAAATAAAGAGCAAGAACACCAATAATTAATGTGGTTCAGCAACCTCTTTACCTATATCCACCAACAACTCCACTATCTTATTAATACTCAACTACAATTTTAGGAAGATCAAATTTGTCAAACTCTCACCCCAAAGTCACAATACAACAAAAACTCTTAACCTAACTCTAGTTGTAAGTGCCCTCTCTACTTGACAACCCAAAACCCCAATACACCCAAAGCTCTCATCCTAGCTCTAGTAGTAAACCTCTTTAGTTTATAATGTATATGGATTTATGAGTGTGCCTTAAATCTTTTCTAGGACCCCCTTTATATAGAAGATGTTTTCCTAATACTATTAGGAAAATAACAACAACATCATACTAGACTACAACTACTTTTACAATCAACAAGCTAATAGGAAATTACTACTATTCCTACTAGAACAAGTAACTACAAAATAGGAAACAACTTTTCCCAAACCAATTAGGAGTCTTCTTTGTGGGAATTGAGACAAAATCTTAATAAATCTCCACCTTGGCTCAAATTCTTCACCTTATAATCAAATTTGGCTTTCTTCTTTGGTTGGTGCGATCATTCATTTTGGTCTTCCCATCTCACCCATGTACTTCTCAAAGCAAGCTCATCTCTTAATATAGTCACATACAATTCTTCGTCCTCGGACACATCTGGTCTCTTCAACTTATCTCTCTCTAGAGGTATCGTGGGAAACTCTCCATCCATCCAAACTTCTTCCACCATCTATAGCGGCTTGAATTCTTTAATCATCTTGTAAAGCCCTTGTCACATCAACACATCTTTGACGAAACTTTGCCAAAGAGAGAAACAATTCTCCCCATCAAATTATCAATTTTACCTATCTTTAATATTTCTACCATTGGAACCAAGCTCTAATACCACTTGTTGGGAATTCTGACACCCCAAAACAACTACGTAATCACAATAGCAAAAATAAATAAAAAAATACAAGAATTTTTAATGTGGCTTGGCATCTCTTGCCTACATCTATTAGCCGATCGTTATTCCACTACTTTTGCAACTTTTGGATGGAAGAAAACTGTTAAAACTCACTACACTATAATACATAATCTTTCTAGACAAAACTGTGTAAAAATTCTCCCCAATCTCATAACCTAAAACCCTAATACACCCAATGTTCACTCAAACCTTGGATCCCTATATTGATGTTTGGTTGCTATACTCCCATTTGACTAACTATTCCTGGGGTCAGGGACTAACTATGTTTATGCTCATATTTATAATAGCTAGTATCCACATCCTTTTGGTACATAGATGACGTGGGACTAGAACAACTTACAATAACACTTTTTTCCTATATAGGATTTGATAAGGATCCCAACAAATTCCTCATCGACTCAAATCCCCAAATATTTTGATCCATGTGCTGGTGTGCCTCCACCAGATCAAAATCACACTATTTTAATTGGGTCTTCAATATTGCTTAATCAGATTTTGGACCTAATCCCAACAATGATCGAGATGGGCTGATCACACGTTAAGAGAGGAAGAGCCTCACTGGAAAAATGCACAAGGGAAAAAACTCTAGTCGAAAAAAGCAGAGAAAAGTCCTGTCGAAAATAGAAGAGGGAGAGGCGACGCAAGGGGCTAATGGTTGCATAAGTGTTGTTCGCACAAAGAAGAAGGATAAAAATAAAGTAAAATAAGAACAAAATGGAGAAATCTAGCCGGAAGTTTAGAAAATGTTGAACGAGTCAGAGGCTATTAAAGGCTTAACACAAAGAAGAATAGGACTGGCTTTTATATCCAAAAGAGGAGAAAGTGTTTAAACATGTAACACTGGTGTTATTTAGGTATCTAAACCTAGGGCTTTAAGGGCATAATAGAAATTTCTATTATGTTTTTATTTTTTTTTCAGTTATTTAAGTGTACTATATAGTTCTCTTCAAATAGGGAAAGATAATCGTAGGATGAAGTTCTTAATTTTATTTCTCACATTTTTCAACTGATTGTTATTTTTTTTATTCATAATCTTTATATAAATTTCATATTATACACACACACACACACACATATATATATATATATATATATATATATATATATATATACACACATTTAATTATTTTTTAATTGTTCCTTAAAATACATATACATCCTATCATAAGAAATTTGTAATTACACTTTTAATTTTCTATTCCCACAGTAATAGTCATACCATATATAAATGAATGAAATGAATAATGATGATACATAATAAAGTGCATGTGAAAATTCTAAAATACCCCCGTGTAAAAGTGTAAGTTTTACATTAGTAATCAATGAAAGAATCTTGTTAAAACATAGGATAACTCAAATAGCTTAGAATGTTACTCACCAATAGTACAAAAGATTTCTTATCAGCATGCAACATTGACCACTTTTTAAAACATAAATTTAAATCTCTAAGCTCTCAACCTTGAGCAATTCTTACCTGCATCCGGTGTAAAAACACAATTTTTACATAAAGTAAAAACTTCATTAATAATTGTCAAGTAACTTTATTGATAACATGAATAGTGACTATATGGATGTTACAATTGAAATGACCAAATAATTACCAATAAAGTTCTTGGAGCAAAAATTGTGTTTTGCATCGGGTGCAATAAGAATTTCTCCTCAACACTAAAGATTTGTACCCACGTTGTCATCTTCTGGTTGATTTTCTCAGACCTAGGACTATAGTGGAATAGTCTTCTTTTCCTTTTGTCATTGTCCCAATGAATACCTAATGGAAGAGACTTTGGATGCCTCTTACTTATGAGAAATGCTGAAAGGTTCAGAAAGAAAAAAAAAAATTCAATCATTATATGGATAAACAGGTAAACAGCAAAACAGGCTAAGCAATCAACTTATCAAGACTCATATGTTTAGCATAAACATCTAATTTTGGGAGGCCTAGAGCCCCATCTAATTCATTAGCTTTCATTACGTACACCTATAAAATTGAGGAGATAGATAATTTTTTTTAATAAAAGGTTGAAACAAGAAAACTGATTTTAACAGTATAAGTCTAGGACTTGCATCCACAAACCATAGGCAAAAGGATTTCCATCCAACAATATTCATATAAATTAATAAAAAAAAGAGATATTATTGAAAACTACTAATAAAAATGTATGGGATATTGACAAATTTTCTGATCAGACCTCTATTAAAGATGTCTCCTCCACCTTATTCATTGATTTAATTACTTATCTTATATCTTTCTTTTTGATAATAATCACATTAAACATGATGATGATAAAGTGAAAAATAAATTTCCCTTAATGTTCATGGGAAATATAATGTTTTTGATTTAAGTTGTGAACCATAATAATACGTACAATGATTAGCAAATAAGAAAAATAGCACTATATATATAAAGCAACAACATATATTGTTAATATCATGCAACAATAGGCACTGAAGCCTTAGTGTAGAGTACTTGAAACTTTATCTCCTGCTTGCTAAAACTCTAAGAAAGTTTTTTATCATAAAAAGTACAAGAAAGTTTTGCTCATTAAAACCTGCCCAATCCAAAATCTAGTATAACTCATACTAAGCATCCACCAACTACTTTGTTAATTTACCCAAATTCATAATTTTAAAAATCTAGGTAAATTGGATAAAATAAGCATGTTGCAACCAATTTATTCCACCTTGAATCGGTTTGAAAATACAAAAGATAAGAAAAAAATTGAATCTACTTAATATTGATTCTCCACGAGGTTTCTTCAATAGCCACTTCTGATGATATTACATCAAATTCAACACTAATAATTACTATTTCCTAGAGGGTGAAAACCATCGGGGTGAATTGGATTTTAAAACGAGTTTTAGAACCTTTTAAAAATCTTTTAACCAAAACCGATTCAAGGTGAGGGAGATATGATAATTAATTAGGAAATAAAGTTTGTGGCCAGATGACGTCGATGTAAAATCATTGGAGGTGATAAACATTCTAAAAGTAATTAATTGAGAATATGAAATTCAACATTAATTTACTTATTTGGAAAACTTTGAAACTTTCAAGGTTTTATGGTTGAAAGAGTAGGACATGAAATAGAAGTTGAGTTAATTTCTTGTTTAAATAGAATCTTAGAAAATGCTTTATTTGAAGATTTAATAACTACAATATTTGATTTATACTGAAGGAAGGATAAAGAAAATTTGTGAAGGTATACTCTTAAATAACTTATGGGTATAAAGTTTGTCTAAGGTCGATAAGCATTATAGAGAATATAAATTGTATTATAGAGAAATAATGAGTAATAAATAAATTAAACTTGATCTATTTGAACTTTTGAAGAGTGTTATATGGTTAAACAATATCTATGGCTAAGCAAGGTTGAGAGTTCATCAACTTGTTTTCTGGAGTAAGTCTTTCATGTGTAGTGATTTGAATAAGTGGTATAGTTAAACAAGAGGATGGAAATTACTGGTTATATATGAATTTAATGATTTTATTTTACTAAGGTTAACAAAAAACTAGTGGAGCATACTTATTTGATATGAATGGTTTTTGAGAAGTTGTAATAGCATGATCAAATTTATTTAGGATAAAACTAGTTACTAAAAACTAAAAAAAAAAAAAATGTTAGGAAGGAGTATGCCTTGTCAGTAAGGCTATCTGAAAACTCTCCTTAACAAGTCTTGATCATGCCTCCAGAATCCCATAGCATCTAGGAACCTCTTGATGTGTTCCTTTGCATCTCCATTTTTGCCATTGTACTTCTCAAAGGTTGGAACCTCATAGCCTCAAGGATTTTCTTTTAACATCACGACCTTGAGATAAAGAGGTACAAAACTGAAATCATCTGCCAAAGAGAGATTTTCTTATGGAATTTTTTAAGATCCTCTCCAAATCCTCTTTGGTGACGAAAGTTAGAGCAATGATATAGGATGAGCTAGGTCCTCCTCATCATAAAACTGCTGGAGCAGTAGAACCAAGAATTATAGGGATCTTATATATGATTCTGTTTTTCACGTGGCTCAGCTACCGGATTTCGCGTAGTCAGAAGAGGGGATTCTTTAGGAATTCTTCTCATCTCTGCCTCTTTCTCCGCAGACTTCTTTGTTCAAGGACTGTGTGGACCAGCCTCCAAATCCACCATGTTACATATAACTACTGGTGGTGGAGTCCTTAAATCAGAACCTCCACTTCCAATGTTGTGATTGTCTGCCTCATCCTTCTTGGCGACTTTAGCATTAGCAACTAATGAATTAAATGTTGCTTGCATACTGAGCATCATATGTCTCAATTATGCATTTTCATCTTAGATTGAATTTAAATGAGACAAGACCTTCAGGTGTTGGCTTCCTAAATAATCTTGCACGCGAATGATTAGGCTTTTCAAGCCCGCCTTCATGAGTGTTAAGAACGACTAAATCCATATCACTGATGAGCTGTCATTTCTAATTGAAATCTCACTCTCTCTAGTAGATTCTTTAAAAATGTAAAATAAAATCTACTGATAAAAAATTTTATGGAGTCGCCAACAGATTAACTTGTAAAATCCACAAAATAATTTCAGAATTTAAATTAAAAATAAGAAAATAATTGTACACGCGCAATAACAAAAATTTACACGGTTCAATTTATGAGGCCTACATCTACCAACACAATCAAGATAAATTCCATTATTAATCAAGGAATACAAATATTTTAGGTGAGGTTCATAGAGTTCTGAGTAAGGAGAAAAGAATTTGACTCTCAATTACTATTTTGCAATTGAGAAAACAACAAGAATTCTCTCTATGTATTTCTGACTCTCTCGAGTTCTTGAGATCTATGAATTTTTCAAGTCATAAGAAATGAGCCAATTGAGCCTATTTATAGGTTTTTTCAGTAACTGTTTTTGGGCTAAACAGGTTGTTATTTTCGTAAGCTATATCCAACTTATTTACGCTATATCAAATTGCCATGCCAACTTAATTCAATTGATCTTCACGTGGGTTAGAAAGGAAAAAAGATTCTCTGCAATTGTGTTCTTGTTTAAGTGCTACAGTTGAGCATTTCACCCAATAACGTATATAAACGTGGCATAATACATTTTTTTTTATCTACACCACTGTAAACACAACAAGGACCATAGAATTTTCTATATAGATGTTAAATAGATGAATGAGCGACCGGAGCCTTCCTCGTTGTTCCACAAACCAAGTAAAATTTTAGGTGTTTATTTGAATTCCTTTATACATTTTATTTGTTGTCTTAATTTGGTTTTTACATTTTAAATTGCATCAATTTAGTATTTACATTTAAAGAAAGTTTCAAATAACTCATTTATTTGGGTAGTCAACCAAAAATGTCAACATTTCACCTGTGGCATATGTGAATTTATATGTAATATAAGGTAGACTCTAAAATGAGAATTCTAATACATTTTCTATCCGGATTTTTTTATTATTTTTACGATCTATTTGATTATAGGTTTCCTTTGAATGCAAAGAGTAGATTGTTATAAAGACCGATGTGAGGGTAATCATATGAAGACTTTAAGGGTATGTTTGGATGAGATTTTTGAAAACTGTTTTCAGTTTTAAAAAATTAAAATCAATTTTCAAAAACTTTTTTCTATGTTTGACAAACAGTTTTTAAAATCAATTTTTTAAAATAGTTTTCAAAAACTGTTTTCTAAAAACCCTAAATTTGTGTTTTTTGACATAATTTTTGAAAAATAGCTCTAAAATCAGTGTTTACTTCTCTATTTCATTTTTCCTCCATGATATATAAAAAATATTAAAATTTTAAAAATAAAATAATATTAATTATTTTTAAGTTTTTAATAAATATAAGAAATAAAATTAATATAGATTTTAAATTTAAACCAAAACTAAAAATAATTACAAAGTGTATCAAAACAGTTTTCAAAATAAGATTATCCAAACAACATTTCACTACTTTTTGTTTTGAAAACAGTTTTGAAGTTACAGTTATCTAAACATGTTTTCTTTAAAATATATTAAAAAATTATTTTTAATTTTTATTTTTAAAAATAATCATCAAAAACTGAAAATAAAAAGCTGTTACCTAAACATATAATAAAAATTTCTAGTTTGGCTTTTTTGATAAAATCAAGCCTCCACTTATTTTTGACTTTTGAGCTGGGCTTATTTTTCAAACAAACAAAGCCTACCAAGCTTTAAATCAAAGCCGAGCGCGAATAAGTCTTCAGCGGCTCGGTTCATGGGCCCCAAGCCATCAAGAAGTAAAAGGTGAGAATTATAACCTGCAATCGCATTTGCTTGTATGCACTTGTACCTTGATCAATCAAGCCTTTTGATTCAAGCTTGATGGCATTCTATCTCGAGTGTACAACTGATAAAGAAGATTGCAAAAGAGGTTAGCAAAAGAATATCGTAAAGGAATTAAATTCCCCTTGCAAGTGAATTGCTGATTACGCGATTTGCCCCAAAGTGCTATTGAGAGCAGACGATCTATCTCCGTCTCCTAACGACCTCCCTTCCTCTCTGTCTCTCTACTATTAAATAATTTTAAAGTGTATAATAATAAGGAGGAGGAGAGGTTTTTTGACAGATCGATCTGTGTTGAACCATGGATGGGCCTAGCTCATGGGACGCTTTACGCAAACAGGTACACCTCTCATTCTTTTTTTAATAAAAAATTATTTGGGTTGAATCCTGTTTGGTCGCTGAGAAATTGATCATTTTGTATCCTGTTTGGTTGGTGAAAAGATGTAGGACATGAATTGGAATTTGGTTCGTGGAGCAACTAATCTATTTTCTTTTTAAATATCATTTTAGTGTTTTCAATTTTATTTTGAATCATTGTAATTGGCTGTGATGTTGGTGAGATTGGATTTGGTCACTAATTGTGAAATGAAAACTCAGAACTCTAACTGAACTTAATTTGCATTCAGTATTAGAGCTTAAAATGGAACTTTGGTTTACGTCAAGAGAATCCAATCTTGTAACAATGGAGTAGTTGGTCATATTTCCCAAATTGCATTTGCTAGTGGGATATGCATGCTTTTCTTTGACACCTCAATGACAGCTTTCTTATGACTTTCTAGATTGGATTTATGGCTGTGACTTACTTAGTCACTTTTGTCTTTTCCTTATTTCCAAGTTCAAGATTGTAACTCATGAATTAAACAACTTTCCCCTCGTTTACCATTTCAAGCATAAAATGTTACATATGTGGGAATTAAAAAAAAAATCTAAAAAATTTCAGCGAATTGTTCCTTTGGCAAGACTCGAGAGTAGGGCCCCTGTTAGCATGTAACAGTTCACAAGGAGGAAATAGATATCGGAGTTATGCAGCCATAAAAGAATAAGCCTAGTTACTGTAGGGTTTTTAACTTGAGAGATACCAGTTTTTTTTAAACAGGTGCTGATCTTCTGTAATGTCTTGTTATGACTATACAAGGATCTTTTGGTAATATATGGTCTAATCTAGTGTATGTTGGAGTTTGTCAGAATTTTAGGGTTTATTTATTTGGTAACTAGGCTTATTTATTATTTCGTAGGCGTTGCTAGTGGAGTCATTGTGAGTTATTTAGGTTATTAAGGAACTATGCTATTGTGTTGCTTTCTATCTCTGTTGTGATCTTAGTAGTCTTCTCTTTTGAATTCTGTACACTCTTCTCATATCTTATTGCTATAAAAAATTTCCACCAATCATAATCTTCTATTCAAGTCACTTTATTAACATCAAGCCTCAATCAAAAAGTCCGAAGTCCTCCTAGACCTTATCCTTCACCCATTCAAAGCCTAGATTCCCTCATCTTTTTGGAAAAAATTCAAGCCCCCCACAAAGTAGATAGGATCCTCAACTCTATCCTGCTTCAATGTCTGTTCCCACACTTTTACTTTTTTGTTTGTTGTGCTTTACGAAGTATGCTGAAATTGGCTTGAGATGACATCTCGATATTGACTGTGGACCATAATATCGTCAAAGCAGAACAAAAAGTGAATTTTCTAGAATGAGGTCAAAGCAAGTCATTTCATTTGAGATACCTTCCTTTAACATCTTATTGAAAAAAATGATGGCAAAGCAATTGTAAGCCTAATTTAAGAGAATGCATCATCAAGGAATCTTATTAATGTTTTATAATTGGAAGAGGCAGGTAACAATGCTTAAAGGTGATTTTATGAGTATTTTGAAGCTAACATACAAGTACAACTACTATTGCAGTTAGAAGGTAGACGATTTGGGGAGAGTAGTGGCTTAAACAAGGCCAAACTGTCAAATAACCTTTTTCCTCTTCTTATCAGTAACAAGGTCAAATAACCTGAATATGAAACTTATAATGAACCTGGCTCTAATCTTTGAGATATGGTGTAATAGCCAGGTCAAACATTTGTCAGCTATCATAACGGAATGACATAAATGCAACATTCCAATGTGTTTAAGACTTTTCTCTCTACTTTGTTGGACGAAAATATACCTAAATAAATAAGTAAATAATCGTACTAGTTTTACTTACAAGTGCACAAGGTCAATAGTGTAGTATAGTGTGCGAAAGCAAGATCATCTCCACAGGGATTGGTAAAGTTCGGTTTTAGAATTAGTTTCTTTAGAGTAAAAAGAAATAAATAACTGTTGTATGTGATTTGATAATAATAAAGAAATAGGGCTTTGATATCCACCACTAGTCATACTTTCCCAATTGTATAATGTATCAGTGCACTAGCCTTATCATGTATACCTAATAGTCGCCAACCTAAGGGCATGGTATCTACTCCTTAAGCTATTGATTTCCCTAAGCAACGAGTTAGGCATGGTATCTACTCTAACTCTTTTCTTCCTTGATTCAGCATGGTATTTGCGTGAGTTGTTCCTTAAGAAAGCATAGGGCCTGTAGAAATCGACAACCACATGAGACCTAGGGCATGGTATCTACTTCCGGTTTCCCATGTTGATTAATCTAAGAATCCGGTGTGGATATCTTTTGTTACTAATGTTAGACCCAAGACTCGGTCATCCAAATTGATCTAACTAACCTATCCATACCACATGCATACGTTGGCCATACACATACATATAAAGAATTTAAATAAGCACAGACATTAATCAAGTTAAACAACATAATAAAGGCTATTGGCAAAGATTTTATCAATGAATAAATATGTGAGAAAGCATAACTAGGGCTTCAATCGAGCCCTATAAGAAAGTTAGTTATACATGCTATATAAACTAAACATAAAGGGAAGAATAAACCCGAGAGAAGAGGCGTCAATTCTCTCCCAAAGCTTACAACTGCAAGTTAAGCAAAAGATAAAAGAAAGGATTCTCTAAGAAGTGATGATTTATGTGTGCTTTACAGGTGTATTTATAGGGCTTGAGAAGTCCTAGAAGGCTCATGAGTTTCTAAACTTTCCTAAAATACAAAACTCTCTTATTTCCAAAATAGGATTCTGCAGTTTACTGTTCATGTCCGTACATGTGTGCTCGATCGCAGTGCTGCGCTCGATCCTTCTTGTGTGCGAACGATCGCATGTGCGCTCGATCGCATGCAGTAGTGCGATCGATCGCACTTTGACCAGAAGCTGCTCCAGGATTTCCAGGCTTCTTCCCTTAAGTGCCAAAACTGCTTCTTTTTTCTCCAAGACCTATAAACACATGTGAAACACACAAATGAAGTAAAATGAACTAAATTAACATAACTAAGGACCTAACAAGTGTAAGTAAGGGGGTTTAAATATGAATATTTAAGCAACTATCATACTTCTTCAGATGAAGGTGATAGTCAGATCAAATATTCGTGGTTTGTCTTGCTCAAAATAAAATATGTATAGTGACCTTTTGTTTCTTTTTCGTGGCAAACTTGATGATTATTAGAAGTCGTCAACTGAATGCGAAGAACTTTGTACAAATGTGAAGTAGCTTCTACTGAACTTCTGAAAGCAACTTATTAGTATAAAGTGAAAATGCTTGAATGATTTCACTTTGACAAGTGGTGTAGTAGGAAGTGAAAACTGCAATGTACAACAGCTTAAAAGCTAAAATTCTGGGGTCGATTGAAGCTGGAACAAAATTAGGGTTTAGGGTTGAAAACCACTAAATTATCTGCGTTAAAAATAATGAAGGCTGCTTACAATTAGTTTGAAAAGGCTGCTTAAATCCCTATCCTTGATTTTTTTTTGATAAGTAAAATTGTATATAAAAAAATGCACCAAGGGTGTAACCCATTTACAACAATTATCTATAGGAGAGAATCTCCACAAAATCTAACATATCTACCTCATTTTCAAAAAAATTCCTTTTAACCCAAAAGCGAAAGACATTGAACCAACTATTTCTAATTACATTAATAAGGTCTCTCAATACTATCAAAAGCTCTACGATTCCTCTCATTCCACACGATCCAAAAGATAGAAAGGGGAATCATTGAATAAGCCTTCTTTAGATCCTTAGAAGCCCTAAACCCACTCCAAGCCCACACTTCATCTTTCACGGAGCCAGTAACCACCCAAGAGACACCTAATACTCTATAAGCCATCTCCCACAAGGTTCTAGCCAAAGAACACTGCAACAAAAGATGAAACACGAAATCTTCACAACTTTTGCAAATGTAACACATACGAACCATCACTTTTCCCTTTCTTTGTAAATTGTCTATAGTAAGAATTTTCTCCCAAGAGGCTTCCCACACAAAAAAGACACGCTTACTTAAGGGCACAGGAGCACTAGATAGATTTCCACGGGAAATTGGAGGGACCTTCCGAAGGAGCCCCGACAAGAAGAAGCTTATAATAAGATTTCACCTCAAACCCTTACTCGGACTGTCCCTCCACCTAATCACATCCTCTTTAGTCAAATCCAACCTATAGCTATATAAGGCTTCCAAACAAACATTGAACTCTCGTAACTTCCCAATCATGGACATTTCGAATAAAAGACACATCCCAAGAGATTATACCATTAGTTGAGGAGATGAATGAAGAAACAAGAACTTCTTTATCTCTCACAATAGCATAGATTTCTGGAAATTGATCTTTTAAAGTAGTGTTCCCATCAAATCCGTCAAAAGAGTACAAATCAGAAACATTAAAGATTGGGCTGATTTGTAAATCGGGTGGCAGCTTTATCAAATAGGCATTTGAACTCATTTTCACAGCACCTTACATGGTCCAAACTTCCTCGATTTAAGTTTGTGATAAGTACCTTTCGGGAATCTTTCTTGCCGCAAGTGCACAAATACCAAGTCACCCTCTTCAAACTCCTTAGAATGCTGATGTTTATTGGCAACATTAGTGTAAGCTTCATTGCCGGTTTTCAAGGCAGCCTTCACCTCTTCATGGACCTGTATGTTCAGCAAAAGCCTCTCTATCATCACTTACTTGGGTTTCTTGTGGCAACAACACTAAATCAAGCACATATTCCTGAATGGCGTCTTCCTTATAGCTCTATTCACGAATTGTTGTGTGCAAATTCAGCTTGTGGGATAACAAAATCCCAAGTCTTCACATGATTAATAACAAGGCATCTTAACATATTCCCCAAGCTTCGATTAACCAGTTATGTTTGGCCATCCGTTTGTGGGTGACGTGCTAGAATACTTCAATTGAGTCCCAAGTCTCCTCCACAAGGTCCTCCAAAATGCCTCATAAACTTGATATTTTTCTGACACAATAGACCTTGGAACACAATGTAGCCTTACCACATCTCTGAAAAATAATTCAACAATATGTGTAGCATCAGAAATTTTGAAACATGAAATGAAGTGCACCATTTTTGAAAACCGGTCAACTACAACAAAGATGGAATCATATCCTTTTGCAGTCTTTGGAGGTCCCAAAACGAAATCCATACTCAAATGAATACATGGAGCTTCTGGCTCAAGTAAAGGAGTATACAAACCCCTTTACCAAATTGACAAGCTGGACACTTCTTCTCTAATCGTTCCACATCTTTATACATCTTTGGCCAATAATAACGATCAGTCACCATCACCATCATCTTATCTCTGCCAAAATGACTCCCCAAACCATTACTATGAAGTTCACTTATGATCTGCTTACGCAAAGATCCCTCGGGAATGCACAGCTGATTGCCTCTGAATTAATACCCATCATGCAGTCTGTATGATAATTTTTCTGAGCTTGCTGACCCTGTACTTCACTAACAATCTGGCTGAAATATGGATCAGCTATATACTGATTTTAAATCTCTTCAAAGCCTGTAACTTGAGTGCTCAGCACTGTTAAGTGTAAAGATCTCCTACTCAACGCATCAGCCACTACATTCGATTTTCCAATCTTGTATTTCAATGAGAACCAATCTTGTATTTCAATGAGAAGTTGAACTCATCAATCAAAGAACTCCACCTAGCATGATGTTCATTAAGCTTCTTTTGAGAATTCAAGTACCGCAATGCTTGATGATCCAAATAAACCACAAACTCTTGATAAGCCAAATAATGCTGCCAATGACGAAGAGCTCGCACCAAATCATAAAACTCTAAGTCATAGGTTGAATATCTTCGCTTCGAATTTGATAGCTTCTCACTAAAAATTCAATTGGCTTCCCTTCTTGACTAAGAACAGCCCCAATTCCCACATGCGATGCATCACACTCTACAACAAACAACTTCTCAAAATTTGGCAATGGAAGACTGGTGCGTCTGTCATCAAGGTTTTAATCTGTTCAAAGGCTCTTTGGGCAGCATTTGACCACTTAATGGCATGCTGGATGCTCCTCATTGGTGGTAAACCTTGTGGCAAGTCATCACTAACTAACTCAGCAAACTCCTCTAACAATTGCTGAATTTCTAGAGGATACTCAAGTGATTCTCCAAACTTATCATCCTTCACAATCTTCCTAACCAACGCATACACAACTCCCATTTCTCTACTTGCAGCTTCAAACTTTTCAGTGAATAAAAACACATTAATCTTGCTGCCTGTTGAAGAATGAATGGATTCTTCCTTAGGTTCATCTTTGAGAGGGTGCAAGGTATACTTCTTAGAGCCTCCATAAAATGAATAGGTGTAATATGACCAACATACATAGGAACAATGTTGCACAAAGCCTAATCATCAAGATTACCACCTATTAACTTGACCAAGCATCGGGATGTAACTGGTATCTCATTTCCCTTTTTAAGCCACCTGATTTTATATGGATTTGGATGCTTTTCAGTAGGCAACTTTAACTTGTCCACAACATCCTTGGAAATTACATTCTCCATGCTTCCCCATTAATAATTAAATCACACATCTTGCCACTACAAAGAACACGTGTTCTAAAGATGCTATGACGTCTCCAATCTTCCTCTTCATCCTTCGTTGTTGTAGTCATCACTCTCCGAACTACCAAAGAATCCCCTCGAATTGGAAAAACATCAATGTCTTCGCCCTCCCCATGATAGTCATCATATACAGGTTCTGTTAGAATTTAAGAGAGTAAAGAGATGTGAGAATTGAAAAGAGTAAAGAGATTGTACAAATGCTTACTTGAGTTCTTATTATTGAGAATACAATTAAGAGTATATATAGGTTGTTAAAGGAAAAAGGCATTCTTTAAAACAAGGAAGGAAACATGGCCTAAAGTAAGTCTTAAAACAAGGAAGGAAACATGGCCTAAAGTAAGCCTTAAAACAAGGATGAATATATGGCAAGTGTGGGTGAAGTGGAATAGTTAGTGACCTTAATTAAAGAAAAGAATATGGACTTTGCCATCCATTGACAGCCCCCCCTCAAATTGATGCAGGTTGATCAATAAGCATCAATTTGCTGCTTAAGAAGCAATGTCGATGGCGAGTGAGCGCTTTGGTGAAGATATCAGCAATTTGTAGGTCAGTGGAAACATGTGGAAGAGTGATAACACAAGCTTCAAATGCTTCGCGGATAGAGTGACAGTTGACTTCAATATGCTTCGTTTGCTCATGATAGACAGGATTGGCCGTGATCTGAATTGCACTTGTATTATTAGCATGTAGAGGTGTAGGATCAGTTGCAGAAAAATCTAGCTCAGTAAGCAAACCTCGAAGCCAAATAATTTCGGAACAAGCAAGAGACATCGCCCGATACTCAGATTTTGTAGATGACTTAGAAACTCTGTCTTGCTTCTTACTCTTCCATGAGATCAATGCATCACCTAAGAACACACACCAACCAGTAATGGAGCGACGTGTATCAGCACAACCAGCCCAATCAGCGTCGCTATAAGCAGTAAGTCGAGGAGAATTGCCTGCAGGAAAGAATAAGCCACGGGCAGAAGTGCCCTGAACATAGCGTATGATCCTACGGACAGCAACCAAATGAAGGTGACGAGGGGTCTGAAAAAACTGGCTGACTTGTTGTACTGCAAAGGAAATGTCCGGTCTAGTAATGGTGATGTAGACAAGACTGCCCACCAACTTTCGGTATAAACTAGGATCAGCAAGTAAATCACCCTCCTCTTTGCGAAGCTTGACGTTCAATTCCATGGGAGTATCAACAGAAGTGGCCTCCTGTAGGCCAGCTGTAGCGACCAGGTCACTAGCATACTTATGTTGATTGAGTGAAATACCCGACGGACTACGATGCACCTCAAGACCGAGAAAATATGTAAGAGACCCAAGATCTTTCATATGAAAGGACTCGGAGAGATGGGTCTTGAGCTGGCCAAGTAAAACAGAATCGGAACCAGTAATCACAATATCATCAACATAAACTAAAAGAACAACAATACCCATGTCTGATTTTTGAAGAAACAAGGAAGTGTCATACTTGCTCTGCTTGAATGAAAAGTGTAATAAATTAGTTCGAAATTTATCAAACCAAGCCCTTGGAGCTTGTTTGAGACCATAAAGGGAGCGACGAAGCTTACACACATGTGAGTTTGGAGAAGGAAACAATCCCGGGGGTGGCTTCATAAAAATACACTCTTTAAGATCCCCATGAAGAAAAGCATTCTTGACATCCATCTGATGTAGTGGCCAATCATTGGAAGCAGCAAGAGCTAGAATCGTACGAACAGTGGTCATCTTAGCCACAGGAGCAAAGGTTTCTTCATAATTAACACCATATTCCTGTTTATTTCCAAGTGCAACAAGCCGAGCTTTATAACGATCCAAACTTCCATCAGATCGAACCTTGACGGAGTAAACTTATTTGCAACCCAGGGGGACTATAGTGGAAGGACAAGGTGCAATGTCCCAGGTGTGATTGGCCTCTAAAGCAGCAATTTCTTGCTGCATAGCTTGTCGCCAACAATCACGCTTGACAGCATGTGAGTAGCATGTGGGAATATCAAAATTAGACAATGCAGCAGTAAGAGCAGAAGCAAACCCATACCTATCCGGAGGTAAAGATATTCGAGAAGAGCGACGTACCAAGTGTTCTGAAGGTGCTGCAACTGACTGGAGCATGGTAGGATCAGATATCGATTGAGCCATCGGAAGAGACTGTGGGCGGGAGTGTCTCGTATATACAACACCTGGTTTAAAGCGAGAGCTGATTTGATGAAGATCTGAAAATTGTTGCTCAAAGGAGGGGAGGACCACCGTAGAAGAAGAGGGCTCAGAGGACATAGGAAAGAAATGTTGATTTTCAAAGAAAATAACATTTCTAGAAATACGTGTACGATGTAAGGTAGGATCATAGCAAACAAATCCCTTTTGACACACATTATATCCCAAGAATGCACATCTAACAGATTGAGCAGATAATTTATGTCGCTCATGGGGAGGTAAATTGACAAAACATACACAACCAAAGATACGGAGATTATCATAACTAGGTTGTTTAGCAAACAAGCGGAAATAGGGAGACTCCATGTGTAAGATTTGGGAAGGTAAACGATTAATCAAGTGAGTAGCAGTTTTCAAAGCCTCGACCCAGAATATTGATGGAACAGATGATTCTAACAAGAGAGTACGTACCACATCAAGAAGATGACGATTTTTGCGTTCGGCTACTCCATTCTGTTGGGGAGTAGCAGGATATGAACGTTGATGAATAATACCTTTAGAAGCCAAGAATTCCTGAAACTCAGTAGAAAAATATTCACCACCAGAATCTGTGCGTAATATCTTAATAGTCGCAGAAAATTGATTGTCAACATACGCTAAAAAATTAGTGAAAGTACGAAAAACCTCAGATTTAGAGTGAAGAAAATAAACCCAAGTGAATCTGCTATAATCATCAATGAAAGTCACATAATATTTAAATTTTTCATGTGAACTAACGGGGGAAGGTCCCCAAACATCACTATGAATAAGATCAAAGCAGTGAGAAGCTCTACTAGCATGTAAAGGAAAGGGAAGAATTTTGCTTTTACCAAGTTTGCAAGAATCACACTTAAGAGATAAAGAAGAACGTTCTTCTTTATCAAGAAAACCAGAGTGCAATACATGAGATAAGATCTGAGTATTGGGATGGCCTAAACGACGATGCCACACCATACTCAGATTTGGAACATTATTGTAAACAAGAGACTTAATAGACGAAACTAGAGAAATTGCTGGGACAGATAAAAATAGTGGAAACAAGCGCCCCACTTTAGGTCCCCTCGCGATCAGCTCTCCCGTTACCTGGTCCTGTACAACACAACCATCACCAGAAAAGTTAACAACACAATTGTTATCAACTAATTGACCAACAGAAATAAGATTCGTGGAAAGTTTAGGAGCAAGAAACACATCAGAGAATTTAGAAGAGGCATCTCCGACAGCAGCGATTGGTAAAGAACTGCCATTGGCAGTCTGAATGGCAGATGGACCAACATAGGGTCGAACATGACACAGAGCGGTGGGAGTATTCTTCATGTGATTAGAGGCCCCCGAGTTTACGTACCAGAGTTTGGTAGAATTTTTACCTTGAAACCTCATTGCAGATAATGCTGAAATTAGCATCTGTTGCACTATTTCGGGTGTGCAGTAATTCGCTGCAGGAGGTGCCGAAACTGGGGAGGCACTGGAAGAAGAGCTAGGAGCTGCGGAGGGTACAATAACAGAAGTTTGAAATGCTTGAGCCTGACGATTCTGTGGGCGGAGACGACATTCTTTGATGATGTGACCCTTCTTCTTACAATAAGAGCAATATTTCTTGGGACAATTGGCAGCAATATGCCCATATTCCTTACAGCAAAAACACTGCAAGTTTTTAGAATGCGTAGGCGATCCGCGTCCTTGGGCAGCATAAGCAACAGTTCTTGGACTACCATAAGATTGCTCCAGAGTGGCTTGAGTACTAAGACGTTGTTCTTCACGAAGTAACTCACCAAAACAAACATCAAGAGAAGGAATAGGAGATCTATTCAGCAGAGAGGAGCGAATAGATTCATATTCCGGGCGTAGTTTCATAAGAAATTGATCACGCCATCTAGTCTCGTGGAGTTGTTGAATAGTCGAAAGAGTGGCAACAGGAACAGCTGCTGTAACAAGATCAGTATAGTCAGTCCAAAGAATCAGAAAGGCCGAGTAATAGTCTTGGATGGAAAGACTGCCATGTTGAAAGGTGGCAATTGCATGCTCTAACTGGAAGCGATAAGCATCATTATCTTGATGATAAACCTTCTTCAGATAAGTCCACATGGATTGAGCAGAGCGATGAGTACGCAAGTTGGTGACAATATGTGGCTCCATCGAACCAAGAAGCCAAAACATGATTCGAGCATCAAGCACAGTCCAAGAAGGAGAATATCCAACATCCTTATTGGATGTTTGTGCAACATCTGTGCCATCGATATGGCCCCAAAGTTCTTTTCCCTTGAGGAAAATTTCAAACTGAAAGGCCCATGTAGAGTAATTTTTGCCGGTAAATTTGACACACACAGGTGCAGAATCCATTGC
Organism: Bretschneidera sinensis; assembly: GCA_023935145.1. Lineage (NCBI taxonomy): Eukaryota > Viridiplantae > Streptophyta > Magnoliopsida > Brassicales > Akaniaceae > Bretschneidera > Bretschneidera sinensis. Next base: position 35,386,530 of record CM043704.1, read on the forward strand.
AAATAAGTGCAAGAAAAAATAGCCTGACCAAAAAAAAATGCTGAAACCACCCAAAGCAGAAAAAAAACAAATTGCCAAAGAGATCTGAGAACAAAAAAAAACACCGAGAAATCTGAGACCCAAAGCCACAAAACACCTATCTGAAAATAGAGGATGTCGAGAATGCCGAAACTGCTCAAACCAAAAAAATAAGAGGTGCCGACAACACCAACCCAAAAAGAGAAGACCAAAAAACAACCAAAAAAAACTTTCACGTCGAGTTCACTGAGAACAATACAGAACACGCCGAAACACGAAACCGAGAAAAATTACAAGCAAGAGAAGAACCTAAGCAACCGGCTCTGATACCATGTTAGAATTTAAGAGAGTAAAGAGATGTGAGAATTGAAGAGAGTAAAGAGATTGTACAAATGCTTACTTGAGTTCTTATTATTGAGAATACAATTAAGAGTATATATAGGTTGTTAAAGGAAAAAGACATTCCTTAAAACAAGGAAGGAAACATGGCCTAAAGTAAGCCTTAAAACAAGGAAGGAAACATGGCCTAAAGTAAGCCTTAAAACAAGGATGAATATATGGCAAGTGTGGGTGAAGTGGAATAGTTAGTGACCTCAATTAAAGAAAAGAATATGGACTTTGCCATCCATTGACAGGTTCTAACACCTCTTCCACTTCATCTTCATATTCAACTAAGTTCACCCTTCGTTGTGGACAAGCGTAAGAGTTATGCCCCTTCTCACCACAAGTAAAACATCGACTCTGCGACCCACTGTCCGCTCAAAAATCGCCAGAACATAATTGTTTTGAGCTCCATATCACCCTACTTCCTTTCTATTGACATTCCTATAAACATTAGTTACATTCCAACTAGACTTATTAGGTGTAGCAGCCCCTTGACCACTTTGTTAGGCTGATTGATCATTTCGAGAGCCCCTACTAGCATTGGAATTATGTTGTGAACTGCCATCAATCCTACCATATATTGGTTTTCTTGCACCATGGTGCATAACTCGTTTCTCAGCCATTAAGGCATATTGAACCACTCCTATCTCATCTCTAACAGATTGATTTAAACCAGCAAGGTATCGGGCAGTCAACTGCTCATTAGTCTCATTTACGCCAACCCTAATGGACAAGTTATTAAACTCAGAAGTCTAGTCCTCTACTGTCATTCCTTTTTGCTTCAATGAATAGAATTTCTCATACAACTCCATTGCATAATCAGCCGGAACAACTGCTTCTGCATCTTTGCTTTCATGTGTTCCCAAGTGCTGATATTTGGCTTGCCTTGTTGAGCTTGCTGCTCGTCACCTCTCTTCCACAATTGAAGTGCAATTCCCTTCAACTTAAGCTTTACAAACAGCACCTTTCTGTTTTCTGTGATCGGTTTCCACTCAAAATAGTTCTCTAAACTAGCTTCCCAATCTAAGTAATCTTCCTCGTGCATTTTTCCAAAGAAATCAGCAACTTCTATCTTGATTCCACTACTATTCAGATCAAGGGCATGTGCTAACCTCTCTTCCAATCCACCTAGTACCGCATCCACGGGTCTGATGTTATGAAAGGGGTTTTCATCCTCTGCACCATCAGTTTCATCATCTTCGAGTCCACCTTCCGGCATGCCCAAAGGATCGTGGTCTCCTTCCGAATTCTCCATACGGGCTCCCACTGTTCCTATCGTTGTAAGGCTTGTACAGCCCGCGACAAATTTTCAATCGTACACCGCATCTGAGCCAGTTCTGTCTGCTGGGACTGATTTCCTCTTCCACGACCTCTACCGCATCCAACCATGGCTTCTAAACAAAAACCCTAATGCGAACTTAGGATCTGTTGGCTCTTTACCACTTTGGTGTAGAATAGGAAGTGAAAACAGCAATGTACAACAGATTAAAGGCTAAAATTCTGATGTAGATTGAAGCTGGAACAAAATTAGGGTTTAGGGTCGACAACCACTAAATTCTCTGCGTTAAAAATAATGAAGACAACTTACAATTAGTCTGAAAAGACTATGGTGTTGTTTGGGTTGGTATTTAAGTTTGATTAAATCACACCACTTAAAGTGGTTCAAGGTAAAAATTGCCTTGAACCACTTTAATCAGTGTAATTTAATCCAGTTTAAATACCAATCCAAACAACGCCTATTAATAATAGGGTTATGACAGCCCCTAAATCTCTACCTTTGATTTTAAATAACTCATTCCTAATCCTAACCATCCATGTTCATTAAAAGTCAGCTTTTAATTAAAAATCACATGCTAGTCACGTGGCTATTAATAAAACTACAGAAAACATATACGCTCTCCACAATCCAAACAAAACAAGAGAACCAATAAAACATATTAAAGATTAATTAAAATAGCTGCTTAGATGCTCCTGCATCAACAAGACATTATTAAGTGCATTTTATGACTAATCTGCCTGACTGGCATCTTTCTTTCAGAAAAAAAAACATGTAGGAGTCTATTGTTGATTGCTTCTGTGAGATTTGCCATTAGTTTGCCGAAGCCTTGAAAATTAGTGCTTCATGGATAGTTTGAGCATGTTTCTTATTTTTATGCTATACAAAAGGCTTAGAAAAGGACTATGACCGTTGCTTTCGCTTCTCTAATTATAGTTGTTGCAATCTGTGAGTGTATAAACTTGAAAAAATCATTAGTGGTTTATTTTCAGGGACACCATCTTCCCAAATGTTAAGAGAACATGTTATTTCGAAATTTAATTAAAGTGGTAATGTAATGTTTTTGCTATTTATTCATTTTTACTGTAATACTACTTCATCACATCATTTGAAAAAACCATGTGAAATTTGAAATCTTTGCATTTTTTAAGAGTGAATTCATCACAGATTGGTTTACAAATTTGATCTTTTATTTATTTTCATTCTTAGTAACTTGTGAAATGTCTCTTCTAAATTTTTTAAATGAATATACATACACTTCATCTATGGGTTGCAGGCAAGGAAACTTGAAGCTCAGTTGGATGAGCAGATGAATTCATATCGTAAATTAGTTTCTACCAAAGTTTCTACTATAGCTGATGCTGCAGAGAATGATCTTGAATCTGGGATAGACCGGCTACTGAAACAGCTGCAGCAAGTAAACTTACAGATGCAAGCTTGGGTATCATCTGGGGGATCAGAAATGGTGTCTCATACCTTGACTCGACATCAAGAAATCCTTCAAGATCTAACCCAGGTATTGTGGCTTTCTAATTAATCTTTAGCTAGTGTAGCTGGATTTGGACTACTTTTTATTGTTTTGAATCAGAGTGGTCTTCAGCCTTATGCTTTTGTGCAGGCTGTCACAAAGTTGTTTAAAGTTGCTTTGCAGAAGTGTCTCAGGAGCTCTTGTGCAAATATATGGCTCTCTCTTAAGTCTCAGTTTGTGGTTGAAAAGGACTTTTGACTGTATCTGTCTCTTTATCTTTCTTTGTTCCGTTTCTTTTTCCCCATACGAAGCACCTTTTGCCTAGGGTTGACCAAAAAGCGATCAAACTGAACCAAACCAAACCATTGATTTTCTTCTGGTTCGGTTCCAGTTTTTCAAGAACTGAATGAAATCCAGTTAGGTTCGGGTCTAGTGTTTTAAGAACCGTTGAACCCGAATTGAACCGAACCGAACCGCATATATTACAGATTTTATTTATTGTACATGTGTTATTTTTCATTGGTAAGTACATTAAAGGTGAACCTATCACATATATGATGACCTTACAAGTGATTCAAAGAATACTAATTTAAATAAAAAAATTACACAAAATGATAATTACTTTATTTCATTTTGAATTTATGTCGTATTTGGAGATATTTCAAAGTAGTACTATTTTTCTATTTGATTTGGAGATATTTCTTTATTGATTAATTTCTTTATTTTGAATAATTTTTTTAGCAACATAAAGAAACTGTTGAATAACCGAACCAAAACATTTTAAATGCAGTTCGGTTCAGTTCGGTTTTTTTTATTCAATGGGTCAGTTCGGGATAAAATGCGGTTTGGTTCTGAAAAACCCAAACCAACCTCACCGGTGAACACCCCTCCACCAGGAAAGTAACAGCAAATAGGAGGTTAAGAGCTCCTGTAGTGTGAACACTTGATACCTGATATTATCTTACAATTGAAGAATTCAGATTTTGCTGGACTCCCCCATTTTGTAATTGATAAACTGATATTGTGGAGCTTAGCATTTTGTCAGTTTTGATGGATTTATGATCACTGCCCTCCCATTTTCTTCTCCCTCCCTACCACACACAGACATGACCAGATACATATCTATTGTAAGAATTGTATAAACTAGTAGATTAGTGCATGCTGCAGAGTTTTTCCTCTTCATTATGTGACCCACCAGATTCAGCCTTCTTGTAGTTTTCATAGTTACTCCTTCACTTTCTTTTTAAGAATGAAGAAAAGAATTTTTTTTGAAATTTCCACATTGTTTGTTCTGAATTACCGGAAAAATTGATGACTATTTATTTTTATTTAGTAAATCAATTTTATTGAAATAAAAGAAAAGTTTTACTCAGGTGCACAGGGTATAACATAAATTTGGAAGTGTGCATTATGCATGGCGATTGTTCCTCTTAAAACCTTATTCTGAGCTCTATATTTGTTTATTGAGAATGTGTTAAGATTGAGGTTTTGCCTAATTGCATATTTCTTTTCGTTGACAAGTGTAGAGGTTTGGCTGAATGCGTTAGGGTTGAACAGCTTGTCTATGTAAGTTGATAAAAGGGCAGAAGAGGTGTGTATATATATATATATATATATATATATATATATATATAAAGAACAAGAATAAGAAGCTTGTCTATACACCTCTTCTGCCCTTTTATCAACTTACATTCTTTTGCTAAAGACCACAGCACTGGAATTTCGCCAATCTGGTACTAACCCAATGCTCAACATGATTGAAGTGCAGGAGTTTTATCGTCTCCGCTCCAGCCTTAGAGCTAAGCAAGAGCATGCTTCACTACTTGATGATTTTAGGGAGTTTGATCGGACAAGGTTAGACATGGAAGATGGTCCTGGTTCTGCAGAGCAAGTTCTTCTTAAAGAGCATGCAGCCATCAGCCGAAGTACAGGACAGGTATATAAACCAGTAGATTACTCTTTCTGTTGAGATATCTTAATAATTTGTTTGGGATTGAAGCTTTGTTGATTTACATTGCTCACGGTGATTGTAATGACAAATTAGTTTGCTAATTTCAGTAACAAAAAGGAGCTGTAGGGATTCCAAACACATAATATAACCTCTTAGAAATCATGGTCTTTAATTGCAATAAGAGAACAAAGCCCAGGGTTGAGGCCGTGGCCATGGACTGCTTCTCTTCTTCTCCTTCTCTTTCCCTTCTTCTTCTTCTCTATCCTGTTTCTTCCTTCTGATCTATTTGTTGTTGCGGGATGAAGAAGCTTTAATGTAGGTGTTTTGTTTGGGTGAAAAGAAAACTTTGATTTTGCAATTGAAGGGCAGAGAGGTGAGCTGTTAAGGATCACTGAGAATGCTTACAGGAATAGGGTGTCGATTTTTCTTGAGGTCAAGGATATGAGTGGCTTCTGAGGTCTTGGGATGAGTTTTGGTTTGAAAAAGGGGAACGAAACTGGTTCCGCTGGTTTAGGAGGCCAGATGGAACCCTGGTGATGGGTCTGCATAGCAATTGCCATGGTAGAATTGTAACACTCACCGAGATAAACCAGGGCGGTCCCAGTGTGGTGTTTTTTCCAGAGGGCATAGAAGCTGGAGGTTGGTGGAGGGTTTACATGGCTATGCATGAGCTGGGAATTATCGTCTTGCCTAAGAAGAGAGGGGTGTGAGGCAGATTGGTGGATCCAAAGATGACGGAGGCGGTGGAAAATCGACAAAGGTGGTGGTGTCTGATGCTGCAATTCAACCTGTTAGAGGGAGTTGTCCTCACTGTGGGCATGACTTGGAAGGGAATTTTGTTTTTGAAAAAGGCTTTAACAATGCCCTGCCGCTGCTTGGCCGTCGTTATAGGTTGGGGAAGAATTGCATGATTCCACACGCCATCAATTGCAACTGTACGGGCTAGTGGAGGAGGGGAGGGGAAGTTGGCAAAGAATTCAATTAAGTTTGAATCTTGCTATCGCGCCAGAACACTTGAATCAGGTCAAGGTCTTAGATTGGGGAAATGGGGCAAGGGTGATGAGTCAAAGTAATAGGCCCTGAAAAGGTAATCTGATGTAGAATTCTACAATGCTATGAAAAGAAGTGGGTTTGGGAATCCGTTTATGGGCCAAGATCTGCCAGATTTTCAAAATAGAGGCCTAGCACCAGTACCCGGATCCAAGCCAAAACTCATAACCCGTGAGTCCAATTGCTATCAGTCACGAGGGAGAATGGTTGCGGCAGTGACTGGTCTTGGCACAGAGGACGCTGGCCAGGTGGCACCCTGGCTGCCAAAGATGGTGGCCGGAACTCTGGCAGGAGGCCAGATTTTGGGTTTGTGACACGTCAGGATGCTGGAATCCAATTTTGGCTGGTGTTTCTCATGAGCAGGTTACAGGGGAGGCAGCAGAGCATTTGGAATGTGTTGAGGATGATATGAGGGATAGTGGTTTAGAGGAGGATCAACTGAGTTTAGAGGAGGCTGAGTAGGTGGTTGAGAGACAGGGACTAGGTGTGGACAGCACAGAGTCAGGTTTTGAGGATAGGGGATGCATGGTTGCGGGGTCAGATTGTGAGACTTCTTTAGTGGACGCATCGAGTGAAGACATGGGCCATTCTGGTTGCTCAGGATCAGGTGGGATTTGTGATAAGAGTCTCAGAAGTTTTGTGGAAGATTATCAGCTATATGTTACTCCTCTTGCAGTTGAGATTGACTCTGGTTTTCGTGAGGACAGAAGCATAGGGGGTCAGCAGGAGTTTAATTCGTTGGCTGTGATCAGTGGAATTGACAGAGAGGAATATGATTTTAAAGAGGAAACTTCTGAGTGGGTTCGGACTAATATTAAGAAAGTCCGTAAGACAATGGGGATTGCCTTTAAAAAGTTTTGAATAGCTGTTAGGCTGTTTATGGATATGGAGAAGGCTAAAATAGAGGAGAGTAAGGATCAGTTCAAGAAGGCTTCAACTTGTCGGAAGGGTGCTTGGGAAGGGAATAGAGAGCTCAAGCTGCTTGAGTTTGATGTCAATTATGAGAGAGGTGCTTTGAGTAATGGTGAAGTTAGGAGAGGTGGTTAGAGGGGGAAATAGTATTAATTAATGGGTCTAAAAGTTATTTCTTGGGATGTGAAGGTTTTGAACGATCCAGGGAAAAGGGCCACTATCAAAATTTTTCTTAAGTGGAAAAGGGACATTTTTTGCTTGCAAGAAACCAAAATGGAGGACTAGAGGAGTTTAGTAGTGCGGTTGTGTGAACCCCTTAGGGTATTAGGGAATGTGGTTGGAGATTTTACTAGTTTTTGGCTCTTCGAAGGGCATTGTTATGATGTGGAATGAAAGTGTGGTTGACTTTGTGAATGAGGGGGTGGGCATCGATTCAGTTTCTTATGTATTCAAAATGGTGAACCATGAATCGGATTGGACTTTTATCGGGGTGTACGGGTCGGGTGAGGGGCAAGAGAGGATGACGTTGTGGATAGATTTAGTGGAAGTTAGAAGGAGTTGTAATTTGTCGTGGGTGCTGGGTAGTGACTTCGATTTAGTCCCTTTTCTGCATGAAAGATCGGGTGATTACGAGGAAAGCACTAGTATGAGAGAATTCTTGGAATTCATAGAGGGTTTTGGTTTCATGGATCTTCCTCTTTTAGGGGGGCTGTTTACTTGGTCTAATTTTAGAGAACGACCTTCATTCTCTAGAATCGACCGGTGTCTTGTTTTTGAGAATTGGAAGGATTTCCTTCCCAAGTGATCCAAAAGCTTTTTCCTAGACCGACGTTGAATCATCATCCGATTGTTCTTGGGGATAAATGGATGCATTGGGGGTTGAAACCTTTTTAGTTTGAGAATGTGGTTTAAAGTGGAGGGTTTCCATGATCTTGTAAAGGTTTGGTGAATCAGTCTAATTTGTGGTGGCACGCAAATTAAAGGCCTTTAAAGTTGATTTGAAAAGGTGGAACAAAAAGACTTGGGGATGTTGGTGTGCAAAAACACACCTTGATGGTGGAAATTGGTGCTTGGGATGAGAATGAGGTGTGCAGTGGGCTGTCTAGTGAGGAGATAAATAGAAGGTTGATGTTGAAGAAGGACCTCTCTAAGGTTATCTTCATGGAAGAATTATCTTGGAAACAAAAATCAGGGTTTCTTTGGCTAAGAGAGAGCACTAGAAATACAAAGTTTTTTCCTCACAAAATGGCTAATGTGCATAGGAGGCATAACTTTATGAGCAATATTGAAGTTGATGGTGCAATGTTGGATGACAAGGATGAGATGAAAGAATCGATTAATGGTTTTTACAAGAATCTTTATAGCAAACCTTATGAGTGGACACCTACTCTAGATAGGTTGAGCTTTAATAGAATTGACGGGGGATTTGGCTAGGTGGATTGAGAGACCATTCGAGGAGGAGATTCTTTTGCCCCTAAAAGTTATAATCGTGACAAAGCTCTGGGTCCTAACGGTTTCGCTATGGCTTTCTTTCAAGATAATTGGGAGGTGGTGAAAGTTGATATTCTCAAGATATTTTGAGGAATTCTATTGTTTGGGTGAGTTTGTCAGTAACCTTAACTCTCATTTTGTGGTCTTTATTCATAAGGAGAGCGAGACCTCTTGTATTAAAGACTTTCAGCCAATAAGTCTTGTGGGAGAGGTTTATAAAATCATATCGAAAGTGCTTACAATTCAATTGGAAAGCGTTATTGAGCAAATGGTGGGACCACATCAAAACGCTTTCATTAAGGGAAGATAAATCATGGATGCTACTTTGATTGCCAATGAGCACTTGAAATCAAAAAGGTAAGGGGTATTTGCAAGTTTGATATAAGACCATATGTGATGGGTGTTTGTTATTTGCTCGAGAAGATGGGTTTTGGAGCTTCTTGGGTAAGTGGATTAAAAAAAAATGCATCTATTATGCTTCTTTCTCTGTTTTGGTTAATGGTTGCCTCTCCAGTTTCTTTCAAGCTTCTAGAGGTCTTGGACAAGGAGATCCTCTCTCTCCCTTTTAATTTACTTTTATTATGGATGCTTTTAGCATAATATTGTCTAGAGCACTGGAGATAGGGCTTTTGAGGGGTTTCAAAGTGGGTAGGTAAAGAGCAGAAGTTGAGGTATCCCACATTCGTTTTGCGGACGACACCATACTCTTCCGTGGAGCGTAGAGCGAGCAAATTCTCTATCTTTATTGTGTCCTTTGTTTTGAAGCAGTCCCAGACTTGGGATTAATTTAAGCACAAGTTCTTTGATTCATCTTGGGGAGGAAATTGATGGGGATTATTTGAAAACTTGTTGGGGTGAACTGTTGAATAAAGAAACACTACCTTTCTAAGGGGTGGAAATTGACACTTATTAAAAGCACTCTTTTGAGCCTTCTGTATACTTCATGTCCCTTTTTCCTATCCTTTGTGCAGTTGCTAAGAGGTTGGAAGGCATTCAAAGGAGGTTTCTTTGGGAAATTTTGGGGATGACTAAAAATTACACCGAGTGAAATGGGGCATTGTCATGCACCTATTGAGAGAGGAGTTTGTGGCTTAAATCACTTCTTTCAATAGCGGTTTGCTTGGTATGTTGTTGTAGAGATTTGCAAATGAGAGCAATCACTTGTCGCGCAAAATTTGGTATCGATCATTGTGGGTAGACCACTAAAGAAAGAAGAGGTGCTTATGGGGTTGGGGTTTGGGAGTTGATTGGGAATGATTAGGATGACTCTTTCCCATGGTGACTTTTGGGCCGGGAAGAGGGGAGACAATTCAGTTTTGGCATGATATTGGGTGTGAAGAAACCCTTTTGAAAGACCAATTTGTGACGGTATACTCTATAACGAGAGAGAAGGATGCTTTAATTTGTGATTGTGCATCCTCGGCAAATCGTGAGGTGATGTGGGATATTCCACTTGCCACAATGCTCATGATTGGGAACTTCAAAGTACTGGAGAATTTTTTGAATAAATTTACAAGATGAAGATTGACTTGCATAGGGAGGATAAAATGAAGTGGAGGCTTAATGGTAGTGGAAAATTTGAAGTTGTTTATCAAGCTTTTACTTTACCTATAAAAGGGAGTTAAAATTTCCCTTAGAAACCCATTTAGGAAACTTTTGTTCCCTCTAAAGTGGCTTTTTCTTTTTTGTTTGGGAAGAAACTTGGGGGAGGATTTTGACCATTGACAATGTCCAAAAGAGAGGTAATGTGCATTGTTGTTACCTTTGCAAAGAGGAGGGTGAGTCTGTGTCTCATTTATTGATAGGGTGTTTTTGGACTAGACACTTTGGAATATGGCTCTTTAGCTTTTGGGACTTTGGTGGGTGAGTAGCAGTTCTGTTGAAGGGGAGTTTTGGGCGTGAAATGGAAGTCAAGCTCCAAAGGAGAAGAAGAATATCATCACCATGATCCCACTCTTAATTTGGTGGTTGGTGTGGTTAGAAAGGAACAAGAGAGCTTTTGATGGGGTGGAAAGGTTGATTGATTCTATTAAAGAATGGTGGCTTAATACCCTTGTTTTTTCGCTAGAGAACTTTTTTGTAGATGAGCTTCATCTTATGGATTTCATAGAAACAGAATCTTGTAGATTGTTACTTTGTATATGAGTACACCCCCTTGGTGCCCTTGAATACTATACTTTTACTTATCCACAAAAAAGATAACCTCTTTAGCACATAGCAAATCATCAGTGGGCTCTTTTATGCAGTCCTTCATCTTGTTATCATTTTGGCTTGTATGTTGCAATTTGTGCATGTACACTATTTCATGTTGTTGCTTAGCTATCTGGGATTCAATTTATTACGCATGTCATTTTACTCATTTTATCTTATTTGATTATTCTGGTCTTGTTATAATATAAAAATGTGGAACATCTGTAAGCACATCAAGGACCCTAAATATGGATGTCTATCCTCAATCCTCATACAGAGATATGCAGGCACATCATTTATAGTGCATGATCGCCAATTTCAAAGATTAAGTTTGCGAAAGCACCCCTAGTTCTCAGGTAGAAGTTTAAAAATATCTTGTCATGTTAAGGTATAACCGTATAGCACTCCCTTAAACCCTGCAATTTTTTGTGTTTACTGTCCATCCATTTGCAACCAGCATGATTGACTTTTTGCGAACATGTGCTAGCGAGAGGAAGGGAGAGAGATTAAATTTGCATCCCTAGTTCTTAGGTAGAAGTTTAACTACATCTTTTCATGTGAAGGTATAAATCTCACTTCTTAAACTCTGCAACTTTTAGTATTTATACTGTCTCATCCATTTGCAACCAGCCTGATTGTGCCCATGGGTGTGATAGGGAGGGAAGGAGGAATTCTTAGTTCTTAGGTAGAAGCTTAACAATATCGTTTCATGTTAAATCTCACTCTTAAACTCTATATTTTTTAGTATTTATTCTGTGACATCCATTTGCAACCAGGCTGATTGTGCATGTCCAGGTGGCAGGGAGGGAGATTCCTTACTTTTACTTTCTTTGTGCATTGTGGACCAATATATTCACCATTGCAAGCCATTTTTGTTAAACTATATTTTGTATCTTGTATTTTTCAAACTATTAAGATCTATAAACTATAATAAAAATTAAATTGAGCTATCTAAAAATGTGTTGAAGCACCACAGCTTGAAAGTTTGAATTGTGCAATTGAGGCACGCACACCCATACACTCATTTTTTCCGTGATTCTTTTCTTCCTTTCCCTTAACTATTTTTTTGAAATTTTTTTCTGTGTCTAGCAGTGTTTTCAGAGGCGAGGGCGTTGGGCGAGGCGTTTTGCCTCAATGAGGCGAGGTGTAAGCCTCGAGGCGTTGGGGCGTAAGCCTTTTGAAACGTTGGGGCGTTTTAAATAAAATAATATTAATTAAATTATAAAAATATTAAAAAATTAAAAAATTAAAAAATTAAAATAATATAAATTAATTAATTATCAATAAACTTCACTAATTTAAAACTTATAAATGAATATTTATCAAAATATTTTTACACAAATATCAAACAATTTGATGAAAATTATAGAAGTAGAGAAAAATAAATTGGGTTAGAAACCAACTTGACTTGGGTTAGAAGTGAGCAAAACCAGTTAAAAGCAGATAGTGGACCAAAACCAACTGGGATTCAGCCCATAATAGTTAAAAAAATAGTTAAACCGGCTTCAGCCCAGTTAAAAGGACTGCAGCCCATAATAGTTAAAAAAAATCTGCTAAAATATATGTTTAATAACTTTAGTTTACAGCTTACACTCAGAAGGCAGATTCTAGAAATTTCAAGAGAGAGCGAGAGAAAGAGAGGAGGAGAGAGAGAGAGGGCAGAGAGAGAGAGAGCTCTTTCCTCGGACGACGAAGAGACCGAGAAATCCTCAAAACGGCACAGGCAGATCTACCTCTCTTGTCAGCGCCTATTCCAAAATCCGGACACTAAACCGCCTGTGGTTGGACCAAAGCGGTGCGACGAGGAGGAGGACGACCCTCCAGAGGAGCCGACCGCATATTTGGAATCTAAGGAGTTAATTTCTTATTTTTGGTTGATTTGTGTTCTTTTTAGTGTATGCTTAGGTTATCCATCTATCTTCTGCATCGTTTTGATTTTTTGAAATTTTTTCCAGATCTACTTCTCTTGTCTGAATTTTCCTCTAAATAATTCAGATTTCGTCTTGGTTTCATGGTGCTTTTTTGTGAGATTTAGACTCTTGCAGGTCGTAAAGAAGAGTAAGCAAGCTGTAGTATTGGGCGTACGTCCAGACGCCCGGGGCGTTAAAGGCGTACGCCTCGGGTCTGGGCGAACGCCCAGTGATACTTTCGCCTCAGGATTCACGTCCTGGGGCATTTTGGCCCGAAAACGCCTCCGGACACGCCCGGGGCACGCCCCAAAAACGCCTTTAAAAACACTGGTGTCTAGTAATGATAAGAACTGCTCTTTTAAAGGTTCTAGGTGTAAATCCCCCCTGCTCCTTCCTTTTCGAAGTCATTGTTGATTCTTTTCACCATTAATTTTGATTAGTTTCTTCAATTTTTTTCTTTGTAATGTCTTGGTTTGATAAGTTGTCTTGGCATATGATAAAATAGTACATGTTGCTGATGTTAATTTTGTTTTTTAATTATTTATTTGGTGTTTACTCTCTGAGATAAAGGCCATTTTGTATTCGGTTGCTATATTTATCATTTTTGTCCCTTGAACTTGGACAGTAAATCATTTTGGTATTTTTTTTATGTTATTCCCATGTTTCTGATAATTATTAAAATTCTTTTGTACACTGTCATATTTTGTTGGATTTTCATATGTTTCCTGGCTTGATTCCATTTTGATATTCAGTTTTTCATGACGTTGCATCATGCATGTGATTCATATGATATACTCTTTTGATGCAGGAATATCTTAGTCTTTTAATATGTTCTCTTGTTCTATTTAGTTTACGGACAAAAGTAATGTTTTCTAGTTTTATTAATAGTTATGTGACTAGCATGTGACTTTTAGTGAGTCTTGATGGTTAGTATTAGCTGGGATTTGCTTTTAATCAAGGGTAGTGACTTACTTTCAATTAAGGATTAGCATCTTGTATCATGATGCTCATCTGTGGATAGGTGGGCAGCTTATGTAAAATTTTTTGCTAAGTATTTAAAGAACAGGTTGAGGAAGTCATTTCGATGATACCAAGTGGCTAGTTACTGGGAGTTTTTTTTTTTGAAGTTTGGCGGAGGTCACTTTTATGACATTGTAGGGTGAGTATAGATTTTGTATAGCATTTTCAGTGTAACTTATAAATTTTGACAGAGTCAGGTGCAAATTTGGTTCTCTTCTCGGGATTTAAAGTCTTGGATTTTTAGAAATCATTGATTTTGGAAACTTTAATTTAAAGATTTTAAATTACCATGGTTTTAGAATCCGTTGTTCTTTGAAGATAAGAATTTTAAAATTTTAAAAGCACTTGGTATAGATAAAATCCTCACGCGTAAAAGAACAACACATTTTAAAATTCAGAAAAAGTATACAAACTGTTCTCTATAAAGTCCATAAAAATATACCTAAATGATTTCTCATATTAAGGTTCATAATTTGCTACAGGTGCACTATGTATTTCTTTCTTCTATTTTCTTAATATACTAGATTCGGACCCCACACACTGTGTAGGATTTCCTTTCAATTTCTTTATTTTCTTTTACTTCATGAGTAAATTTCCTTTATAAATAGTTTTATTTTTTCTAAAATCTTAAAATTTTAAAAAAATTTGACATTGTCAATGTTTGCCACAATATATAGTTATATATATATATATATAGTTATATATATATATATATATATATATATATATAGTTATGTTGGCTTTAATAATTTTTTGCTGACAGTTTTCAGTAAATATGGAGTGATGTTGCATATCCTGGCTGTAGCTTAGGCCACTTAATTATGATAGATTCTTAAGTGTTGCAATGGGGCAGGAAGGCCTCAAGCTAACTTTAACTAACTACAGACAACCATTAGGAATTTATGGGAATTGGTATATTGTGTGCTGGGTATCTATTGGATGGTTGCCGGTTCCGTGAGAAACGAAGTTTGGGCTTGGAGTGGTATATAGGCTTCTAAGGAGTTGAAGAGGGTGTACTCTTGAGTCTTTATTCGCCTTTCCATTTTTTAATACCCTTAGTTTTTGGTTTAAAGGTAATTTTGTTAACGAGGAAGACTTAGAGATTTTGTGGAATTACTATCTTGCAGGTAGTATGTTGTAATTGGGTTGCACTACCTTGGTGCTTTATATATATATATATATATATATACAAACAAACAAAAAAAAAAGAAGAAGAATGAAATGATAGATGATCCCGTCCTAGTTAACTCAATTATGTAAATTTTATTTCCTGTATCTATCGAAGTATAATGTACATCTATGAAGGTTGCTCTCCAGTATGCAAATGTACAGTTTCTTTTGAGACTTAAAGCAGTTTTAAGTGCTATATTGGTGGGTAAGTTTCAATCTGAAATCATTGTTATGTTAGCCTGCATGTAAGCTTTAGGAAAGATCTATAAATCAGTGTTATAACTTGGTGTTGGGTTGGTAAAGTATGTGTCATGAAAAATGTCATCAGGGGTTGTAAGAATAGTGATGCTTATATTCCTAAATAAAATTGAGTCATTTGACTGTCCCCGGCCATCCCTCTCTCTCCCTCTCTCTCTCTTGAATAAATGTCAGGTTCTTCGCTTTAGAAATAAATGTCTTCATGTATGGAAGTATTGAAAAAAGCAAAATGGAAGCCATTCTCGCAGCTCTGTTTCTATACAAACATGAAAGGGAACCAAAGAGTGATTATTTCGACAATTTGGCTGATCTCCAGGCGAATAGCCTGTGTTCATGGTCAAGGTAAAAATATATTTTGAGTTGGTGATATGCCTCCTATGTGGAGGTTTAATAAGCGTAGTGGGGGTCTTAGAGCATTTCATTTCAATTGGAATAGCAGATGTGGAAATTAAATTTTTTTATTGGTAAAACACACACAAACTGTACTTGAACCTGGGGCCTTTAGGACCCATAGCCTCAAAGCATATGTGAACTTTGTTATTCCTAGTGGAATGAAATATATTGGAAATATTCTGGAAAATCTTTCTCTGTCAATCGAATTTGTCTTTATTTTGTGAGTATAAATTATGTACTTGAATGTGACACATTTGTGAAACTTTCCTGTAGAATCAGATTCTTTTGGATAACTTATGGTGAGTAGGAAAGAAATATGAACTGCATCTAATTTTGACTACTGCTTTTTACTGAAGTTCCCTACTCATATTCTGGTGCTGCAGATGGATACTGTGATTTCACAGGCTCAGGCAACACTTGGTACACTTGTCCTTCAACGTTCTACTTTTGGTGGCATCAATTTAAAGCTTGGCAATGTTAGCAGCCGCCTCCCAACGGTATGAATCCTTGTTAATGTGGTTCTTGATGTTTTAAATATATATGAATGGATGTGATGTAGAACACAGTAACTAAGAGAGAAGAAATAGATAAGAGGGAGGAAGAAACAAAAGAGAAAGGAGGAGTTAGGAAGAAAAGGAACAGTAAGGGAAAAGAAGAAGAAGAAGAAGAAGAAGAAGAAGAAGGAGAAGAGAAGAAGAATAGAGAGAAACATATGAGAAGACCGAAAAATAATGGGGCTATAAGAGGAAGAATGGGAGGGGAGAAACAGAGAGAGAGTTTAAGTCTCAAAACTTTATTATTAATGTACTAAATAATCTCAGCATAATAATGGTGTTTATATAGGCACCAATCACAAACATAATAGGAAATAAACCCAAACTCTAATGAAACCAATCCATAATAAATTATAATTTCAAATTTTCAAATAAAACCCTATGATTCTCCATCATTCTCCTCCCGTAGAAAAGAACTCGACTTGCCTATGGTTAGTACTGAAGATATGACACTAATAGCTCGGATTGAAAGCATGGAACAAATACTCGAAATCCAAATACTATGATTTTGGATGACCTTTCCACTAGACAAGATAACGATGGATGGCACATGTGAAGAAGGAATGACCTCATCAAATAATATGGCCCAAATTTTCCATAGTCGATATGCTGAAAAATTTTCCATAGTGAAAACAGGACTAATATTCAAATATTCTAATAAATCAAGCAAAAATGTATTAGGTTGAAGTTAACAAAAAATAGAAAAGAGGTGAATGGTTCTATCAGGTGGCTCCTTCAAAGCAGGATCATAATAGTATAGAAGGAATAGAAGCCATGACAAAATCACCTTTATTAAATTCTTGAGCCTTACTTGGTACCCTAACAGCAAGTTTACTATTTCCATTAATGCAATATCTCGTTTAAGCTCAGCATGCAAATTCATATTAGGCAAGGAAAAATAATCAAAAGACTCATATGGGCGAAAAATAAAGTCAACGGGGGTGGAATGTCTTAAACAATCTCAAACGGAGTAGGTTCTAAGAGTGTCTCTTTAGGTCCTAAATCATCATTAACAAGAGCAGACAAAAGGCATCCTAAAACATCGATGTGATGATTATTACCCTCTTTAGTTTCATTCAAATCATCTTCATCCCCAGATTATTCGATAATATCTACAATCTGAACCTCACACTTGGTTGGGTCACTAGGTGCGTGATCTAAAAAACTAAGGCACGTTGAGGACATCTGGTAGCAATGTGTCCCTTATCATAACAACGATGACACTATATGGAAGAACAATTAGGATGAGACTCACTAAAGAGGGGGTGAGGAGTGGAGGAGAGAGAGGAACTAAACTCATTATTTTGCTTAGTTCTAAGACAAAGGGTGGGACTCACCTACCTAAAAGGATACATGACAAAAAAAAACTTGAGGATCTCTAGGGCTTTATGATAGGCATCTTCATTAGAAGCAGGAGAATGCCAGACAATGTCTCGTTTAATATCTGACCATTCACAAACCTACCAACTGTAGTGAAGGGATCTTCCTCAAGACCACACCTAAGCATAAGTTACTCAAATCGATTCATTTTGTAAGTGACATTAGAAGTCATTTGACTATGATTTAGAAGTTCATCAACCAATTCACTCCTATAATAAGTAGGAAGATATTTCTCTTTCAAAGTCCGTTTCCCCCTATTGAGTGGTTGGTGACTTATTTAAGCGCTCTAGGTTATGTTGGATAGCTTGCCAATATTTTCTAGCAGATCCTATCAGTTTCATCTTAGCAAAGTGAACTTGATCTATGTTGGACATGCCATACCAGTCAAAATAATCCTTCATGCCTTCTAGCCAATCTAATCAGGACCCAATTTCCGATCATAAGTAGGAGCGTATACTTTGACCCTTCTAGTGTTATCAACAAACTCCTCATGACTATAACCATACCTATAGGTTGAGGTGAACGCCTAATATTCCGATCGAGAACTCTACCATGAAGAATTACTCGCCTATGATATCATCTTGGAGGAGCTATATAACACTAGGTAGACTATAAAATTGTTTAAGGTCACCTTTGATATTGTTCAAGTCATTTTTGTATAATTTGAATGTCTGTAGGTGAAGCTGATGGGAGCTTTGTTGTCATTAGTCATGATGCAATGATAGAAACAATGTCGAGATAACTCAAATTGCACTAGATAAGTTGAATGTTAAACAACCAAGATGCACCCATGCAAAGCTTCAAAATTCAACTTAGATGTATTTCAATGCAACAATGCCTATCAAAGGAAGTAAAAAGGGTTAATGGAAGGTGAATAAGAGAAAACAAACTCAAAGGGAAGCAAGAAAATATTAAACGCCGCTGGGTATTTTTTGGTCTGTTTTCTCGACAAGATTAAAGGACCTAACACAATTCACTAAAATCTACCGAAACAAAATGTTAATCAATCTTTCAAAATGGAAAACACACCTCACAGAAGCAAAATCGTAGAATCGGCTGGAAAAATGGCTCAGTTAACGGCTCAGTCAATGGATCGGCCAATGGTCGACGGCTTGGTCAGCAGCTGGATAACGGCTCAAGTCAGTTGCTTGGATAGCAGACGAAGTAAACTAGCGTCGCCAGCGCGTGACAGCGACTCTGGTGTTGGTATTTGACGCTGTTTCACGCACTGGTAAATTGGCGCATGTAGATTCTGATGAGGTAGGGGGATAAGAGACAGAATGGGAGGGGGGAAATAGAGAGATTATATAGGCATCAATCTCAAATATGATTGAAAATAAACCAAAACCCTAATAAAACAAGTCCATAACAATCTATAATTCCAACTTGTCATATAAAACCCTATGTTTTTCCATCAGGAAGTGAAAGTAGTTTTTGATGTTCTTAATATTTCCCCGGTACGATAATAATGTCTTATGTTTCCTCTGGACAGCACATATTTTTTATTTGCGTACCATATGAACCTTGAAGAAGAAGATGCTTGAAAAAGTTTCTGGGATCTTTAAATTAGAAATCACCACTAGAAATCCTGCAAACCACCTAAAACAAAATATCAACTCACGAATCGTAAAAATGAATTGGATTCTGGCTTGACTTAAGGCAAGTACTACTCTGAAGCAAGACCAGATCATATCAAGGACAGTTTTCTCAGCTTATCTTTATGATGATTATTGTGTTTGCTGGCTTTAAGCTGTTATTTTTTGTTCAATGTGCTATCTTTGACATGGTGCAGGTAAATCATATTCTTTCGGCAATAAAGAGGAAAAAGTCCATGGATACCATCATACTTTCCCTTGTTGCATCCGTATGCACGTTTCTCATTTTTATCTACTGGATGACCAAGTAAGGTTTGTATTACTGGCGGGGTGCTTGTGGTGAAATAGCCTCAATTTTATTTTCATGTTCTTTGTTGGCTTGAGGTCTATTGTATTCATGTTGTCCAGAGCAATTTGGAGGGTAGTGCGTTATGTTCTAATGATCTCGGTAACAATATGGCGTGAGTAGTAAAGGTAAACAACAAATTTGTGTACACAGATATATCATTCTTGATTAATGCCATTGTGTCATTGATTCTGTACCTTGTGTAGCCCAAGGTTAAAAGATGGGGTAAAAATAAGAACGTCCCTTTAATAATTATACAAAAAAAAAAGGGGCTCATTAACAACACTTTATTTATGAAGACATTCTTTTAATTTTAGAAGTTTACAGTTCTATCAAAAGAGTTTTGCTGTTACATTAGTCGACGCATCAATTAATGCCACAATCATAGTGAAGTATCACGAAATATGCTGTAATGATAGCAGAGGCGCGGTTTTTTTTTTTATTAAAAAAAATAGATTTAAGTAACTTTGTTTAAATCTAATCGGATGAATCGGTTTAAAAAGTGATCTATAAGACTAGTTTGATTTAAGTAAAATTGTTTAATTCTAATAAAGCCATTGCATGAGAGAGCTTTTTGTGTTGGGGGAAGAAAAAGGGAGACTAGAGAAAAGTACTTGTTAGGAAAGTAAAGTGAGGAAAAAGTATTTGTTACAAAATATAATCTTTTCAAACCAAGAGGATTGGGAGTTGAAGCTTAAAATAAGTTATATATAATTTTTTTCTTCATTCAAATCTTTATGAAGGCTTCGGATTGAGATAAAAAAAAAAAAAAAATTGTTGAGGAATGAGTCCAAAATTTTCAGTTTTTAGACTGAGCGTGACAAATTGTTGATGAATGCACCCAGCGATGGGAGATTGGACTTCTTGATTCTAAATTTTAGTACAAAGTATTAGCAACTAGGCAATTCAATTCAGTACAAAATCTATGTTAACACTAACCATAAGTTAATTATGAGAACTAGTCATACTCCTAAATAAAGTTTTATATTGTCAAGAGTTGGATTCTTTATTTCTATTCTTTATATGGTACAAAGTGTGGGAGATAAAGACAAATAACTACTCTTGTAACCACGTAATGCAACAATATGTCACATGACATTAATATTTAATAAAAACAAACATCTAAAGATAAATTACTTTTATAATAACTAGTAATTAGTAGTATAATTCTAGGTGAGCAATTCGTGGACAATTTGCAAAGCAAGAGCGTGAAAGATAGTCTTTCAGAATTTGATAGAATGACGCCATTAGAGCGTGTATATATTAACAATAATAATAAAAAAGTGATTTTAAGTAATTTTCTTACAAATTTCTTGTCAATAAATGTAAAGTTATAAATAATCATAGTAAAACTTGTTATCAATTTAAAATTTAAGCAATCTTATCAATAAATTTTTTGTTTATAAATGCTGATATCTAAAGCACCATATATTTACTAAAAGAATTTACTTTGTACTTTAGTTTAAATGATTGTCTTTTTTTATAAATATATTTAATTGAAATTTATGAAGTATATTGTGACTTCTTATGAGAATATTAAATTAAATAACATTCCTAAAAGTGTTAAATAATTTTTAGATGGACATGTGCACTAACAACTCAACAATAGTTGTGTGGTGAGAGTACTATGTTCTCGAGTTAAAGAGCTTGGTTCAAGTTTAAAACTTTTGAATTTTGTGATATAATTTTTCAAGTGATCCAATAAAAAGTAAATATGTGGTATTAAAATGGAAAAAAAAAATCTGAATTTCATGGTCAAAATAATGATAAGAAAACCCTAGATTTTCTTTTGTAGGTTTGAAAGAGTATGCCAAAAATCAAAAGGTAGTTAGAGAAATGTAAACAATGGTGTATAGTGGTTCGATAATATTCATATCACACTTGACCTCACATCCATTTGTTCCCAAGATACAGTGGAAGCTCCACTATAATCTCCCTGATTACAACATACACAGGGTTTTGCAAGTTCACAGAGAGATCCCAATAAACTTAGTATTTTCTAAAGCTAACATCAAACTTATCAAGAGTTTTGATGGGATGATTCTTAACTTGACCTTAGTGTTTTCGCTAGATTACACTTAAATCTTTGTTGAGTTTTTACGGGATCACTCAATGACCTATAGCTGAGTTTTTATGGGATCACTTAAACTTTTGTTGAATTTTTATAGGATCACCCAATAAACCACAACTGAGTTTTCACGAAATCACTCAAAACTCTCGTAAAGTGTTTTAAACGCAAACACTTAAACCCTTAAGTTTCAATAAATTAAAACTCTAACTCTCAATGCATGGTTATGCAAAACCCTTTGTAATCAAATACTTTAGAGTGACTCATGAACTGTTTATCCTCACAAGGATTGATTTACAATTTTTAAGATTTATGAATACACAAGGCTCAATGAATACTATCTAGTTGAATTTAATGCAAGAGTATGTTTTTGATTGTTCAAGAGTGGTTCATAAATGCTTAATGTTAGAAATGGATCGTGACAGGATCGTAAATTGATCGAGTAATAATGACAAAACAATAAAGTAAGATAAAAGGGGAGACAACAAATTTACGTGGTTCGGCTTAAAGCCTACACCACGGGCAGAGGCCAGCAGGCAATATTTCACTATAGTGAGAGAATATACAAAGAGTGTTTACAAAATTGGCTTTAGCCAATACACACAATCTCACAAATTTCTCTCTTAACTTCTCTTTCACTTGATGATTCTTGATATTACTTGATGATGGAATGCTTCAAATTGGAATGCCTTTTATAGGCTCACAAAAGTTCCAAAGGACAAACAATAATGAATGCTCATCATTTTGTTGCTCATCATTTTGTTCTCCAATTATACCAAAGTGAACTTTGTCTTCCACTTTGTCTTCCACCATGGCCTAAAGTAGAAGATGCTTTTGACCCACAAACAAAAGCCACAAATTATGCAAGAAGTGGACTCAACTTTAGACAATTTTTGGTCCACCACTAATTCAAGGCATAATTATTCAACAAATCTCCACCTTGACTTGAATTTGACAATAGTGAAAATAAAAGCTTCAACCTCTGCCAAACAACCCCGAAGGGTCTAATGCAAATGCTGTGCAACACCAACCAAGTCCATGCAGCGTGTGAACTTGGTAATGGGAAGAGATTTTGTCAGCATATCAGCTGGATTATTCAGAGTGCCAATATTTCTTATAATAACATCACCTTGAGCCACAATATCCCGAATAAAGTGATATCTCACATCAATGTGTTTAGTTCTCTCATGATGCATCTGATCCTTCGTCAAATGTATAGCACTCTGACTGTCACAATAAACTACAGTTTTATTTGTTTCCAAACTGAGTTCATTAAGTATACCTCTTAACCAAATGGCTTCTTTGGTAGCTTCTGTAACAGCCATAAATTCTGCCTCTGTAGTAGACAATGCAACTGTCGGCTGCAAGGTAGCTTTCCAACTGACAGCATAAGTCCTAATAGTAAATACATAACCTGTAATTGATCTTCTCCTGTCCAAATCACCTGCAAAATCTGAATCCACATATCCAGCTAGATTGTCAGAAGTTTTACCGAATTCCAAACAAGCAGTAGAAGTACCCTTAAAATATCTCAAAATCCACTTGACAGCTTGCCAATGAGTTTTTCCTGGACAGGACAAATATCTGCTAACTACACTGACAGCATGTGAGATATCTAGTCGAGTGCAAACCATTGCATACATAATACTTCCCACTGCACTAGAATAAGGAACTCTAGACATATACATTATCTCTTCTTCTGACTGTGGTGACATGGATGCTGATAATCTAAAATGAGAAGCTAAAGGAGTACTCACAGGTTTAGCATCATGCATACCAAAACGTTTCAGGACTTTCTCAATATATTTCTGTTGTGACTGAAATAATCTACCTGCACCTCTGTCTCTGTTGATCTCCATTCCCAAAATTTTCTTTGCTGCACCTAGGTCTTTCATCTCAAATTCATCATTTAGCTGAGATTTCAATATATTAATTTCATATATGTTCTTTGCTGCAATCAACATGTCATCAACATATAGCAACAAATATATGAAAGTACCATCATCAAGTCTTTGATAGTAGACACAACTATCATACTTGCATCTAGAAAATCCAATACTCAGCATAAAAGAGTCAAACCTTCGATACCACAGGCGTGGAGACTGCTTGAGTCCATACAAGGATTTCTTTAGAAGACAAACATGATCTTCCTTGCCTTCAACTTCAAAACCTTCTGGTTGCTATATATAGATTTGTTCATCAAGATCACCATGAAGAAAGGCTGTTTTCACATCAAGTTGCTCCAACTCCAAATTATGCATTGCAACTAAAGCAAATAAGACACGAATAGAAGTATGTCTAACAACTGGAGAGAAAACATCATTAAAATCAACTCCCTCCACCTGGCTATAGCCTTTCGCTACTAATCGTGCCTTATACTTGGTGTCTTCAACACCAGTGACTCCTTCATTCTTCTTAAATATCCATTTACACCCGATAATTTTCTTACCATTAGGTGGTTCGATCAATTTCCAGGTGTCATTTTTCTTTAGAGATTCCATCTCTTCATGCATCGCAACGAGCCATTTGTCTGAATCAGATGAACTGATGGCCTCAGAGTATGAGGTTGGATCGGCGACATCAATGGTTTCTGCAACATTTAATGCATAAGCCAACATATCTTCAAAACCATATCGTTGGGGTGGTTTTATCTATCTCCTTTGTCTTCCACCAGCTAGAGTGTGATGCTCAGCTTCATGGTGTGTCTCTCCACCTGGAGACGAACTTCCTGGCTGAATAGGATTAGGATTTGCAGATGATGAGGTATCAACCTCAAGCTCCACCTTCTCTTGTGCATTCTTCTTTCCTGTATCACACTGAACAGGCAATTCTTTTCTAGGGTGAAGCATAGCAGATTCATCAAAAGTAACATCTCTGCTAATCATAAACTTATGAGTATCATGACACCATAAGCGAAAACCCTTAATACCAGAAGCATAACCAAGAAAAATACATTTCTTCGCCCTAGGCTCCAATTTTCCTTCATTCACATGAGCATATGCAGGGCAACCAAATATTCTTAAGTTAGAGTAATCAGGAGGGCTACCTGACCATACCTCTTCAGGTGTCTTAAGTTCAAGTGATCTGTGAGGAGAGCGGTTCACCAAATGACATGCCAAATTGACTGCTTCTGCCAAAAATTCCTTGCCAAGACCTGCGTTAGAAAGCATACATCGAGCTCTTTCTAACAGTGTTCGATTCATCCTCTCTGCGACACCATTCTGCTGTGGTGTTTTTCTCACCGTCCGATGTCTGACAATGCCTTCATCTTTGCAGAATTGATTAAACTCTGAATCACAAAACTCAAGACCATTATCTGTTTTGAGTCTCTTGACTAGCTTCCCGGTCTGCTTCTCTAATAAGGTCTTCCATTGCTTGAAAATGCCAAATACCTCATTCTTGTGCCTGAGAAAATAGACCCAAGTCTTTCTAGAAAAATCATCAATAATCGTTAGCAAGTATCTGGCTCCTCCTTTGGAAATTTCACGAGAAGGCCCCCATAGATCAGAATGAATGTAATCAAGAGTACCTTTGGTTCTGTGAATTGCAGTGTTGAAGCTGACTCTTTTCTGCTTTCCAAAGACACAATGCTCACAAAAATCCAGCTTCCCAATCTTTCTTTCAGGCAGAAGACCTCTTTTACTAAGTATAGCTAATCCCTGCTCACTCATATGCCCTAGACGCATATGCCACAACTTGGTAGAGTCTGAATCTGACATGGATGAGGAAACTGCTGCAGAGCCTGTAACTATTGAACCCAATAAGGTGTATAGACTACCAGACTTTTTTCCTTTCATGAGAACAAGAGCACCACGGGAAATTTTCATGTTCCCAGACTCAATCACAGTTTTGCAGCCATTGGCATCCAGAATGCCCAAAGAAATAAGATTTTTCTTCAAATCAGGTACATGTCTGACATCAGTCAATGTCCTGATAACTCCATCATGCATCTTGATTTTTACTGTGCCTACACCAACAGTTTTGCAAGTGGAATTATTGCCCATTAGCACAACTCCACCTTCAACAGAATCATATGTAGAGAACCAATCTCTGTTGGGGCACATATGATAAGAACATCCAGAATCAAGAATCCACTCGTCATTGGATCTGGACTTGTTGGTTGCAAATAGAACATCATCACCTTTTTCTTCTGCTATATCAGCATCAGCTGTTTCTTCCTTCTGCTTGCCCTTGTCATTTTGCCATTCATTCTTCTTTTTATTCTGCAGCTTGTAGCATTCCGCTACGATGTGTCCCTTCTTCTTGCAATAATTGCAAGTCAAATTTTTGTGCTTTCCTCTTGACTTTGATCTTCTTCTATTCTTGTCACCATCAAAGCCTCTGTCATTGGATCTGCCTCTTGCAACAAGACTAGAGCCCTGATCATCATACTTACTAGACAAAAGTTCATTATCTAATTTCTCCTTACTCATAAGGGAAGATATTACATCATCAAAATTTAATTCTTCCCTACCATAAATTATAGTGTCTTTAAAATTTTTATATGAGAGTGGTAATGAACATAATAATAAGAGAGCTTGATCTTCAGACCCAATAATAACTTCAAGATTTTTCAAATCATTAATAATTGAGATAAACTCACTGATATGGGACTTGAGAGAGGAACCTTCCGTCATGTGGAGACCATAAAGGCGTTGCTTCAAAACCAACCTGTTGGCCAAGGATTTAGTCAAGTACAACTCCTCTAACTTGGCCCATAAGTCTGCAGAAATCTTCTCTGACAGAACTTGTTGTAAGACATCATTTGAAAGACTCAGTTGGATTGCGGATAGAGCCTTGTCATCCAGGTCATCCCAATCTTCATCACTCATGCCGGTAGGCATCTTGGCTTTCCCTAGTAGTGCTTTCTTCAAGCCATTTTGGGTTAGAATGGCTAACATACGAACTTGCCATAGACTAAAACTGCTGTTTCCATCAAACTTCTGAATATCAAACTTCATTGTTGACATCTCGATCGAACAAAATGATCCTGAACAAAATTTTACTATTCATAAAATTTACTATTTACATGAACAGTAAACTCGCAGAAAAACAGACAGAAATTTACCACCTGCAAGCTCTGATACCAGTTTGTTAGAAATGGATCGTGACAGGATCGTAAATTGATCGAGTAATAATGACAAAACAATAAAGTAAGATAAAAGGAGAGACAACAAATTTATGTGGTTCGGCGTAAAGCCTACTCCACGGGCAGAGGCCAGTAGGCAATATTTCACTATAGTGAGAGAATATACAAAGAGTGTTTACAAAATTGGCTTTAGCCAATACACACAATCTCACAAATTTCTCTCTTAACTTCTCTTTCACTTGATGATTCTTGATAGTACTTGATGATGGAATGCTTCAAATTGGAATGCCTTTTATAGGCTCACAAAAGTTCCAAAGGACAAATAATAATGAATGCTCATCATTTTGTTGCTCATCATTTTGTTCTCCAATTATACCAAAGTGAACTTTGTCTTCCACCATGGCCTAAAGTAGAAGATGCTTTTGACCCACAAACAAAAGCCACAAATTATGCAAGAAGTGGACTCAACTTTAGACAATTTTTGGTCCACCACTAATTCAAGGCATAATTATTCAACACTTAAGCATTAAGTTTTTATAACCTAGAAATTGACTAGCCGTTTAAAGACATAAACTAGTCGTTAGGTGCATTCAATGCTATTCACCTGCTTCGGTTGACATTTTGAAAAATAGCTATTGGAACTTAGATGTCGACATGACTAAGTGATCACGCTAACTCAAGTTGGATTTGGGCCTTTTAGAACAAAGCAATAGGTCGAAGTTATTTTGCTAACAAGTTGACGTAACTCTATCATGGTATAATGAAAAGCTACTATTTTATAACGTCGACTCAAGTGGTGAGTTGTGTCGACGTAATATAAGTAGTTTCCTTATCTTTTGGATTGAAAGACCAATGCATAAGGAAGATCAATATTGAGCCAATGCATTAAATAAGTGTCTCTATAACCTTACATAGGAATCCTAGTAAACTTCCTAAATTTCAGTCTTGACAAACTTGAAATGGTGAGCTTCGAGGTTTAGTCTTCATGTTTGATCTTTTACTCTTCCTCGGCTTCAAGAGGAGAACTTCATTTATCTTAAGCTCTTATCCATTTTTGATTTCAGCTTAGGCTTATATCAATTCCTCCGTCTTAGGTTTATGGTTAAAGATGTTCAAGAGACATTTCATAAACCATTAGATCAATCATAAAGGCTTTGTAATAATCAAAAACCATGAATACGTGACACAAAGTCACCATCTTCTAAAAGTTTGAAGATTTGTTGCGAAAAATCCATGGATTCCTGCAATTCTGCTCGGAATCTACCAAAATCGCGGATTGTTGCCAATTCATTACCCCGGACTAAGAAATAATTAGGGAACCTAGGTGTATAATCATTGAACGTCACATGAAAATTGGGCGACATTTGGTTCGCGGTATTTTGGGTTGTAATCTAGAACATCACTAACAGTCTAACAATGCGCAAATTACCTTAGTCCATTTTTTACTGGATTGCAATAACATTGGATTATGCCACCGCAATGAGATTACGCCAAAATGAGGTAATAAGATGGCCACTGGAGATGGCTATGTTACAATACCACATCTTGGCAATTCCCCCTAATCTTAGAGGACAAAATTACAGTCATTCTCATGTATTTATATTTAAATAATAAAAAATATGTAAATATATGTAATACATCGATAATAAAATATACTCAATATAGAATAATATTAAGTACATAAATAATAAAATAACTTTTTTATAAGACAAATATTAAAATAAATTAATATGAATAATAAAATATACTCAATATAATATTATATTAATATAAATACACAAAAAAATAAAAATAAAACTGAATTATTACATGAATTATTATTATAAATTACAGTAAACATAAAACATATTATTATAAAATTATATTAATAATATTATGATAAAATATTATAATCAAAATATAATAATAATCTTTATAATAACAAAAAATTGTAATAAATAATATATATATATATATATCATATAATTGAATAAATAAAAATATACTACTAAATAAATAGTATAATATAACAATTAAATAATATATTTATATAGAACTAAAATTTTTGATTAACAGGTAAAATTAAAAAAATCTCGACATTATGTTCTGGATTATTGACGATCTGCAAAAGAATTTAACACAATAATATGACATTTATCAATAATTTAGTTGCACGAACCAAACGCAATATGACATTTATCAATAATTTAGTTGTACGAACCAAACACGATAATTATCAAAATACAATTATCTTATTGTGGCATTCGGATTACCTAGTAATCTTAGATTTCTGCCATATCTGACTAATCGAACCAAACATCACTTGGATGAGAACAAACACAATGAAGCTCTCTAGACTCCACTTGCCTTGAATTGCATTATTCAATTCACATGGTCCTTATCACTTGGGTATTTATTTGAGCACTCGCCCTTTCAGTTGGGTCCAACCTTTTGTTCTCGTCTCTTCATCATAGATCAGAATTTTCGTATAGTTAATGAGAATTTTGGAGGGTCAACATGTTTATATATGCTGATGTAGCACCTTAAATATCCAAATTTCTTTTTATACTAGTGACATAAGATGGGGTCTTAATTAGCATGGCTCTTATTCAGTCCAGAAACACAGTTGGGATAAGCAACACTAATGCACCTCACAAG
This sequence comes from Bretschneidera sinensis, assembly GCA_023935145.1. NCBI lineage: Eukaryota > Viridiplantae > Streptophyta > Magnoliopsida > Brassicales > Akaniaceae > Bretschneidera > Bretschneidera sinensis. Next base: position 35,415,690 of record CM043704.1, read on the forward strand.
ATAAACTTCAAATTCGTACCCAAAGTTCAAAGCAGCATTCAAATTGAGGAAAAAAAAAGAAGAAGCATTTCCAATAAAATCTATCAATGATCATCCTCCAAGCATTGTGTTTACAGCAAGTAAAGCGCAAAATGCATTAGGTTTATTTCAGACCTCTATAAAAAACTAGTTGATGCAGCCAATAAATACACCCAATAGCAAGACGACACGTGGACATCCTTAAGTCCAATAACAAGACGACACATGGATATTCCCATGTTCAATAGCAAGACGACATGTGGACAACCCTAGGTCTAATAACAAAATGACACATGGACATTCCCATGTCCAATAGTAAGATGACACGTGGACAGCCCTATGTCCAATAGCAAGGCGACACGTAGACAGAACGGTTGGCAACCTATCACCATACCCAGACTCCCCTGCTTAGACCTGTAAGCATGATCACAAGAAGGACGGCCATCCCTAGATAGACAACAAGGTCTTCCGACACGGAAGCAAGATCTCCGGGATTGCCCCATTCCTACCATGTCGGCAATCTCACCTATGAATCGTTATGAAAGGTCAAAGGTATGCAAGCACAAGACACACTCTGATTCTTACTCATTCACTGCAAACACTAGGCTTCATTCATCCTCTCATTTTTTCTGAAACACTACACTGACAAGAGTGTCGGAGTGTCCTCAGAAGCATCACCCCCTTTTCTACTCCGGTGACCCTCTAGTTCACCCATTTTTTTCTGTGCAGACCATCGAAGTACCAATCGCCACCTCAGCTACATATTTTTGGCATCAACAGATTGGCGTCGTCTGTGGGAAACCACCATCTCTCGCTAACAGTAAAAGCGAAGAAATCTAAAGAACTCATTTGTTAGTATGCCACCTAAAACCACCATGAGGAATACCGACAAAAGAGCTATCGGGGCCAACACCATACATGCACAAAACAGCACCCATAGCCATCATTTCGGGTCCAGACCCCCTACAATGTCCGAACGAAGGTCATCTGACAACAACTCACGGCCCCTTCCTGGGACCCAACACCCCCTCCACACAGAAATCGATGCACCGAAAAACCTCCAAGAGGCCCCCGCAGCACATCCCACTATGCCTATGCTCCAAGCACAGTTCATGGAACTCTTGCGACTAGTGATTGACCTCGCCACTGAGGTCCGCAGAGGGACTCGCCAGCCCTCCCCTGTAACCCCTCAATAGAATCCTGAACACAAAAGTTTTGCTGGTTGTGGACTCCCCATCGACAATTGTTCCACGACGGAGTCATCACCACCTCACATCGTCAAATCTAAAGGAAGCCCTTCCAAAAGGAGCAACCTCGGTCTCGATAGACGGATCGAGAAAATGGAGGAAAGAATCAATGAAGCACTAAAGTGTTGGGAACCATAGTGTCCTGGACGAGCTCAACGTTCAGGACCCGCCCTTCACTCAAGAGGTCCTCGAAGCTCTGCTCCCGTCGAACTTCGGAATGCCCCAAATCAAACCCTATGACGGTTCTGTAGACCCCTTAGATCATCTCCAATACTATAAAACCACAATGACACTGCATCGGCATTCTGACCCTATAATGTGCCGAGCGTTCCCCTTGACGCTCGAGAAGGCAACAAGAACATGGTACTCTCATTTGAAACCAGAAAGTATTGGCACGTTCAAGGAACTGAGCTATGCCTTCGTGTCTCATTTCCTCAACAGCAAGAGACCTAAGAAGACCTCGGAGTCTCTATTCAACATCATCAAACTCCGGGGAGAGAGACTCCGAGCCTATATCTCGAGGTTCAATGCTGCCGCTTGGGAAATCTCTGGCCTCGACCCTAGAGTCCAGATGCTAGCATTAAAAAATGGGCTAAGGTCTAGAATCTTTAGCTTCAAGCTCACTAGGCGACCACTCAGCGACATGAATGAGATTCTAGCCTGAGTTGAAAAGTACATGCTGGTGAAAGATGATTAAGCCTTCTGAAGAGAGTGGGAAGGATACACAGAGAAGAAGAGGAAAGGCCCCGTCAGTCCTCACAGTGAACCAACGCATCTAGGACCACTTCGAGAGGTACCCCTAGCCATTTCGAGAGCTTTACTCCCCTCAATGCATCTAGGACCAACGTCCTGATGCAGCTCCAAGATAAGACAATCCTCTAGTGGCCCCCAAGACCGTTGCACCTCAACGGGGATTAAAGCAAGTAGTGTCGGTTCTACAAGAACCATGGGCATGACACCGAGGACTGCCTGGCCCTAAAACACCAAATAGAAGCCCTTATCAATAAGGAGCAGTTGAAAGAATTCACCAGACCATGACAAGAGAAAGTATCTGAATGGCCTCAAAGAAGTCCAAAGTGCCTACCCAACCAAAACATGACAAATTAAATCCCCCTGAGAAGTCCAGGGGCAAACCAGGGAAGGCCCAGCCAGAGGGGCCTAGAGGTCGCCATGACCAAGATCATCAAGACCATCTACGAGGGCCCCGCTGTCGGGGGCACCTCAGGACATAACAAAAAGCCTACGTTAGGTCTGTAGCCTCGGTCAGTGGGCCTCACAAACATAGGAATACAGACTAAGTGATCTCCTTCGCATACAATGATCTGGAGGGGGTCTAGACCCCGCATGACGATACCGTGGTAGTCTTCTTCCTCGTGGCCAACCACGATGTCATACGCATCCTAATCGACAATGGGAGCTTAGTCGACATCCTGTTTTACGACACTTTTCAACAGATGCAGTTAGAAGAGGCTCAGTTAGAACTAGTCTCCACCCGGTTCTACGTTTTCTCAGGGGGGCCAGTGTTCGCTGAACGCAGCATGGTCCTCCCAGTCACCGCAGAGATGGCCCCACAAACGGCCATCGTACAGACTACTTTCCTGGTGGTCAGGCAACCATTATTCTACAATATGATCCTCGATAGGCCCACCTTCAACAAACTTAAAGCGGTGGTCTCCACATACCATTTAAAGATGAAGTTCCCCACTGATGACAGGATAGGTGAAGTCAAAGGGAACCAATAAGTCTCTAGGTCTTGCTACCTGAACGCTGTAAAAGGAGGAAAGAGGACAAAGGCTCTCCCACTCGAGGTAGAAGACTTCAGGAATGAAGTAAAGACGCCTATAGGCCAGCCTATGGAAGAACTAACAGTGACTCCTCTCGGTGAAGACACCTTTCGAACAATCCAAATCGGCTCCAACTTTGCCGAAGGCCCTAAAAAATCTCTGCTCTCCCTCATTTGAAAGAATCAAGACCTTTTCACTTGGTCGGCCTTAGATATGCCTGGAATAACCCCGGAGGTTATTGTGCACTGGTTAAACGTGGATCCAAACCACAAGCCACACATCCAGAAGAAGAGGTCATTCGCCCCCGAATGACAGACCGCCATCAAGGAAAAAGTAGATAAGCTGCTCGTGGTGGATTTCATCCGAGAGACGGACTACCTCGACTGGGTGTCTAATGTAGTGATGGGCAAGAAATCTAATAGCAAATGGCAGATCTACATCGATTTCACAGACCTGAACAAAGCTTGTCCGAAGGATAGCTTCTTACTGCCACGAATCGATCAACTCATCGACGCAACATCTGGGCACGAGCTCCTAACCTTCATGGACGCCTACTTCGGGTACAATTAAATCCTCATGCACCGATCGGACTAGGAAAAAATGACCTTCATCACCGCCCAGGGATTGTATTGCTATAAGGTCATGCCCTTCAGCCTCAAAAACTTGGGGGCAACGTATCAGAGGTTGGTGAACAAGATCTTCCACGGGCAGATCGCGAGAAACGTAGATACCTATATAGAAAATATATTGATCCAGAGTTTCGAGGCCAAAGACTACAAAGCCAATTTGAAGGAAGTATTCGAGGTGCTCCGGTGTCACCAAATGAAACTGAACCTCGCGAAGTGTGTTTTTGGAGTCATTGGGGGGAAATTCCTCAACTTCATGGTGACCCAAAGGGGCATAGAATCCAAGTTAGAAAAAATCGAAGCCATCCTCGGTATGACTCCCCCTTGGACAGTAAGAGAAGTGTAACGATTGATAGGATAGGTAGTTGCACTCAGCCAATTCATTTCAAAATTTACGGAGAAGTACCGCCCTTTTTTTAAAGCCATCAGAAAGGCAAAAGGCTTCACCTAGATGAGAGACTGCCAGAGGGCATTCGAGGAGCTGAAAGAATATTTAAGCTCATCCCTACTTCTGACCAAACCCATTGCGAACGAAGAACTCTTCTTTTACTTATCACCCGGACAGGAAGTGGTAGCCTCTATACTAATCTAAGATGAAGTAAGCATCCAAAAACCCGTCTATTATGTAAGCAAGATCCTCCACGATGCAGAGACATGGTACCTCCTTGTAGAAAAAATGGCATACATCCTCCTAATCACAACATGGAAACTCCAGCCATACTTTTAAGCACACACCATCGTCCTCTTGACGGATCAACCACTGAGACAAGTGCTCCACAAGCAAGATATCTCTAGAGGGATGGTCAAGTGGTCCATAAAACTCAGTGAGTTTGACATCCAGTATCATCCCCGCAAAGACATCAAGGCTCAGGCTCTCGAGGACTTTATCGTAGAAACAACACTCCAAGGCGAGCCAGACTCAACCCATAACTTCAACGTGACTGAATCGATTCCACAGTGAACCTTCCATGTTGATGGATCCTCCAGTAGCACTGGGAGTGGTGCCGTGCTCATCGTAAGTAGCTTGGATGGTTTCACCACCGAGTACACCCTAAGGTTCGAGCTCAGTGCCTCCAACGATGAAACGAAGTACGAGGAATTGCTCGTTGGGATGTAGTTAGCTAAGGCGATGGCAGTCGAAGCCCTAGACGCATACAATGACTCGTAGCTGGTAGTAAACCAGATGAACGGGGAGTTCAAAGCCCGGGGAGAGAAGATCGCCGGTTACCTTAGAAAGGCCAGAGAACTCGCCGCTAAGTTCAAAGTATTTCAGATAACCCAGGTGTCTTGAGAGAAAAATTCAAAGGCTGATTCCCTAGCTCGACTAGCCAGTGTAAGCAGTCTACCTCGAAACACTCACTACCCCGAGTATTAAGGAAATCCTAGTGTTACTTGTGACCGAAGAAGAAACTTGGGTTGATCCGATCCTCCGATATTTGCGGGATAGCCAGCTCCCCGAGCAAAGAAGTAAAGCTTGGAAGATCATCTCCCGAGCATTACAGTATACAATTATGGGTAACCAGTTATACAAGAGAGGCCTCAGAACATCGTACTTATGGTGCTTGGGGCCAACCGAAGCTAACTATTCCCTTAGGAAGGTTCACGAAGGAGTTTGTGAAAATCACTTAGGAGGCCGAGACCTGGCCTTCAAAATACTCTGGCAAGGCTACTATTGGCCTAGGATGCAAAAAGAAGCCATGGTGTTAGTCAAGAAATGCAAGAACTTCCAACAGTACTATTCAGTACCCCACCGATCCGCCAACCCTCTTAACTCAATCACAAGCCCACTCCCTTTCGCTATGTAGGGGATGGACCTCATCTGCTCCTTCATCGGAGCGCCTGACCAATGAAAGCACCTCATCGTGGCAATAGATTACTTCACTAAGTGGGTCGAGGTCGAACCTCTGGCTAGCATCACTGACTACCAGGCTCAGAGCTTCGTTTGGAAGTCCATAGTTTGCCGGCTTAGCGTTCTCTGAATACTGGTGACCGATAATGGCAAACAGTTTGACAGTACCTGATTCAAGGCATTCTGCCAAAAGCTGCACATCGAATACCGATTCTCCTCTGTCAGGTACCTACAAGCTAACAGACAAGTCGAAGTAACTAATAGAACGCTTCTGCAAGGCATCAAGAGGAGATGGGAAGAGTCAAACAAATAATGGAACAACCACTTGCCAAACGTACTCTGGGCATATCGGACCACCACCCAAGCACCCACTAAGGAAACCCTCTTCTTCATGACTGATGTGCAAATGTAAATGCTCGCAAGTGCACGAATCAAAAATAATATTGCAATGAGTTTACTCTCGAGGTTGATCTCTCGAGGAATGACAGTGGTTTAAATCCAAAAATTACTTTATTAAAATTACTAAAACAAACTCTGAAATTAAATCCTAAACACTCTAATTAAAAGATTGCTGAAGAGAAAATTGAAACAAAAACAATTAAGTAAATTAAACAGAACGAATTATGAAGAGATGAATATAATCAATGAGAACAATTGGGAGTTTAGCTTGCTATCCAATCATGAATTGGAACATTTGGTGAATATAAACAATTAATCAACATCCAAGATTATTGGTATTTTCGCTAAGACTAGAGAATGCCATTGATCGTGTTTATTCTCAATTTATAACTAATTAATTAAATCCCATGGATCGTGTTCATCAATTAATTAGTTAAATTAAGTATAAGGAAAATGCAACCACCTAAATCACAATTTGATTTGAATCCTGATTTAAATTCCTATTCAAGAAAGCTTAGTTAGGTCTAGATGAATTGTCCTCAACCTAATCTCAAATATTAACCTTGACTATCAATAATAGATGGCCAATCCACAAGCAATAATCAAAGGTATGATGGATATTGAATAAGAAATAATTTGAAAAATTTCATAAAACTAAATACACCAAAATATCCAAAACAATCAAGGTAGCCAAGCCAAACACCCAACAATGCATTCAACCGCTCATGTTTAAATCCCAATCACATAATTTAAATACTAGGGTTACAAGCATATTGAAGGACAAAATGAGCAAATATAGAATTTCTTCCCGAATCACAAGATGAATCCTCAAAGTCTTGAAGCGATTGATCGTTGTCTTCAATCTCTTGATAAGCCGTCTTGATGAAAGAAACCATTTCCTCCTTCAATCTCCCAAAACTCCTCTTGATAATATCTCTCCAAGAATTGGCGTCCTCCCCCCCTTCTCTGAGTATAAAATCTTATGAATAGCCATATGGAGATGGCTTTGTCGACAAAAAAGTCGCCCTAGGGTTTCTGTTCAGGCCGTGTGCTTCTGCTGTTGTCCAGGCCCGGTTCTGCTGCTGTCCAGGCCTTGTGTTTGCTACTGTCCAGAACTGGTCCTGTTGTGCTACTGTCCAGCCCATGCAAATCCAAAAAAAATTAGAATTTAATAGCTCCTTCACTTCTGCCATGCTGAAATCACGCACAGCCTGACCTTTGTTTACTAAAATTGCCATAACTTTCTCTAGAAAAATCATGTTGTTGGAAATCACCTTAGAGATGCCCAGGTGGTGATCTTCCAAACACCCAAGTCTAGAATGACTTGTAAAGATGAATCAAAAATAGAAATCAAAGAAAGGAAAGGACACAACAATTGTTATCGAGGTTCGGCAATAGCCTCCGTCCCCGTGAGTTCCTCTGAACTCTCTGCACTAAATCAATGGTTCTTTACAAATACAACAACTCTCTCCAAGAAACTCAAGTTCTTGAAGAACCAAAGAAGAGAAGAAAAAAAGTGATAAGAACTATTACAAAGCCCTCTACCCAATCTATGCTACTCTCTCTTTACAACCAGCCTCTCTTTTGAGATCTATTCTAGTGCCTCTCCTGTGTTTTGTGTCTTTGTACTCTCACACTTGCACTTGAATTCTCTTGTATGATGATCACTTGTATGTCACACACTTATATGTTTTGATTTGCAGCTAGGTGACCCTTTATATAGTGCACAAACTTCTTGATCAATCTTGAAGGTCAATATCCACCCTTAGATCTTGACGACCAATCAACCATAGCCCTTCATCAATCCTTAGTGATCTTGTGAATTTTGAACATGCCTCATGTACCCTTCAAGAAGACTTAAAAACCATGTACAAGTGTGCCTGGCGCTGCGGCCCAGGGCAAGGCACACATCCTTCATCTTCTGGGCGCCGCGACCTAGGGGAGGCTGAGCTGCAGCACACACCTCCTCTAGGTCTCCTCCTTACTAGGTGTCGCAGCTTGGGAAGGCTGTGCCATGGCGCGACCTAATGCTGAACCCTTTGTACATGCTGTGCGCTGAGGCGCACATTTAGTGTGCTGAGGCGCCAAGACCTGATGCTGAATCTCTTCAAACCTTGTTTAAACCTTAGACAAACACCAACAATCTCTACCTTTGTCTAAGTGATTAAACCCGAACCCATTGTGCAGAGAACTCAGGATCCAAACTCATCTTGAGTCATCATTCAACCTACTCCAATCCTAAGAAGTCAAAGGTAATGATTGAACTTACTTAGAGGTAGAACCTTGGTGCCTAAATCTGCAGGATTTTCTTCCGTGGCTACATTGTCCACATGAATGCATCCTTCCGTAACATTTTCCCAAATGAAATGATACCAAACATCCATATGCTTTGTCCTCTCATGGAACACCAGATTCTTACATAAGTGCAATGCACTTTGACTATCCGAATACACCACCACCTTATCTTTCAGGACCTTCAACTCCTCCAACAATCCTTTGCACCACATAGCCTTTTTAATGGCTTCCATAGCCGCTATGTACTCAGCCTCAGTTGTTGAGAGTGCTACCACCGGCTACAACTGAGCCTTCCAACTTATACAACATCTATTTAAGTTGAAGAAGTAAGAGGTAATCAATATTTTTTTATCCCAGTCTGCTCCATAGTCTGAATCCGCATAACCCTAAAGACAGATGGACTTACCCCTCTTTTTATAAATCAGCCCTACTTCTGGGCTTCCCTTCAAGTACCTCAGCAACCACTTCATCCAAAGCCAATGCTTCTTTCCAGGATTACTCATAAACCTGCTGAAAACACTTATTGCATGAGCAATATTAGGTCTAGTGCTTACTATGGTGAACATAACTGAACCAACAGCACTAGAGCAAGGGACCTTTTCCATTTCCTTCTTCTCCGCCTCTGATCTCGGACATTGATCGCTGGAAAACTTGAAATGACTAGCAAGGGGAACCTTCACTAGTTTGCTATCTTCCATAGAGAACTTAGATATCATCTTCTCTATGTAGGAAGTCTAAGAAATCTTCAATCTGTTTCTCTCATTTTTTCGGATTATACACATCCCAAGAATCTTCTGTGCATGGCCAAGATCCTTCATCTCAAACTCCTCACTGAGTTGAGACTTCAATTCTTTTATCCTCTCCATGCTGCTTCCAACCAGCAACATATCATCAACATAGATGAGGATGATCACCACTTCCTCCACCTTATGCCCCTTGTAGTACAAGCACGAATCATAGTAGCTCCTCATGAAACTTAAGCTAGTTACAAAGGAATAAAACCTCTTATTCCATTGCCTAGGTGATTGCTTCAGGCCATAGAGAGATTTCTTCAATGTGCACACCAACTCTCCCTGCCTTCCTTCCTCATAGCCTTCGGGTTGCCTCATGTAGATGGTCTCATCAAGCTCTCCATGCAAGAACACTATCTTCACATCCATTTGCTCGATCTCCCAATCAAATTGGACCACTATAGCCAATACTATCCGTATCGTCTTGTACTTCATAACCGGTGAGAATATTTCAGTGAAATCTATGCCTTCTATTTGTGTGAACCTCTTCACCACCAACCTAGCTTTATACTGAACTTCATCCCCTAGAGTGTTCCTTTCTTTGATATTGTAAACCTATTTACAATCCACAACTGTCTGTTTTTCTGGTTTGGGCACCAATTCCCAAAAGTTGTTCTTCCTCAAAGAATCCATTTCTTCCTCCAAAGCTAGCTACCACTTTGACGACTCCTTACATTCCATGGCTTCCATGTAAGTTTTTGGTTCAACCATCCCTCCTTCTGAACAAGGAGCTGCTACATTAGCACCCGCAAACCCATATCTCAAAGGTGGTTTGACCACCCTCCTTTCTCGGTCCCTTGTGAGCTGGTAGTCATTCTGACTTGCTGCATCATCCCTTTCTAGTTCAGCCTCATCTTGAGTATCCTGAGCTTGGCCTTCATTAATGGGCTCTACCTGGTCCGAACCCTCTTGCCTTCCTTGCTCTACCTGAACTGAATTTTCCTTGATGTGATGCTCCACAAATTTCGGGCTGGTTTGCTCACTTCCATGCAGGGTTAGTTTTCTCCAAATAGGGAAATAATAATTTATTAAAAATAACATCCCTACTTATTATGAGTTTCGTTCCTTTTGGTTCTAAAGACCACAACCTATACCCCTTAACCCCATCACCATACCTTAGAAATACACATTTTCTAGACCTTGGGTTAAGTTTATCATCCTTTTGATGTGCAAACGCAACATACCTGATTACGCCCAAAGTTTAACACGGTAGTTGTAGCATGGCTTTGGGGTGTCGATTCCACAGGGAAACAAGTTAACTATAAAGAAAGATGTAAACTTTAATATGAGACAATATAATAAGTAAAGAATCTAAAATTGATGATGAAGTAATTGTGTAGGTTTGTGAAAAATAATGGGGAGGCAACAAGGATTCGGGAATCCTCCCTGAGTTCATTGTCCTAATCCTAACTTGATTTAGTTGCTTTTATCTCGATTGCACGTTTCACATCCCAAACATGCAATCGGCAAATATTCAATGAGAACATGTGTAAACCCTAATATGATTGTAATGAAATACTTCTTATTTCTAATTCATGCATGTACGATCTATCCTATAGGTTTATCAAGAAACGACAATATATCTTTGTTGACGATATTGCAGTAATGGACAAACATAAAGGCTAGACTTACCGGACATAATTATACCCAATAATCTTGACATAAGAGAAGCATGACTAAAGTTATATCAAGGAAAAGATACAATCACCGGAATAGATAAAATCTTATAATTAGATAAAGAAGTAAATCATAACAATGTTTGACAATAAATTCTCATTACAACTGAACCAAATAAGGATAGATAGGAACAACTACACCTAGGGATCCATCCCTTCGCCTTACTTAGAAGTTAGTTTGCCATGGGGTTCATGGCTAAACTCTTTTGTGGATGAGAGTTTCTGTCTTCAACTTCTGTGTCTTTGCTCACAGCCAAGATATCTTCTCTTAAACCCTAAGTGTCTTATTTATAGTACAAAAGACCAAGGGTATTCTTGGGTTTAATCTAGTATTTAAAAACACTAATTAAAGTCTAACTCGGAGATGTTAATACGTGTGCGCGCTGCTGTGCTGCTAGGGAGCACCTCGGTGCTAGGCATAAGTTAGAATGGGCGACCTTCTGGGCACCGCGGTGCTATTGAGGAGCACCGCGGTGCTTGCTGGTGGGTCAGAATGTGCATGTTTCTGGGCGCTGCGGTGTTGCTGAGGAGCACCGCGGTGCTGGCCTTTTTGCCGATAATCTCCATGCTTTGCCTCTCCATAGCTATTCCTTTGCTTCATCATGCATGGACCCTTGGTGCTTTTAAACAATGATCACTTCTTCTCTTCTTTGGACTCAAAACACCTGAAAATGTGCTTGAATAAGTTAGTAGTCCAATGAGATTACTTAAGAGTTATCAAGACCATAGAGTGCAATAAAGACCGAGAAGAATCATAAAATGCTAACAATTAAATATCTTTGAGGTGCATTTTATGGCTCTTATCACAACCCCCAACTAGCTTATTGCTAGTCTCTAGCAATTCAAGTGGAAACAAGAGATGAGTTCCATGGTGGGAATCATAAACAAAGTAAAGCATTACTAGTGTCAACCTTGAGTAATTCACTTTTGTCTCAAACATTGCACACAACGGCATTAAGGTATAAAAGTGCAATAAAAACCTAAATCAACCCTAAAATACTAACAATTAAGTACTGTTAAAGTGAATTTTATGACTCTTATCACAACCCCCAACTAGCTTATTGCTAGTCCCTAACAATTCAAGCGAAAACAAGAGATGAATTCTACAGTGGGAATCAAAACAAAGTAAAGCAATGTTAGTGTTAATCCAAGAGTAATTCACTTTTGTCTCAGAAATCACACATAACACACGACATATAGAATCATTAAATTTCACCAAAGTCAAAAAGTAATCTAAACATCAATCTTAAAATTGTTATCGACTCTTAACATTCATCTTACCACAATCCATTAATCCGAACACCCGGATGATTTTATGCATAACAATCATGAATACAAGTCTTGGCCTCTAAAAACATAAATTGCGTGACATCAATCACAAAAAGAAGCTCCATAGGCTCACTTTTCGAATCACTCTCCACTATTGTAGAAAAATCACACTACATTGGATCAATAGGTCTTTACTAAGCTTGTAACGTTAGGCTAAGGTAAAGGTTAAGAAAGAACAGGAAGGATTCAATAAGTAAAAGAACTTAATCTCTTAGTTTTGAACACAACTCTTTAAGCACTGGATAACCTTACTTCAATACCTAATTCTTCCAACCATTTTTCGAGCATTTCTTTCAACAAATCACCATTTTTTTTTCTTTCTTTCTTCTTTCTTTGCCATAATTCACTTTTTTTTTGGCACATAAGACCATTCACCTCTTTTTTTCATCAATTTTTTTCTTTTCCATAACCCCCAACTTATCTCTTTTCATGTATTTGGGCTATGGTAGTAATATTTTTTTTTCTCATACTTTAATCCTTACTCCTCTTGAGTGCTTCTCAACAAATGTGTATAACTAAGTTCTTTTAAAAAGAAGGTAAGGATAAAATATTTTAGGCTCATAAAGGTGAGTAAATGGGCTATTGAAAGAAACAAGGCTCAAATTCTTTTTCAAGAAAAAGGCTCAAATGGGTGACTAGTGATAAATATAGCAATGATAAGTTTGGAAGGCTCAAACGGTTCAAAAATGGCCTATATCATATCCTAAGTAGTGTGCATCCTAGGAATTTGCCTTAAGTGATTATCAAATAAGTTCTAGAGCTTGTCGAGATTGCAAAAGTATTCACAAAGCAATCACATATAAAACTTTTCTAAATGTTTTTAGACTAATCATACAATCTTACCACAAACTAGAGTCTCAAACCAAATCAAGATTGACACTTAAATTATTCTCAAACCGAAGCAAGATTTAATTTCTTCTAAATGCTATATGCTATCTCAATTAAGTTCATATAATTGACATGTGAATTAACTCTAAGGCTAACACAAAGCATGCTTAAAACAAACAAAAAGAGAAAAATGATACCAAGCAGTTCAATGAAAAACATGAAAAACAGGAATATGTTTCCTCCACCCCCAACTTAAAATAAGCATTGTCCTCAATGTAAAAGCAAAAGTTAAGGCAACTCCCTTTGTAGCCAAAAATGCACAGAAGCTGAAAATTGTGCACCACCATTTGAACTGCTTCATATTTTTGTCCCTGAAGAAGAAATACAAAAGTAAAATTGAAAAACAGCAAAATAATAATAATAAACAAGAAAAAGAAATATGAAAAACAGTAAAAAAAAAATAAAAGGATATGTTGTGGGTTGTCTCCCATGAGTGCTAAGTTTTACGTCTTCAGCCAGACGCTTTAATTCCTTCTTTGAAAAACATAGGTTGAATGCACCAACCACTGCTTCACTGCCAAGTTTAGTGCTCGTATGCTTTGGAGAGGCCTCAAGGATATCATCAGTAACATCCGCAAATTCTGGCTCGATATATGCTCTTGTGAAGCCATGGGTGAGGGTGGACTCTAATGGATTAAGGTGCTAGACCTTTTCTATGAATGAGTCAATCATGTATGTTTGGTGGGTTTCGTCCACATCCTCTGATTTTTTCGTGGTTGGGATGTGTAATAACTTACCACTTAGTGTCTTAATGGCATTCACCTCTTTTTTATTCTGTTGCGCTATGTATTGACCATGGGGTGTGGATTGAGCTTGAGAAGGGAACTTACCTCACTCAGTCACACTCAAGTAGTTCATCAACTTGGACACTTGTCTCTTTAAATCCTTATGTTCTTCAACAACCTGCACAATTAAAGATTCAAGCCTTTGATTAGTCTTCCCCTGTGCCTCAATAAAAGCATGTAAAGTGTCTTCTAAAGGACTCTTAGAAGATACAGGTGCATGATATGGTTCAAGATATGGTGCAGGGGGTTATGCAAGCTGCTGGTTTTCAGACTTCCAGTTGATATTGGGGTGATTTTTCCATCCTGGATTATAAGTATCAGAGAAGGGTGCCAAAGGCTTCTTGTACATGCCTAAGGCATTAAATTGTTCCTTATACATCCCTCTAATCTCAGCAAATGTGGGGCACTCTTAAGCTAGATAATCTACCACGCCACACACAAAACATGGTTCAAAATATTTTGCATGATTAACCACGTGTGTTGGCTTTAAGCTCTTAGTCTTTAATACCTCTAGTTTCCCAGTGAGCATCTCGACCTTGGCCTTAAGGTTATCCTCTTCCCTAAGATGGTAAATTCCACCACCATTCGGGTGCCCTATAGGTCGTGACCTGTTTGTGCTTTCAGTAGCACTAGGTCCAGTCCAAGTGTGAGCTTTTTCAGCAAGCTCATTGAGGTACTCTATGGCCTTATCAGGATCCTTTTATAAAAACTCACCATTACACATCATCTTTACGAATTGGCACTCTCTATATGTAAGTCCCTCATAAAAATAGCTCACTAAGCGCCAACTCTCATACCCATGGTGAGGGCACATACCTAATAACTATTTAAATCTCTCCCAAGACTGATACAAAGTCTCGCTGTCCTTTTGTGCAAAGGTGGAGATTTGTCTTTTTAAAGCATTGGTTTTATGTAGGGGAAAATATTTATTAAAGAAAGTTCGAGTCATCTCAGTCCATGACCCAATAGATCGTGGTCTCAGTGAGTATAGCCAACTCTTAGCTCTATCCTTCAAAGCGAAAGGAAAGAACTTAAGTTTAATAATGCTATGAGTTTCATCTTGACTATGAAAAGTCGTAACTACTTCCTCAAACTCTCTAATGCGCACCTATGGGTTTTCATTTTCCAAGCTATGGAATGTAGGGAGTAACTATATCATCCCTGTTTTAAAATCTAGTTGGCGAGTATTGGTTGGAAACATGATGCATGATGGTGTGGCTGTGCGTGTAGGATTTAGGTAATCCTGAAGGGTCCTAGGGGGTTGATATTCATGTTCACTCATTTCTTCAGGACTAGGTGGACTGTCAAATAAAGGATTTAGAAAAGAATTTAATTCTGACTCTAGCACAGGCCTACAAGCAAATCTACCCAAAGCATCTCTATGTCTTTGCATTCAAGGTGACAAATAATGGAAAAAAATTACTATAAAAAGAAAGAATAAAATAAAATAAAAGTTAATGCAGCAAGTTAAAAGAAGGAACGAAGTTACCGCCTTTACAGCTGCTGAAAAGAAAAACTATTTACAACTCTTCTACTGTCATGTCTCAATGTTGACAATCTTCCTTGAGTTAAGCGCGTCTCCCCGGCAACGGCGCCAAAATTTGATTACGCCCAAAGTATAAAGCGGTAGTTGTAGCACGACTTTGGGGTGTCGATTCCACAGGGAAACAAGTTAACTATAAAGAAAGATGTAAACTTTAATATGAGACAATATAATAAGTAAAGAATCTAAAATTAGTGATGAAGTAATTGTGTAGGTTTATGAAATATAATAGAGAGGTAACAAGGATCCGGGAATCCTCCCTGAGTTCGTTGTCCTAATCCTAACTTGATTCAGTTGCTTTTATCTCGATTGCACGTTTCACATCCCAAACATGCAATCGGCAAATATTCAATGAGAACATGTGTAAACCCTAATATGATTGTAATGAAATACTTCTTATTTCTAATTCATGCATGTACGATCTATCCTATAGGTTTATCAAGAAACGACAATATATCTTTGTTGACGATATTGCAGTAATGGACAAACATAAAGGCTAGACTTACCGGACATAATTATACCCAATAATCTTGACATAAGAGAAGCATGACTAAAGTTATATCAAGGAAAAGATATAATCACCGGAATAGATAAAATCTTATAATTAGATAAAGAAGTAAATCATAACAATGTTTGACAATAAATTCTCATTACAACTGAACCAAATAAGGATAGATAGGAACAACTACACCTAGGGATCCATCCCTTCGCCTTACTTAGAAGTTAGTTTGCCATGGGGTTCATGGCTAAACTCTTTTGTGGATGAGAGTTTCTGTCTTCAACTTCTGTGTCTTTGCTCACAGCCAAGATATCTTCTCTTAAACCCTAAGTGTCTTATTTATAGTACAAAAGACCAAGGGTATTCTTGGGTTTAATCTAGTGTTTAAAAACCCTAATTAAAGTCTAACTCGAAGATGTTAATACGTGTGCGCGCTGCGGTGCTACTGGGGAGCACCTCGGCGCTAGGCATAAGCTGGAATGGGCGACTTTCTGGGCACCGCGGTGCTGTTGAGGAGCACCGCAGTGCTGGCTGGTGGATCAGAATGTGCATGTTTTTGGGTGCCACGGTGCTGCTGAGGAGCACAACGGTGCTGTCCTTTTTGCTGATAATCTCCATGCTTTGCCTCTCCATAGCTATTCCTTTGCTTTGTCGTGCATGGACCCTTGGTGCTTTTAAACAACGATCGCTTCTTCTCTTCTTTGGACTCAAGACACCTGAAAATGTGCTTGAATAAGTTAGTAGTCCAATGAGATTATTTAAGAGTTATCAACACATAAGAGTGCAATAAAGACCGAGAAGAATCATAAAATGCTAACAATTAAACATCTTTGAGGTGCATTTTATGGCTCTTATCAACACCCAAAAGTCCTAAGGTTGCTAAACTCAGGGGGTTTCCCACTCCACATTTCCATGGGAGTTTTGAGCTCTAAAGTTCTAAAGGGTGATCTATTTACCAAGTATGCAGCAATAGACACAGCTTCCCCCTAAAAATATTTTGGTAAACCGGACCCAATTAACATGCACCTAACCTTTTCCATAAGGGTCGTATTCATCCTCTCAGCAACTCCATTTTGCTGAGGTGTTTTTACAACTGTTCTATATCTTAGAATGCCATTTAACTCACATAATTTATCAAAATTCTTATTGCAAAATTCTAAGCCATTATTGGTTCGTAAAGCCTTAACTACCCACCTGTTTGAGTCTCCAGCAATTTTTTCCACACCACAAATTTATTCAAAGTATCTGATTTATTTTTAAGCAAATAAACCCAAACCTTTCTTGAATAATCATCAATTAAAGACAGAAAGTAAAAGTTACCTCCCTGTGTTGGTGTTCTTGCTGGTCCCCAAAGGTTCGAATGAATGTAGTCAAGAATCCCCTTAGACTTGTGCACTCCGGTGTTGAAGCTGACCCGGTGTTGCTTCCCAAGAACGCAACACTCACAGAAATCCAATTTCTCTACTTTGTTACCACCAAGTAGACCATTCTTGCTGAGAATTTGTAGGCCTTTTTCGCTTCTATATCCCAAGTGAGTGTGCCAAAGGGCTGCCTTATCTATCTTAGCCATCAAGCTTGCTGCTTGATCCTTGATTTCTATCTCTCCGATCATCTCATAGAGTCCATCCTTTATTGCTGCTTTGATCACTATCAAAGATCCATTGGTTACCTTGATCTTTCGTCTCTCTGCCTTATATGTATACCTCATGGAATCCAACTGCCCCAAGGAGATCACATTCATTTTCAAATCCGGAAGATACCTCACATTTCACAGCAGCCTTGTGACTCCATCAAACATCCTCAACTGGATGTCTCCTATCCCCTTCACTTGGCAAGAAGTGTCATTCCCCAAGAAAACCTTTCCATCATTGGTTTCCTGGAAATTCTTGAACCAATCCTTGTGAGGGCACATGTGATAAGTGCACCCGGAATCCAGAATCCATTTGTCACTACCTTGCCTCCTGCTCACATTTGAGCACATAACAAGAACATCAACATGCTATTCTCCTTTGGTAACCGAAGCCTCTCCATTGTTGGTATGGTTTCTTCCTCTCTCATCCCATATCTTTTTCTTGCAATCTTTCCTAAAATGTCTCTCTTTGTTGCAGTAGAAGCATCTCTTTCCTCCAAATCTCGGTTTGGAATGAGATCTCCCATGGCTCTGCCCTCCACCTCTTGATTTCTCCCGGTAGTTGCCATGAATGCTACTGCCATTCCGAGTTGCTGGCCTTCCTCTAACGAACAATCCTTCTCCACTTGATGCTTCCCTCATCTTGGCTTTGAAATCAAGAGCCCTTATTTCATTAATCACAATCTCCTTGGTTAAAGTATCTCTTCCATATTCAATAGAATTAATCAAATTATCAAAAAAATAAGGAAGAGAATTCAACAAAATAACAGCCAATTGTTCATTCGGGAATGTTATGCTATAGCAATTAAAATCTTGAACTAGCTTATTAAACACATCATGATTATCTTGCAACTCTTTATTAGGATCCATTTTAAATGCAAAGATTCTTTTAAAAAGATAAAGCTTATTAGGGAGAGTTTTGGTAAGAAACAACTCATCTAGTTTATTCCATATGATAGCAGGATCTTCCGAGTCCTCGCATCTCTTGTCATGCTATCTGACATGTGCAAGAAAATGGTGCTGTATGCCATCTTTTTCATCTCAATCCGCTGGTCCTCCATGATACTTGTTGGAAAAGCATCATCTTCTCCAATAGCCAAGTCCACCTTCTGTTGCATAAGAACAACCCTTATCTTCCGCTTCTAAAGGGCAAAGTCTCCATTTCCATCAAACTTCTCAACAATGAAATTTGAAGACATCTTGCGGAGAAAATCCCAGATTTATGCAGCACCCACAATTGCTATCCAACTTCTTCTAAACCTCAAGAACACGATCGAAGATTGATCTCAATACCGTTCTTGAATCACCCTCAAGAACATGATCAGATCTTGATCTTTACTCCGTTCTTGAATCACCCAAGAAGTTGATCTTTGATTCTTGGAGTCTTGCTCCGATACCTTCTGTTCCAGTTTCGGTACTCGCTGTCCAAAGCTCTTTCGGCTCTGATACCACTATTGGAAATCACCTTGGAGATGCCCAGGTGGTGATCTTCCAAACACATAAGTCTAGAATGACTTGTAAAGATTAATCGGAAAAAAAAACAGAAATCAAAGAAAGGAAAGGACACAACAATTGTAATCGAGGTTCGGTAATAGCCTACGTCCCCGTGAGTTCCTCTGAACTCTTTGCACTAAATCAATGGTTCTTTACAAATACAACAACCATCTCCAAGAAACTCAAGTTCTTGAAGAACCAAAGAAGAGAAGAAAGAAAGTGATAAGAACTATTACAAAGCCCTCTACCCAATCTATACTACTCTCTCTTTACAACCAGCCTCTCTTTTGAGATCTATTCTAGTGCCTCTCCTGTGTTTTGTGTCTTTGCACTCTCACACTTGTACTTGAATTCTCTTATATGATGATCACTTGTATGTCACACACTTATATGTTTTGATTTGAAGCTAGGTGACCCTTTATATAGTGCACCAACTTTTTGATCAATCATGAAGGTCAATATCCACCCTTAGATCTTGAGGACCAATCAACCATAGCCCTTCATCAATCCTTAGTGATCCTGTGTATTTTGAACGTGCCTCATGCACCATTCAAGAAGGCTTAAAAACCATGTACAAGTGTGCCTGGCACCGCGGCCCAGAAGAGGGCAGGCCGCGGCCCAGGGCAGGGCACACATCCTTCATCTTCTGGGCTCCGCGGCCTAGGGGAGGCTGAGCTGCAACGCACACCTCCTCTAGGTCTCTTCCTTGCTGAGAACCGTGGCCTAGGAAGGCTATGCCTCGGTGTGACCTGATGCTAAACCCTTTGTATATGCTGTGCACTGAGGCGTACACTTAGTGTGCTGAGGCACCAAGGCCTGATGCTGAACCTATTCAAACCTTGTTTAAACCTTAGACAAACACCAACACATGTTTATGAGCTGCAAAATTCTTCAGAAAATAGACATCTAGATATTTCCAATAATATATGGTTCATCTCCTAGTTGTTCCTTTATCAATACAGTTTAATCCGCAAAAATCACTTCTGCCACGCTGAAATCACGCCGAGCCTGACCTTTATCTACTAAAATTGCCATAACTTTCTCTAGAAAAATTATATTTACAAGCCATAATATTCTCCAGAAAATAGACATCCGAATCTTACCAAGCATATATGGTTCATCTCTTGATTCTTCCTGAATCAATACAGTTTAATCCGTAAAATGACTGATCTTTACGGGCAATTTTAGAAATTTAGTGAAACTCATTTCCAAGTGCTTGTGAACCTGTAAAACAATGAAAATCAACTCAAAGTAACAAATTCCTAAGCTAAACATATAAATAAATACTTGGAAAATATACAAAACACTAGGACAAATATTTGTTCATCAAATACCCCCAAACCTAGATTTTGCTAGTACTCAACAAAACTAAAAGAAAACATAAACAAAACAAACCTAAAAACTTAAATCAACAAAACCCTCATGCCTTAATTCTTACTATGACTTGTATCAAGATATCAGATGAACAATTATGTTCATAGTCTCAATACTACACAATTCATTGCTCAAATCAAATACACTTCGCACATCCATATTCCAATGCTCAAAACACCTCACGTCAATTACCCCCAAACCTAACGTCAAGAATCCGAATTCGCTTCGACTCTAGGCCTCACAGGATTTACTCATTAAGCACGCCGAACCTACATTTCAAACACTCATCAAGCATATGTGAATAAAAGTTATGTAAACAAGAAATTTCAAATATAAATTCGCATATGAATATGGGTATCATCAAAGAACGCTTATAGGTTTGCAAAATAGATCTTATGAAAGGAATCAAATGTTAAAATTGCAAAGCTATCACATCACCTATATCATATCCTAGTCAAACACCTCGAGCAAAATGTATTGAGTATGAACCTATGCATAGATGAGCATGGTTGGTCGAACCTGATTTACACCAAAGCTTTTTGTTTTCAACTCTTTATAAAATTGACTTCAATACCCTTAAAGTATCTCGGGTCCTCCTTCTTGTCTAACCAAATCCCTTTTCAACCTTTTTTTTAAGAATAAGAATTTGGATCTTTCTTTAGAGACAGTGGCAACTAGGGTGTATAACAATAGGCACATACTCAAACTTCTTACTCAAGAGGAATTTGGATCTTTCTCCAGAGATAGTGGCAACTAGGGCGTATAACGATAGACACATACTCAAACTTCTTACTCAAGTCATTCAACAAAAATAATGAGAATTCACAACATGATACTTCAAGTGAGTTATATAATCTTAACATTCAATACAAAACCTATAGAGATCATCCAACAATTAAGGTCATAATGAAAAGTGTTTAAGAGTACCAAGAAACTAACTCTCAGAATAAAACGCGTATGTCTCCACTAATTGATTCTCAATCATTAGATCTAGGTTCGTCTTAGTTTCAACATCAAGGGCACGGTCTATGGAATATGAATATTCATAAATCCTCACAACAACTTGTCAGTGTTAAAGAAACTAAACTCAACGTGCATAAAACACTTGATTACAAACCATAAAACAAATTGTAGCATGAAAATTTTGTCTCAGCAAGTTCTAATTGTACCCCTAAACCTAAACTAAACATTTTCCTCAATGTATGAAATCAAATTCGTTTAGAAAAAAATTTATAAGGGAACAATGAAAATGAAAGAACATAAAACATACTCAATTAAATGGGTGGGTTGCCTCCCACCAAGCACTTTCTTTAACGTCTTAGCAAGATGTTGGTTGAACTTATTCAGGATCGTGCACCTCAATGCACTCAACAACCCCTTCTCATGGACTCCTTCCAAGTAAGGCTTCACATGATGCCCATTGACCTTGAATGTCACTTGAGTCTTCAGGTTAAGCACCTCTACCGCTCCGTGACAAAAAACGTTGACTACCGAAAACAGTTCGCACCATCTTGACTTCAATTTTCCTGGAAATAATTTGAAACGAGTTTTAAACAAAATAACTTTCATTCCAGGACAAAGAGACTTACGGGTAAGGCCTTGGTCATGGTAACGCTTAGTTCATTCTTTGTAGATCTTTGCATTCTCATAGGCTTTATCACGAATCTCTTCTAACTTATTGAGTTGTAGTAACTGCTTCTTTCCTGCCATTGCCATGTCCATGTTCAACTCCTTGATTGCCCAATACGCCCGATGCTCAAGCTCAACTGGTAAGTGGCATGCCTTTCTAAAAACCAACCGATAGGGGCTCATTCCAATGGGTGTCTTGTACGCCATGCGTTATGCCCACAATGTGACATTAAGCTTGGTTGCCCAGTCTTTCTATGATGGTCGCACCGTCTTTTCCATAATGCGCTTGATTTGTCGATTGCTTACCTCAACTTGACCCGAAGTTTGTGGGTGATATGAAGTCCCCAACTTGTGCGTAATGCTATACTTCTTCAACAACCTGTCACAGAGTTTATTGCAAAAATGGGTTCCTCCATCGCTGAATATGGCCCTCGGTGTCCCAAACCTGTTAAATATCACATCCTTAAAAAATTTCACAACACATTTAGCATCATTGGTTTGGGTTATGTTATGCAATTATCTACCTAAATTAATAAGCAAATAATTGGACAATTTTACTTGTAAGTGCATAAGATCAATAGTAGTATAGTGTGCAAATGCGAGATCATCTTCACAGGGATTGGTAAATTTTGATTTAGAATTAAATTCGCAATATAAAATGAAAGAAATAAATATTGAGTTTGGATTGGTAATGATAAAGGCATAGGGGCTTAATATCCACCACTGTCGTACGTTTATCTACCTAAATAAATAAGCGAATAATCGAACTTGTTTTACTTGCAAGTGCACAAGGTCAGCTTAGTAGTATAGTGTGCGAATGCAAGATCATCTCCACATGGATTGGTAAATTTTGATTTAGAATTAGTTTCGCAATAATAAAATAAAAATAAAAGAAATAAATATTGAGTTGGAATTTAATAAATACGAAAGCGTAGAGACTTGATATCCACCATTAATCATGCTACCACAACAAAACAGTATGCCAATGCTTTACTCATGTCATGAATATCTAATGGTTATCAACCTAAGGGCATGGTCTCTACTTGATGAGAGCCACAAAATGCATTATAATCATACTCATTTGTTAGCACTTTAGGGTTGATTTAGGACTTAATTGCATTTTTATTCATTAATAACTCTAAAGTGGTATTTTTGGAGCATTAATTTAATTCGGTGCATTTTTCAGGTATCTTGAGTTAAAAGAAATGGAAGAGCTATCATTATTTTGAAACACGAAGTTCCATTGAACACTCAAGCAAGAGAATGATTGCGGAAGAGCCGAGATGAAGAAAAACTAAGGAAGGAATTTTCACTAAGTTGCTGAAGTTGGCATACAAATCAACCATCTTTACAAATTAAACTGTATCGATGTAGAAAGAACCAGGAAGTGTGCCACATATGGTTAGAAAGATCTGGAAGTCTAATTTTTGGAGGATTTTACGGTTTGGTAAAATCATTTCTTTAGAGAAAGTTATGGTGATTTTATCGGACAGAAGTCAGACCTTCTGAATCAGCATCAGCCCGCGCCGCAGCACTCAGCACCAGCACCTGACTTAACCAAAACAGAGTCGTGCCGTGCCACAGAATGGATTCTCCATGCCACAGCACATAGCACCAGCACCTGACTTAACCAAAAAAGAGCCGCACGGCGCCCAAGTGATGCTGCAGCGCGCACAGCCTTAGGCACTCCGAGTTAGACCCTAATTAGGTCTTTAATGACTTGTTCAAACCCTAAAACACCCCTAAGCCTTGTGTACTATAAATATACCACTTAGGGTTTGTAATTAGATATTCAAAATCCTGGAGAACTCAAGAAAGCAGCAACTTTCCTTCCATTGTGCAACCATGAGCCCCATGGCTAACTAATCTCCAAGCAAGGAGAAGGGATGAATCCCTAGGTGTAGTTGTTTCTATTTCCCTTATTTGATTCAGTTGTAATGGAGCTTTAACGTTCAAATATTGTTATGATTTACTTTTTATTCTAATTATAAAGATTTCATCTAATCCAGTGATTGTATCTTTTTCCTTGATATAGATTTAGTCATGCTTTCTTTATGTCAAGATTATTTGGGTATGATTGAGTCTGGTAGATCTAGCCTTTAGGTTTGTCCATTACTGCAATATTGTCATCAAAGATATATTGTCGTTTCTTGATAAACTTAAAGGACAGATCATATGTGCATGAATTGAAAATAAAGAGTATTTCATAACAATCAAATTAGGGTTTATACATGTGCTTTAATTGAATATTTACCGATTGCCTGTTTGGGATGTGAAACTTGCAATCGAGATAAAAACAACTGAATTAAGTTAGGGTTAGGGCAACAAACCTAGGGAGGATTCCTTGTTGCTCTCCTATTATATTTCATAATCTACTTTACACAATTGTCTCACTATCAAATTTCAGATTTTATATTTAATTTGATCATATCGTCTCATATTAAAGTTTACATCTTTCTTTATAGTTAATTTGTCTCCCTGTGGAATCGACACCCCAAAGCCGTACTACAACACCGCGTTACTTTTTTGGGCGTAATCACTACTCCTTAAGCTATTGATTTTCCTAAGCAATGAGTTAGGCATGGTATCTATTCTAACTCTTTTCTTTCTTAAGGGATTCAGCATGGTGTATACTAAGTTGTTCCTTAAGAGAGCATAAGATCTGTGGAAATCGACAACCACACGAGGCCTAGGGCAAGGTATCTACTCCCGGTTTTCCATGTTGATTAACCCAAGAATCCAGCGTGGATATCTTTTGTTACTGTTGTTGAACCCAGGACTCGATCATTCAAATTAATTCAACTAACTAATCCATACCACATGCATATGTTGATCAGCATACACATATGAGGAATTTAAATAAAAACAGGCATTAATCAAACTTACATATTGTTAGTCCCTTAGCAATACAAAACTAAAAACTAACTAAAAAACAATAGCTAAGATAAATCCATCATTCATGGTATCCAAAAATTTAGGTCACACACAAAGCCATGATATTTATTCATGAGCAAACTTAAAATACAAACCCATCTTCTCAATGAATAGGAGTTTTAAACTCTAATCACTTACACGAGGCTGGCTAAGGCATCACAAGTCTGACTTAGTGTGTGGTTAACTAGCACATAAAAGATGAAGCTTCCAAATAACTCCAATGTGTAGTGTTTCTATGTCTCAAGATTCATCGAATTTCCTATCAGAATGAACAATAATGACATAGTTTTATTTCCTTCTTTTCTTTTATTATGAGATTGTTGCCATGTTTAGTTCCCTTAAGCTTTCTAATTGACCTATGTAGCAAGTGTTTAGCCAATGACTCACAAACCAGACGGTTTTAGGGCATTAGGTGTAAAGACACTCCTAAGTACTTTCTAACTCGAGTAAAAAAGGCTATGAAACTAACTGGTCTTAATGCTGCTAAGCAAAATTCCCACATTTTGACGTGAGCACTCACTGCTTACTGAGGCAAGAGGTCCAATTACTCAGTGGAAAGTTTATTTAATGATCATTACGAGCAAAATTCTCACCTTTTGACGTGAATACTCACTATTTACTGAGGCAAGAGGTCCAATTACTTAGTGGAAAGTTTATTTAATGATCATTAAAAGCATTTTATTTTCTCTTTTTGTGCAATTTTTTTTTTCTATTTTTCTATGCCAAAGTGTTCATCTAACAAGTCATCCGGTTACAATTAAGCTATGGAAACATACATATTAAAATTACATGTCATACCCCACACAATTATGTGCTAATATGGTCATGTCATATTAGATCAAACTTGTGAAATCTTAAATGCCTTAAAGTAAGCAATTAAACTTTTAAAACTTTATTATTAGACCATGTGTTCTAGATTTTAAGCTTATTGATGAAATCTTATCACAATATTCGTTTAGATCAACCAAAATTTTCAGAACAATATGAACATGCATTTATCTTTTCAATAAATAAAAAAAACTGGGACAGAGTGTGTGTGAATGTGTCTCTCATACCCCCAAACTTAAACTACACATTGTCCCCAATGTGTGAATAACATGGAAAGATCTGAACTGGGAGATGGAAAACTAGCTGGCTGGCATGGCTCATAACACACCCCTAAACTTGAACTGATGCACACATATTATTCCTGAAAAAGAAAAACGAAAGTAATACCGGAAAACAAAAGATACTAAAAGTAAACAGTTATGAGAAAAACAAAACATAAAAATAAATAGTAACAAGAAATATGAAAAATACTAAAAATAAAAGGATATGCTGTGGAGTGCCTCCTATGAATGCTAAGTTTTATGTTTTCAGCCAGACGATGCATGACTCTCACTGATGGTCTCCAGGTGGTGCGAAAGATGAGGCACCAGGGGTGGGAGGTAGACGATCGAGAATGGCCTATAGCAGTCGAAAGATAGGTTCTCATAAAATTGAACCATGAACTGGGTGTACGCAGTAGAGCAGACAGGCTTGAACAACCTCTTCAAACCACAGCACTTGAATTCCTGGACGGCCCATTGAATGGCTTCAAACCCCTTGAAATCATCGTCTATGTTGAATGTGGTTTCGAATAAGATCTCCCGTTGTTCGAAGCTAAGTCGGGAAGACTGTGTGCTGCTTCCCGAGGCATGGGAGGTGGAAGTAGTATGCTTAAGCATCTTGGACAAGGTTCTGTAGAGTTTGTGCTCGATCTCAGTAATGTGCACTTGATCACACTTTGCCTATGCGCTCGATCACACTACTCCCTGCGCTCGATCGCAATAGCTGGTATGTTACTGAGTACTTTTATCAAATAGCTTGTGGGCGATAGTGACTTGAAGCAGTGGAAGACGAGAGCTGGAAGTCTCCAACCTCCTGTAATTTCAAAACATAACCACATAAACAAAAACACATTGTATATGCAAAGATTTAGTAAAAAGACGAATCCAAAAACATGTGTGATTGTGATCGTGTGTGATTGTGAGGAGTGAAATAGGGATAAGAACATACCTGGAGATGGTGAGTGGTGACGACATGTGGTGAGTGGTGGGGGAGGTTTGGTGTGGGTTAGGGTAGTGAGTGAGAGTGTGCAGAGAGTGCAAGTGTGCAGAGAGTGAGAGTGATTGGGAGGAAACAGATAAAACGACTTAAAATAAGCACGTGACTCTCTGTCCTGAGTGCACTCGATCGCACTTGTGCGTAGGTGTGTGCATGTGATTGCATTCACGCGCCATTGGGCGCATGGCAAGAGTGCATTCGAGCACACTGTGGAGTGCGCTCGATCGCAAGGACAGAAAGTGATGAGTCACTAAAGGAACTATAGAAAGGACAAAAAAATAAAAAATTAACAAAAATTAACAAAAATAAATAAAACAGTACCGTACTCAGTGGCTTTAGTACCACCGACCTCAACAGAGGCGCTTGAGCTATAAGTTTATCAAAGTATGGACTGTTCAAATGCTCTCTGTAGTAGCTTTAGTGTTAGTCTTTTGGCAAGGAGTACTTAAAGTCCACCACATGTGGCTCAGGTGCTCTTGGTGTTGCTGCATATTGGACATATGTGAATGTCTGGGTGCTGTCGGAACCATGAACCAGGGTGGCCTCTAATGGATCAATGTGATGGACCTGAAAAGCTTTCTCAACAACACCTTGCATCATACATACATTAACACATTCCATATCATCTTGGGGTGAATTTAATGCATCAAATATTTTGAATTCTATCTTCTCACCATTTACTTTTATACTGACAATACCCTTTTTCACACAAATATTTGTATCAACAGTTCTCATAAAGGGTTTTCCTAAGATGATGGGCAGAGGTAATGACCTAGGACATTCTTCCATATCTAATATAACAAAATCAACAGGTAAAATAAAGTCACCTACCTTCACCAAGACATCCTCAAGAATACCTCTTGGTTGTTTGATGCTTCTGTCTGCCAGTTACAAGATGATGGAGGTTGGTTGAAGCTCCCCCAAACCTAGTGTCTCGAATACAGTGTTTGGCAACAAATTGACACTTGCCCCTAGATTTAATAGTGCATGCCCAAAAAGCTGGTTACCTATCCTACAAGGAATGGTAAAACTACCTCGATCTTTTAGCTTTGGTGGTAGTTTCCTTAACAACACTACGCTTACCTCTTCAGTTAAGGCCACTGTTTCATGCTCCTAAAACTTCCTTTTGTTAGTGCAACAATCTTTCAAAAATTTAGCATAAGTAGAAATTTGTCGACTTGCATCTAATAAAGGAATGTTTATTTATGCTTTTCTCAAAGTTTCAAAAATATCAAGCAATTTATTCTCTTTCTTTGGCTTTACTAACCTTTGAGGGAAGGGTGGTGTATTCACCTTCTCTATCTCACTTACCTTTGATGTGGACGCTTATTTAGAGATGCTTGTGCAGGCTCATCAGCGCCTATGATCTTACCATTTCTGAGAGTTGTTATGACATTCAGTTGCTGATGTCCTTTTGGATTAGGTAGTGCTTGGGCAGGAAGTTCACCCTGCTTTCTTCCACTCAGCTCCTTAACCAATTGCCCCACTTGTACCTCCAGTCTTTGAATGGCTTGCTCATGCTTTGTATTTGTTTGTCTTTGCTCAGTCCGAAATTGTCTTTCCTCTGTCATAAATTGATCTTGTGAAGTCATCAGTTGCTATTGTTGAGTGGCCAATTGATGAGAGTCATAAAATGCTTCTTAATAGTACTTAGTTGTTAGCATTTTAGGGTTGATCGAGATTTGAATTACAATTTTATACCTTAATAACCCTAAAGTAATATTCTTGGATCATTGACTTATTTCGGTGCATTTTCAGGTACTTTGAGTTCAAAAGAGATGGAAAGTTATCATAGCTTAAAGCACGATGCTTCGATGCATATTCGAGTGAGGGCATGGTTGCGGAAGGACAAAATGAAGAGAAACCAAGTCTTAAGTGTGGGCGTTGCGGCCGGAAGAAGTCTAAGCCTCGGCCTCCAGAACCAAGCCCAAAAGAGCAAGGAAGCCACCAGTATGCGCCACGGCCTGGAAGAGTGAGCGCCGTGGCCCCCAGCAACACACAAACTTGACTTTTTGCCTAGCTCTGTGGCCTAGAAGAGTGGGTGCTACAACCTCCAGAAAGTGAAGAAAAGCCTCAAAAGCTTGAGCCGCGGCCTGGATAAGTGTGAGCCGCTGTGCGCACATGAAACTTTGTTTCTGAGTTATGACCTAATTAGGACTTTAATGATTGTTTAAACTCTAAAACGCCCTTGGAACTTTTGGATTATAAATAGATCACTTAGGGTTTGATAAGGGACATTCATTGAAGGCTGGAAAACTCATCAAGGCTGGCACACTCTCCATCAAAGTGTTCAAGCATGAACTCCATGGCCAACTAATCTCCAAGCAAGGCAAAGGGATGAATCCCTAGGTGTAGTTGTTTTTATTTTTCATTATTGATTCAATTATTGTTTGGATTTATTAGCAAAACATTGTATGAGTTACTCTTTAATTTAATTGGAAGATTTTTCTCTTAATCCAGTGATTGTATCTTTCTTATCCATATAAGTCTAGTCATGCTTTTCTTATGTGATGTTGTTTGGGTATGATTGAGTTCGGTAGATTTATCTTTTAGGTTTGTCCATTACTGCAATATTGTCATTAAAGATATATTTTCGTTTCTTGATAAATCTATAGGATAGGTCATGTGTGCTTAACTTGAAAGTAAAGAGTAATTCATATCAATTACATTAGGGTTTATATATGTGCTTAATTGAATATTTGCTGATTGCTTGTTTGGGATGTGAAACTTGCAATCGAGATAAAAACAACTGAATTGAGATTGGAATAAGGCAATGAACCTAGGGAGGATTCCCAGACCCTTGTTGTTTATCCATTATATTTACACTACTTCACATTACTTCAATATAAAAACTCAATTTCTCTCGTTTAACTTTTATCGTTCGTTTTAAGGTTTATATTTTCCTTATAGTTCACGTTTCCCTGTGGAATCGACACCCCAAAGTTGTGCTACAACTACTACATTATACTTTGGGCGTAATCAAATTTTGGCACCTTTGCCGGGGAGACGTGCTTAAGTACAAGGAAGATTGTCAACTTCGAGATAAGACGGTAATATCGTTCTTTGCTATTTGTTTTGATTTTCTAATTTTTGTTTTTTTGTTTTATTTGTTTCCCTCTAATCCCTTTGGTGTATGCTTAGACCGAGAGATTCGCGAGGTAGATTCATTAAGAGACCTGAAATAGAGTTACCTTCTCTTTCCACGTCCATTAGTGAAACCTCGCCTAGATCAAACCATAGTGCACACATAAGTGAGAATTTAGAGGATATTGTTAACATAACCGAAAATAACAATGAGAATGTTGTTAGGAAACTTAAAGACTATCTGCACTCTAGCTAAACGGCCACACCATCCTGTATCATGTTCCCCCTAATGTTCAACAACCTGATTTTAAGCCAGGCATGATCCAATTGTTACCTTCCATGGATTTGAGAATGAAAACCCCTATATCCATATTAGGGAATTTAAGCATGTGGTAGCTACTTTTCAAGGTAGGGCTGATATGATAGACACCGTCAAACTTTGATTTTTCCCTTTTTCACTTAAGGAAAAGGTCAAGGTTTGGCTGTACTCGTTAAAGCCTAGGTCAATAGGTAGTTGGGATGAGATGACAAGAGTTTTCTTCCACAAGCATTTCCCAACCCATAAGACCAACAACCTCAAGAGACAAATCTCAAACTTTGCACAAAAGGAGAGTGAAACCTTATATCAAGTTTGGGAACGTTTCAAGGACCTCTTGAATTCTTGTCCACACCATGGGTATGAGAGTTGGTGAGTAGTTAGCTATTTCTATGATGGACTCCTAAGTAGGGAAAGACAGTTCATAGAAATGATGTGCAATGGGGATTTTCTTCAAAAAGATCCCAATCATGCCATAAATTTCCTAGATGACCTATCAGAAAAATCCCACACTTGGACAGGTCCAAATGCCATGGAAAGCACTAGGAGAAATTAACCCACTGGGATTTATCAACTTAAGGAAGATGACAGCCTTAAAGCCCGTTTAGAGGCCCTAACTAAGGAAATTGAGGCCTTAAAAACCAAGGATGCTAGAGCCCCCAAACCAGTTGCTATGATAGAGTCCCATGAGCCTTGTTTCATGTGTAACGGGGTAGCTCATATGCCTAGGGATTGTCCACCTATTTTGAGATGAAAGGAGAGTGTAATGCTGTTGGAATACCCTTTAGGAAACCAGACTCACCCTACTCTAACACCTACAATCCCAGTTGGAAATCTGATATGCAACCTCCTGCCCAATCTAGTAACTAATGGCAACCGGAAGCAACCTCATCTAATGCACCTCAACAATCTTTACCTTTAGAAGATATGTTGAAGTCATTTACTCTCTTCAGATGTTTGAGAAGATGTGGATCTTCAACTAGATTTCCTTTAGGAGTGTCATGCTTCTTTTGCATCTCAATTGATTTTCCTGCATCATGTGGCAAGTCATAAGAAATTTTATCATCGGAATTGTTGTTAAGAATTTTACCACTTCACAGCACTGTGATAGCCTTTGCTTGCTCATGTTGGCTAGGCAACTTCTCTTTTTGATGTACTTGCAATTTTTCCGCAAGTTGCCCAACTTGTACTTCCACCCTCTTCATTGATGCCTCTAAGGAATCCAACCTTTGGCTATGTCTCTCATGGTTCTCTTTGCTAACTTGAATAAAAGCACTCAAGTTCTCCTCCAAAGTTGGATTTCTAGACTGATTGGGTGGTGCAACTTGGTTTTGATATTGAACCGGTTTTGAAGTTTAAGCATATGCCAGAGCGTCGTTAGTCTTCCAGGAGAAATTGGCATGATTTCTCCACCCAGGGTTGTAGGTGT
Source organism: Bretschneidera sinensis (assembly GCA_023935145.1). Classification (NCBI taxonomy): domain Eukaryota; kingdom Viridiplantae; phylum Streptophyta; class Magnoliopsida; order Brassicales; family Akaniaceae; genus Bretschneidera; species Bretschneidera sinensis. Next base: position 35,447,394 of record CM043704.1, read on the forward strand.
TAAAATATGGATCATTCCTTGGCCTAGGTTGGTAAGACTCCATTACATTAACCTATTCTTATTCATTTCATGCATAAGATTCATAAGACAAAGAACAAGTGTTATCATCGTGACCAAAAACCCCACAAACTCCACATACCTCATTGTTGGGCGTGTTTGTGGTAGTGAGAAGTTTGACTTGTTTGGCCAACTCTGCAAGTTGCATTGCCATATCATTGTTGAAGCTCAATTCATTAACCCCAACTCTCTTTCTTTTTACACTCTTTTATTGGGAATTATCACCCAACATATCATATAGCTCGCATGTCTCCTCAACAGACTTTTCTCCCATGGCTCCACCGACATCGTTATCAACCGTATATTGACACTGTTGTGTCAATCAATCATAGAAGAATTGATTTTGTAGATGCAATGGGTAATGATAATGAGGACATTAAATTAGAAGCATCTTGAACCTATCCCATGCTTCATGGAAGGGTTCTCCCTCCATTTGTGAGAACGTGGCAATCTTAGTTCTCAACTCAGTGGTCTTCTGATGGGAGTAGAATTTGTTCCTGAACTGATTGTAGACCGCTTCCCATGTAGTCAAAGAACCGGGTGTAAGAGTCATCAACCATGCTTTTGCTCTATCTTTTAATGTGTAGGGGAAGCAACTCATCCTGAGTTGATCCTCATTCAGCCCCTGTAGAGGAAAGGTCTGCACTGTTGCATAAAAATCCTTTATGAAGGTTAATGGGTCTTCATTTGGAATTTTGTAGAATGAAGGAAGCATGCTAAAGTGGATATTTTTTATCTCATAATTCCGTGCAACTTCCCCCAATTGGATGTTGTCTATTGCTGGCACTAGATTTCTCCCTGGAGATCTTCTACTGTGCATGTACCTGAAGAAAACAAAAGAAAAATTAAGCTACCAAGAATCAAGAGAGCGAACATCAAGAAAATCAAGAAGCAAATAAGAAAATTTGACGAAATAAAAGAAATAAAAATTACGCCTAAAAGAAAGAAAAGAAAAAAATAAAAATAAAAATAAAAACAAAGAGAATAACTAAAGAATTAAACGCCAATTCCCCGACAATGGCACCAAAAACTTGATATGTAAATTTTAAATGCTCACAAGTGCACGAATCACAAATAATATTGCAATGAGTTTACTCTCGAGGTTGATCTCTCACGAAATTGCAGTGGTTTAAATCGTAAATTACTTTCTTAAAATTACTAAAACAAACTCTGAAATTAAATCTTAAACACTTTAATTAAAAGATTGGTGAAGAAAAAATTGAAATAAAAACAATTAAGTAAATTAAACAAAACGAATTATGAAGAGATGAGTATAATCAATGAGAACAATTGAGAGTTTAGCTTACTATCCAATCATGAATTGGAACATTTGGTGAATATAAAAAATTAATCAACATTTAAGATTATTAGTATTTCCACTAAGACTAGAGAATGTCATTGATCGTGTTTATTCCCATTTATAACTAATTAATTAAATCCCATGGATAGTGTTCATCAATTAATTAGTTAAATTAAGTATAAGGAAAATGCAATCACCTAAATCACAATTTGATTTGAATCATGATTTAAATTCCTATTCAAGAAAGCTTAATTAGGTCTAGATGATTTGTCCTCAACCTAATCTCAAATATTAACCTTGACTATCAATAATAGATGGCCAATCCACAAGCAATGATCAAAGGTATGAAGGATATTGAATAAGAAATAATCTGGAAAATTTCATAAAACTAAATCCACCAAAATATCCAAAACAATCAAGGCAGCTAAGCCAAATGCCCAACAATGCGTTCAACCGCTCATGTTTAAATCCCAATCAGAGAATTCAAATACTAGGGTTACAAGCATATTGAAGGACAAAAGGAGCAACGATAGAATTTCTTCCCGAATTACAAGATGAATCCTCAAAGTCTTGAAGCGATTGATCATCGTCTTCAATCTTTTGATAAGCTGTCTTGATGAAAGAAACCATCTCTTCCTTCAATCTCCCAAAACTCCTCTTGATAATATCTCTCCAAGAACTGCCGTCCTTTCCTCCCCTTCTCTGAGTCTAAAATTCCTATATATAGTTGTATGGAGATAGCTTTGTAGATAGAAAAGTCGTCCTAGGGTTTCTGTTCAGGCTGTGTGCTTCTATTGCTGTCCAGGCTGTGTGTTTGCTACTGTCCAGGTCAGGTTTCTGCTATCCAGAACTGGTCCGGTTGTGCTGCTGTCCAGCCCATGCAAATCTAAAGAAAATCAGAATGTAATAGCTCATTCACTTCTACCACGCTGAAAACACGCACAGCCTGACCTTTGTCTACTAAAACTACCATAACTTTCTCTAGAAAAATCATGTTTATGAGCGGTAAAATTCTTCAGAAAATAGACATCCGGATCTTTCCAATAATATATAGTTCATCTCCTAGTTCTTCCTTAATCAATACAGTTTAATCCGTAAAAATCACTTCTGCCACGCTGAAACCACGCACAACCTGACATTTGTCTACTAAAACTGCCACAGCTTTCTCTGGAAAAATCATATTTACGAGCCGTGAAATTTTCCAGAAAATAGACATCCGGATATTTCCAAGCATATATGGCTCATCTCCTAGTTCTTCTTGAGTCAATACGGTTTAATCCATAAAAATGGCTGATCTGTACGGGAAATTCTGGCAATTTAGTGAAACTCCTTTCCAAGTGCTTGTGAACCTGTAAAACAACGAAAAAACACTCAAAGTAACAAATTCTTAAGCTAAACATATCAATAAATACTTGAAAAACATACAAAATACTAGGACAAATATTCGTTCATCAATTACCTATGGTTTCGAAGCAGTCTTCCCCTTGGAAATTGGGGTGCCCTCGCTATGAGTGCAGAATTTTGAAAGCAACAGCAACGAAGAAGCCTTGCGGATGAATGCTGATCTTTTTGATGAAGCTCGAGATAAGGCCCAGATCCAACTAGCCACTTATCAACAAAAGGCCACAAAATATTACAACTCTCAGGTCCAAAGCAGAAACTTCAAGTTACACGAACTCATCCTACGAAAGAGAGAAGTATCCTATCCTCGAGAAACAGGGAAGATTGTCCCAAACTGGGAAGACCCGTATTGCATTAAAAGGTTGTGTCGATTTGGCACCTTCGAGCTCGATGAGCTAAGTGGAAAACCTGTTCCTCGCACTTGGAACACTAAAAACCTCCATCAATTCTACCAGTAGTGCATGCCTCGAAGGCAGCTCGCAAAACGTGTCGGGTAGCTAAAGTTGTAACGTTGAAAGTACTATTACAATAAAAATCGACAAGTTAAAAAGAGAAACCAAAATTTCATTAAGTTGCAAAAAAAAGTCTACAAAGGCACAATTGGCCTTGAATTATAGAAAGAACAAAAAAAAAAACTAAAAAAAATGAAAAAGGCTAAGTCATCAGGGAGAAGCCAGGGTCTCGTCTTCTGGAAAGGTGGTAGTCTTTTTCCCAGCCTTGACACCATCGACTGGTTGGGAAGCCTCTTCCCCCTCACTGTCCTCAGCTGACTCCCCCTCCAAAGGGCTAACCAGGTCCAGGGCTAAGAACTTGAGTTTCTTGGAGAGGGTTGCTATATTTGTAAAGAACCATTGATTTAGTGCAGAGAGTTCAGAGGAACTCACGGGGACATAGGCTATTGTCGAACCTCGTTAACAATTGCTGTGTCTTTTCCTTTCTTTGATTTCTATTTCTGTTTTTGATTCATCTTTACGAGTCATTCTAGACTTGGGTGTTTGGAAGATCACCACCTGGGCATTTTCAAGGTGATTTCCAACAAGAAGACTCACCTAAGTGTGATAGTTCAGGAAAATCTTCCTCAGCCAAACGCCTCGATCTCCCTCTTAGCACCCTCAAACCTCAAGACAAATACGAAGAGACCTCACCCCAAGCTCAACTCTGAACACTCTCAAGCTTTTAGACGAGTCCATGGGCTCTCAAGATATTTCTCTCTAAAAAATTACAAGCAAATAGAATAAGGAGATATGAGCAGTAAACGCCCTTATATAGGAGAAAAAGTATGACAAACGAGGCGAGTTAAACCTGATGGTTCGGAAGAAATGACATTCGAAGTACCGAGGTCACTTTTACGCCCTCCAAGGACCCCCAGTCACAGCGATGCAACGTTTTGCCTCCTCAAGGTTCTGCTCCGTTCCCCGAGGGAGCAAGTCCATGATGGACACCACCATTTTTACTCCAAACAATTGCATGCATTAAATGATCTAACACACCATGTGTAAAGATGATTCAGGAAGTGACCCAAAAGATCCTTTTGGGCTGGAGAGAATCACCCTAAGCCCAATGCCAAAGAACTCTTTCTAGGCCTAAAAGGCAAGAAGCCCAAAAGTCTATCAAGAACTTCAAAGGCAAGAAGCCCAAAAATCCACTAAGCAACCGAAGCACGGACGATCCAAATGGAAAGTCTCCAAGGCCAAACATATTGACTGCTGCTCATATGCTCGGCCCAATATCTTCAAGGCCGAGCATATTGACTGAGGCTCATATGCTCGGCCCAGTGTCTCTAAAACTGAGCATATTGACTGCTGCTCATATGCTCGGACCAAAGTCTCCAAGGCCAAGCATATTGACTGCTGCTCATATGCTCGGCTCAACGTCTCCAAGGCCGAGCATATTGACTGAGGCTCATATGCTCAGCCCAACATCTCCAAGGCCGAGCATATTGACTGCTGCTCATATACTTGGCCCAATATCTCCAAGGCTAAGCATATAGATTGAGGCTCATATGCTCGGCCCAACGTCTCCAAGGCTGAGCATATTGACTGCTGTTCATATGCTCGGACCAAAGTCTCCAAGGCTGAGAATATTGACTATTGTTTATATGCTCATCCCAAGGTCTCCAAGACCGAGTATATTGACTGAGGCTCATATGCTTGGCCCAACGTCTCCAAGGCCGAGCATATTGACTGTTGCTCATATAATCGGCCCAACGTTTCTAAGGCCAAGCATATTGATTGCTGCGCATATGCTCGGCCCAACGTCTCCAAAGCCGAGGATATTGACTGCTGCTCATATGCTCGGACCAAAGTCTTCAAGGCTGAGCCCTACTATACTTCCCTCAAGCACATGAATGTACTTAAGAAAGTGGGGAGCCTTTGATGCAGCCAATAAATACACCCAATAGCAAGACAACACGTGGATAACCCTAAGTCCAATAACAAGACGACACATGGACATTCCCATGTCCAATAGCAAGACGACATATGGATAGTCCTAGGACCAATAAAAAGACAACACATGGATATTCCCATGTCAAATAGCAAGACGACACGTGGACAGCCCTAGGTCTAATAACAAGACGGCACATGGACATTCCCATGTCCAATAGCAAGACAACACGTGGACAATCCTAGGTCTAATAACAAGACGAAAACATAGATATTCCCATGCCCAATAGCAAGACGACACTTGGACAACCCTACGTCCAATAACAAAACGACACATTGACATTCCCATGTCCAATAGTAGGACAACACGTGGACAACCATATGTCCAATTACAAGGCAACACGTAGACAAAACGGTTGGCAACCTATCACCATACCCGGACTCCCCTGCTTAGACCTGTAAGCATGATCACAGGTACGACGGCCATCCCTAGACAGACAATAAGGCCTTTCGACGCGGAAAGAGGATCTCCATGATTGCCCCATCCCTACCACATGGGCAATCTCACCTACGAATAGCTATAAAAGGTCAAAGGTATGCAAGCACAAGACACAGTATGATTCTTACTCATTCACTGCAAACACTAAACTTCATTCATCCTCTCATTTTTTCTGAAACACTACACTGACAAGAGTGTCGGAGTGTCCTTGGAGGCATCGCCCCCTTTTCTACTCTGGTTATCCTCTAGTTCACCCATTTCTTTCTGTGCAAGCCATCGAAGTACCAATCTTCACCTCAGCTACATATTTTTGGCATCAACATTTTTCCTGCCAACAAACAAAAACAAAATGATCCAACACTTAAATTGCATTGACTTAAAGCGAACTCAATACCGTACTTCAAGCCCCGAGTTACGATGAACACCTGATTTCTCTAGAGAGTCAGCCGTATCATTGCATTTTCTTGGAGCATGCACAATTTCAACATTGGAACTCACAAGTTGAAACAGAGATTTTACAGTGGATAAAATATCTTTCCAATCTGACCAGGAAATTGCTTGATATTTAGACTTCTCTGTTTGTCCATTAGTTTTAAATCTCGCCTTAGGTCATTATACAATCACAATGTTAGATAGTATACTAATTCCACCACCCGAAAGCCCTTATTTCTCTCTTAAGAAAATGGAGAAGATTTTCTCTCTATTGCCTCTTCCTCTCATTAGAAACTTGTTTCTCTCTCTAAAAACTAATGTGCAGCAACATAGATCACATATGCTCTTCTTTGCTCTTTAAATTGACCTTTCATAACTACAAGAAAATAGCTCAACATCAAGGGATTTTTCCTTTTGGTAATAGTCCTTTTGCCCTCGGTGATAGTCATCACCGAGAGATTCCCCTCGGTAATGATACCCTTGGTGTTAAGCTCCTCAGTAATGCATTCTTCAGTGATGGCCAAAATTATCCCTCGGTGATAAGGTATCACCGAGGGATAGTACTGATGGATGGATCCCTAAGTGAAAGTGTTATAATTTTTTTTTAGTAAGTTATGACAAAAAATAATAAAATATTATGGTTATCATCGAGGGATCCATCCCTCGGTAATATTGTTTTTTTTTTAAAAATAAAAAATTTTAAAATTAGTATCACTGAGGGATGGATCCCTCGATGATAGTGTTTTTTTTTTAAATTAAAAATTTTGAAAATTAGTATTACCAAAGGATGATAGTATTTTTTAAAATTTTGTTTTTGAAAATTAGTATTACCAAGGGATCCTCGATGATAATAATTAGTTTTTTTAAAAAAAAATTAATTTTTATTGATTTTTCCCTGTTAAAACGTACTCAACTTGTTTGAAATGCATTTAAAATACAAAATAAAATGGATTTGAGAATACAAAATATTTCATAAATTAATAAAACATTATTTAAGAATACTCGAATTTAAATACATTCAATAATATAATATACAAAAAAAATTAAATGCAAATGTCTAAAAATGAAATTATGGGTCGACAAGGTTTGTATCATCGTGATCCATTTGCTCAACATCATCATATACAGCTGGATCCTATAATAAAAGAAAACAAATAACATTGATATATATATATATATAGGAAAGTAAAATTTCTTGAAAACCCACAGGTTTTGTAACCGGTGATCCGAAATGGGTTCTGTTTCTTTCCACTAGTCAGATTCTACCAAACGAACGTGACAATAACCCAGCCTCGTCTGTTAGACAAGTATTTTATTGTTTTGACCTTAAAACCGCAAACTTATGACAGTTTTTAGTCTAAAACCCCTTAGTTTGTAACCCGAGATCCGAAATGGATTCCGTTTCCTCCTACTAGTCACATTCTACCAAATGGACGTTACAGTAACCCCACCTCGTCCGTTAGCCAAATATTTTACTATTTTGGCCTTAAAATTGCTAACTTATGAAAGATTTTAGTGTAAAACCCTCGGTTTGTAACCTAGATTCCAAAATGGATTCCGTTTCTTCCCACTAGTCACATTCTACCAAACGGACATTAGATAACCCTACCCCTTCCGTTAGACAAGTATTTTACTGTTTTGACTTTAAAACTGCTAACTTATGAGAGTTTTTAGTCCGAAACTCCTCGGTTTGTAACCTGAGATCTGAAATTGATTATGTTTCTTTCCACTAGTCACATTCAACAAAAGGGACGTGACAATGATCATGCCTTGTCAGTTAGATAAGTATTTTACTGTTTTGACCTTAAAACTGCTAACTTATAAAAGTTTTTAGTCCGAAACCCTTTAGTTTGTAACCCAAGATCCAAAATAGATTCCCTTTCTTCCCACTAGTCACATTCCACCAAACGGACGTGACACTAACCTCGCATCGTCCGTTAGACAAATATTTTATTGTTTTGACCTTAAAACCGCTAACTTATGAAAGTATTTAGTCCGAATCCCCTTGGTTTGTAACCTGGGATCTGAAATGGATTCTGTTTCTTCCCACTACTCACATTATACCAAACGGACGTGACAGTAACCCCACATCGTTCGTTAGAAAACTATTTTGCTGTTTTGACTTTAAAACCACTAACTTATGATAGTTTTTAGTCCGAAACCTCTCGGTTTGTAACCCGGGATCCGAAATGGATTATGTTTCCTCTTAATAGTCATATTCTACCAAAAAAACGTGACAGTAACCCTGCATCGTTCGTTAGACAAGTATTTTACTGTTTTAACCTTAAAACTACTAACTTATGAGATTACCCCAAAATGAGGTAACAATGCACAAATTACATTACCCCAAAATGAGGTAACAAGGCACAAATTACCTTCGTCCATTTTTTACTGGATTGCAATAATATTGGATTATACCTCCGCCATGAGTTTACCCCAAAATGAGGTAATAAGATGGCCACTGGAGATGGCTATGTTACAATACCACATCTTGGCAATTCCCCCTAATTTTAGAGGACAAAAATACAATCATTCTCATGTATTTATATTTAAATACATTAATAATAAAACATACTCAATATAGAATACTATTAAGTACATAAATAATAAAATAACTTTTTTTAAAGATAAATATTAAAATAAATTAATATAAATAATAAAATATACTCAATATAATATTATATTAATATAAATACATATAAAACGATAAAAATAAAACTAAATTATTACATGAATTTTTATTATAAATTATAGTAAACATAAAACATATTATTATAAAATTATATTAATAATATTATGATAAAATATTATAATCAAAATATAATAATAATCTTTATAATAACAAAAAAAATTGTAATAAATATAAAATAATATATATATATATATATATATGTATAAAACTAAATAAATAGTATAATATAACAATTCAACAATACGACATTTATCAATAATCTAGTTGCACGAACCAAATGCAATAATTACCAAAATACAATTATCTTATTGTGGCATTCAGATTACCTAGTAATCTTAGATTACTGCGATATCTGACTAATCGACCAAACACCACTTGGATGAGAACAAACACAATGAAGCTCTCTAGACTCCACTTGCCTTTCATTGGATTGTTCACTTCACATCATCCTTATCACTTGGGTATTTATTTGAGCATTCACCCTTTCACTAGGGTCTAACCTTTTATTCTCTTGTCTCTTAAACATAGATCAGAATTTTGGTATAGTAAATGGGAATTTTGGGGTGTCAACATGTTTATATATGTTGATGTAGCACCTTAAATAGCCAAATTTCTTTTTATGCTTGATGTAGCCAATAAGCCACCCTCTAGTAGCTTGACAACATATTGAACAATTCCCATCCAATAACCGAATGACACGTGGACGAGCAGTTGACATAAATGTTGTCACTCGTGGATTGCCTATGCAGAAATGTAAGCGTAATTGCAGGGATTGAGCCGCCTCTGATAACTCAACAAGGCTCTTTGCTAGAGAAGTGAGATCTCAGGGATTGCACCATCCCGGGTATGTGGCCAACTTCCTTCCAAAACGCTATAAAAAGCCCAAGGTATGCGAATTCAAGATCATCTATAATCTCAAACTCATCACTGAAACACTGGCAACCCAACTGTCCATTTTCCCCAAAATCTTGTCCTAACAAAGGCATTGGAGAGTCTCTGGAGGCACCACCCCCTCTCATCCGATGACTCATTAGTTTACCCTCGTTATATATGCAGGACACCAGACGTGGAACCTTCAGCTCAGCAGTAGACTTTCGGCATCAACAGATTGGCGCTGTCCGTGGGAACTACCAATCTCTTGCTAACTAATAGAAGCGAAGAAATCCAAGGAACTCGTTTGTTACCATGCTGCCTAAAAACACCACCAGGAACACCGGAACCAGCAACGCACCCACATAAAACAGCATCCACAACTAGTGGTCCGGCTCGAGGCTCTTTTCCATGTCTGAGCGTAGGGCCTCTGGTTGTGACTCATGGACCCTCACAAGAGCACACCGCCCTCACCACCCGGAGGTCAACCCTCCCAAAAATCCCTAAGGAGCAGCGCAATTCTTAGAGTTCTCTCGATTGGTAACGGACTTGGCTGTTGAGGTTCAGAGAGGGAGTCGATAACCCTCACCCTCATCTCCCCACCACGCCACCAAGCAAGCTAGCCCTCCTAGTAACGGGCTCCCCATTGACAATCGCTCCACTGCGGAATCCTCACCACCCTGCGCCAGTAAGTCTAAGGGAGGCTCTTCCTCCAAAAGCAACCTTGGCCTAGATAGACGAATCAAAAAGATGGAAGAAAAAATCAATGAGGCATTCAAATACTGAAATCATTACGTTCAGGATGAATTCAGCATCCATGACCCACTGTTCACATAGGAAGTCTTTGAGGCCCCACTGCCACCAAATTTTTGAATGCCCCTAATCAAACCTTATGACGGCTCGACAGATCCATTGAATCACCTCCAGCATTACAAAACTACTATGATCTTGCATTGACACTTTGTTCTGGTAATGTGCCGAGAATTTTCCCTAATGCTCGAAAAAGTAGTCGACACGTGGTATGCCAGATTGAAACAAGAAAGTATTGCCACTTTCAAAGAGCTTAGTTACGCCTTCGCATCCCATTTTCTTAGCAGCAAGGAGCCTAAGAAGACCTTAGAGGACCTGTTCCATGTCATCCAGCACTGAGGGGAGAGGCTTTAGGCCTACATATCAAGGTTCAACATTGCTGCTTGGGAGATCCCTGGCTTTGGTCCCAACGTCCAAATGTTGGCATTCAAAAACAGACTAAGATCCGAAATCTTTAGCTCCAAACTAACCAGATGACTGCCAAAGGATATGAACGAGGTCTTGGCCCTAGCCGAGAAGTACATGCTAGTAAAAGACGACTATGCCTTCCGAAGAGAAAGGGAGGGGGAGACGGAGAAAAAGAGAAAAAAAGTTATTGACCCTCCTAGTGGGGCAGTCAAAAGACCCCACCGTGACGGTAGGTACAAGGCCTCTACCTGCTTTAAGAATTTCACTCCTCTCAACGCATCTAGGACAAATGTCCTAATGTAACTTCAAGATAGGGCAATCCTCTGATGGCCACCGAGACTTCAACACCTCAATGGAGATTAAAAAAATATGTGTCTATTCTATAGAAACCATGGCCACAATCTTGAGGAATGCCATACCCTAAAGCAACAGTTTGAAACCCTCATCAATTGAGGGCACCTGAAGGAGTTTACCGAATCGCGACAAGAGAGAATGCCATACCGACCCAGGAGAAGCCTCGGGCGTCCCTCTAATCTGAACCAAGAGCGTCAAGGTCTCTAAAAAAGTCCCAGGCCCAATCGAGAAGAGCCTAACCGAAGGGGCCAAGAAGTCACAGTGACTAAGGTTATCAAGATAATTTGTGGAGGCCCTATCGTGGGGGGTAACTCGAGACAGAATGGTAAAGCGTATGCCAGGTTCGTGGCCTCCGTCAATGGCTCCCATAAATGAAGAAAGATAAACCAAGCAATCTCTTCCATGGAAGATAATCTGGATGGAGTGCAGACCTCGCATGATGCCGTGGTGGTCTCATTTCTTGTATCCAACCATGAGGTCAGGCACATCCTGGTAGATAACGAGAGCTGAGCCAACATCTTGTTCTATGACGCCTTCCAGCAGATACAGCTAAAATATGATTAGCTGGAACCAACCTCCACCCCTTTGTATAGTTTCTCTAGGACCTCGGTGTTCGGTGAGGGTAGTGTAGTTCTCCTTATCACCGTAAGAATGGCTCCACAGATAGTTACTGTTTAAACTACCTTCATAGTAGTCAAGCAATCGTCATCCTACAATATGATCCTTAATAGACCAATCTTTAACAAACTAAAAGTAGTTATTTCCACCTACCATTTAAAAATGAAGTTCCCCACTGACGATGGGGTAGGTGAAGTCAAGGGAAACCAATAGATCTCCTGGTCCTACTATCTAAGTGCCATGAGGGAAGGGAAAAGAACAAAATCTTTGCCCCTCTAAGTAGAAGACTTTAGAGACGAAGTAAAAACCACAAGGGGCCGACCCATGGAGGAGCTGACTATTGTTTTCGTTAGTGAAAATCTCTCCTGGACTGTCTAAATCAGCTCCAACCTCCCCGAGGACCTCAAAAAGTCTCTCATTTCCCTCATTCGAAAGAATAAGGACTTGTTCGCATGGTCATCCTCAAATATGCCCAGGATTAGCCCTAAGGTCATCGTGCACCGGCTAAAAGTAAACTTAGGTCACAAACCGATCATTCAGAAGAAGAGGTTATTCGCCCTAGAGCGGTTAGCTGCCATGAAATCTGAGGTGGATAAGTTGCTCGAGGCCGACTTCATTCCGGAGGCAGATTACCCCTATTGGGTGTCCAATGTAGTAATAGTCTAGAAGCCCAATGGCAAGTGATGGATCTGCATCGACTTCATTGACCTAAATAAAGCCTACCCGAATGACAGCTTTCCTCAGTCGTAGATCGATCAGTTGGTTGATGCCACTCCAAAGCATGAGCTCATAAATTTTATGGACACATATTTTGGTTTCAACCATATCCTCATGCACAAACCTAACTGGGAGAAGACAAACTTGGTCATGAGCCAAGGAATATACTGCTACAAGGTCATGCTCTTCGGGTTAAAAAACGCCGGGGTAATTTACCAAAGGTTGGTGAACAAAATCTTTCATAGGCAGATCGGGAGGAACCTAGAGGTCTATATGGATGCCATGTTGGTCAAGAGTGTCAAGGCCAAAGACCATAACTCCGACCTAAGGGAAGCATTCGAGGTGTTACACTGACACCAGATGAAGCTGAATCCAGTGAAGTGTGCGTTTGAAGTCACTAGGGGGAAATTTCTCAGTTTTATAGTCACCTAGAGAGGGATAGAAGTGAACCTAGAGAAGATCGAAGCTATCCTCGGCGTGACCCCCTAAAACAGTAAAGGAAGTACAACGGCTGACCAATCGCATGGGGCACTCAGCCGCTTCATATCAAAATCTGTAAAAAAAATGCCCCTTTCTTCAAAGCCATCAATAAGGCTAAAGACTTTGCCAGGACTGAAGACTATCGAAGTGCCTTTGAGGAGCTGAAGAAATATCTGAGCTCGCCCTCACTTCTGACCAAACCTGTCACGGGAAAAGACCTTTTCCTATACCTATCGGCTGAATAAGAGGTAGTGGCCTCCGTCCTAGTCCGGGAGGAGGCAAGCATTTAGAATCCTTTATGACGTGGAAACATGATACCTCCCGATAAAAAGGATGGCGTATGTTCTTTTAATCACAGCACGAAAGCTTGGGCTGTACTTTCAAGCGCATGCCATTATCCTCTTAAAAGACCAACCACTGAGACAAGTGCTGTATAAGCCAGACGTCTCTAGGAGTTCGACATCCGATACCATCCCCGAAAGGCCATTAAGGCACAAGGTCTTGTGGACTTCATTGTGGAGACCACATTACAAGGGAGTCCAGATCAAACCTCGGGACCAAAGGTAGCCAAAAAAATTCCATAATAGACCCTCCATGTTGATGGTTCCTCCAACAGCGCCGGAAGCGAGACTAGGCTCATCCTCTATAGCCCGAATGGATTCATCATCAAGTACGCCCTAAGGTTCGGGTTTAGAGATTCCAACAATTAAGCGGGGTACGAGGCGTTGGTCGTCGGAATGAAGTTGGCAAAAACAGTGGTCGTCAGGGCCTTGGATGCATACATCAACTAACAGCTAGTGGCAAATCAAATAACCAGAAAATTTGAAGCCCGACGCGAAAAGATTGCTCGCTACCTTGAAAAGGCTAAAGAACTCATTGTCGGGCTCAAGATGTTCCAGATAACCTAGGTTCCTTGGGCGAAGAACTTAAAGGCTGATGCTCTTCATTGGCATGCCTCCTCTTGACAGTCTAAGCCAACCCAAGCCATGTACCTCAAGACTCTTACCGCCCCAAGCATTGATGAGGTCCCTGTGCTGTCGATAACGGAAGAAGAAACCTGGGTAGACCCGATCCTCTGGTATTTGCATGATAGTCAGCTTCTCGAACAAAAAAATGAAGCTAGGAAGCTTATCTCCCGTATGTCTCGATACGTGGTCATAGACGAACAACTGTACAAAGAGGTCTACGAAGGGGTATGCGAAAATCCTCTTATCTTGATCAAGAGCCCACTCCTCTTCGCCATGTGGGGAATGAATCTCCTTAGTTCATTCACTGGGGCTCCCGGTCAAAGAAAACATCTCATCGTAGCGATAGACTACTTCACTAAGTGGGTGGAAGTCAAGCCACTTGCTAGCATAACGGATCATCAGGCCTAGAGTTTCGTTTGGAATTCCATAGTATGTCGGTTTGGTATACCCCAAATCCTAATCACTGATAACGGCAAACAGTTCAACAGCACCTGATTCAAGGAATTCTGCGAAGAGCTCTGCATCAAGCATTGGTTCTCATCCGTTGGGTATCCACAAGCCAACAGGCAGGCCGATATGACTAACAAGACACTTCTGTAAGGCATCAAGAGAAGACTAGATGAAGCCAAAAAGCAATGGACCAACCATCTTTCGAATGTACTCTAGGCCTACTGAAACACCGCTCAGACACCAACGGGGGAAACCCTTTTCTTCATGGCGTACGGCTTCGAAACAATCATCCCCTTAGAAGTCGGGGTACCCTCATTACGAGTACAGAACTTTGAGCAAGCTAACAAAGATGAGGGCCTACAGATGAACACTGATCTCATCAATGAAGCTCGGGATAAGGCCCAGATCTGATTAGCCTCATACCAGCAGAGGGCGATTAGATACTACAACTCTCAGGTCCGAAGTAGAAGCTTCAAGTTACACGACTTCGTTCTATGAAAGAACAAAGTATCTCATCCCTGAGAAACAGAGAAGCTAGTCCCAAATTATGGAGACCCGTATCGCATCAAGAGGGTGTTCCGGGCAGAAACTTTCAAACTTGAGGAGTTGGGTGGCAAGCCTACCCCCCGCACTTGGAATGCGGAGAACCTTCGCAAATTCTACCAATAGTGTGCCCCTAAGTGTAACTTATGGAGCGCCATGACTAGTAATAAAATTTGAAGTATGAAAACATAAGCACAATTAAAATTAAGGAACAACGAGTTAAAGGAAAGAGAAAGCTAGAAATCTTATTAAATTATATAATTACATAAGGGCGTTATCGGCCCTAGCTTACAAAGAGAAAGAAAGAAAAGAACACTACAAAAGAAAAAAAGTAAAGCCCTTAAGGGGCGGCCTCCCCTTTGGACACAACCTCGGCCTCACCACCTAGCTGAACTGCTTCATTCTCCTCTCCGTCCCTTCCTGACACAGCTCCCTCCTCGTCCCCTAAGCTGCCTAAATCAAGGGCCGAGAAGTCAACTTATGATAGAGGGCCTTAGTCTTCTTCTTGGCCTCTAAGAAACCCTCAAAGAACTGCTGGCCGACCTCATCTTCAACAACCTCTTGATAGGAGCCTCTTCCATGGCTTTCTTTGCGACCTCCATCACCTTCTTTCTCAGTCACTGCTCCGAGGCCACTATAGTGTTTTTCGACAGGCGTAAGGTGTCCTTTTCTTGTACGACCTTAACCTTGGCCCGGTTGGCCCCCTTCCAAGGTCGCCTGCAGCTATTGGACAAGCTCATAGCTTTAGTCCAGTCTTTGCTAGCATCGGCCTAGCTTCTCAGCTATATCCAGGCATCGGTGCAACAACACTCCAAGCAGCACGCCCGACTGAAACAAAACCGAAGGATCATTAGCTACCAGAAAGTGGAAGAAACTCAAGGAAATAGAAAAATGATAGCTTTTACTTGAGAGGTCAGGGCCTCGACTGCTGAGCAAAGCCCCTCAATCAGCTTTCGTGAAAGCTCGATCATGTCACTAGGTGAGATCTGAAAACGAGGTGCTCTCGAGCCACCTAGGGGTGGACGAAGATCGAGTCATCGATCTTCAAGCCCCAGTTGGTCGTGAAGACACTAGCTGCAGAAGGAGCGCCCTGAGACAAAGATGGAGCCTGCGTTGGCTTAGGCTAGGGCACGACCGAAACAACCATTGGCACAGGTGAGACCTCAAAGGGGCTCTCCACCTTGATAGGAATAGGAGAGGGGGCCCGTGCCCTCTTCTTCGAACCCTGGGCTGGCGCGGGCTGCTCCCTCGCCTGGGCAGCCCTCATCTTTTCCTAGGCTATTTTCCTGGCCCACTCCTTAGCCCTGGCTGTAGCTTCCATCTCCTCTCAAACAAAAAATATAAGTATGAGTATGGGGTAAAGACGTGAAAAAGTAAAGCAAAACATAAAAAAAAAAAAGGTAAAGCAGAAAAAAGGGAGAAGAGATGGATGGCACAAACACCGAGATTATTGCTCTCTATGGTTTTCTCTAGGCAGAGGCCGCGCCTCACTAACTCTTCGTTATCATATTGGACCTACACGTCCAGGGGAGCGACCACCATAGCCATCAAAGTCTTCTGCTGGCGGTGCAGGAGGTGCGGCTTCTTGCACTTGCCTGCGCGATCCAGACTCCAAGAAAGGGGAACTTGGAAGTTCCTCTCACTTGAACGAAGAGGAAAGACTTCTTCCACTTTTTGATCGAGGATAGCTTCTTCTTTAATAGCCCTCTCTTCACCCTTGAGCTGATCACGACCCACTCATGCTGGCCGTGCTTACTTATTTAGAACTGGGCCTTAAAGACGTTGATATTCATCAACTTCCCACCTTCGTGCAAATACATATGAAGGCAATGATCAGGTGCACCGAGTTAGGCACCAGTTGCACAGTGCTATGTCAAAAAACCTTAGCACTGTGTAGAAGAAAAGGTGAAGAGAAAACCTGAGCCCGACCCTCATGTGTTGCTCATAAACACGTATCTCATAGGGCGGTGGCTCGAGAGGACGTCACAGGCCCTGTCTCCAACCCCAGCTGGCCTGTGGGTGTACTCCTCAAGAATACTGTACATCCTTCGGATAATCGTGAGTTCACCCCTCCTCCATTTGGTTGGGTATAGAGTTCACCACGAATGACCATTGAAATCTCTCCTCAATCATCATATCTCCCTTCAGCTCGGCCAAGGTCCTATCAACCTTGTCCTCACCTTCAAAGGAGGAATCCTCCTCCACTCCCTCCTCTTCCCCAAGCACATAGAGTACCATTGCTAGTGGCCCATCCTAAGCAGTAACTTCTTCAGAAGACTTACCCTGATTGGAGGAGAGGCCCATGGCCTCCTTCAACTCCCTAGATAAATCCCCACTATCCTCACTACCACTACTGGGCCTATCACAAATTCTATCTATCGAAGACATGGTAAAATAAGTAGAAAGACTCACCAAGATTTGATATTCGGGTCTACTCCGAGCAGTAGTTCCTTCCTCAGCTCATGCTTCGATCTCCTTTCAGTGAAATTGCTCACAAAGATCTCCACCCGACTCTGAGCACCCCCAATCTCCAAAATGAACTCCGAGAACTCTCTAACTTATCCTAACTCCGAGCACTCTCAAACTTTTGACCAATTACGTGGGCTCTTAAATTTTTCTCTGATTGCAAATGAAATGAAGTGAAGAGAAATGAGAAGGAGCTACCCTTATATAGGAGTACGAGCATGATAAATGAGGAGAATTAACTCCACTATAGTTGGGAATATGTGACACTTGGTGTGACTAAGGTACCGTTACTTTATTCAAAGGTTCTGATAGTCATAACAATGTGACGTTTTATGTGCTCGAGGTACTATTATGCTCCCCAAGGCTCCCTCAGCTATAAAAAATGGCGTTTGGCATAACCAAGGTGCCGTTACGTTCCCCAAGACTCCCTCAGCCGTGAAACAATGGTGTTTGGCATAACCAAGGCCCCATTCCACTCCCCAAAGCGAAAAAAGGCGAACAATCAGTGATGAGTGTCGCTATTTCACTTAAACCAACTAGGCATAAAAAATGGCCCAATATTCCATGTTTAAAGGCGGCCCAATGCTCCTGCATTGAATACCCTCATAGAAGATTCTAGAAACAGCCCAAAGGCTTTTCTTTTATGGGACTAAAGGTCAAAGAAGTTGTCCAAAGCCCAAAAGTCAACTTAAGACACTAAAGGGAGAAGCCTAAAAGTCCACTAAGGACTCCAGAGGTAGAAACCCAAAGTCCACTAAGGACTCCAGAAGAAGAATCCAAAAAGTCCACTAAGGACTTCAAAGACAGACAACCCAAACCAAACACCCACGAGGATTCTCCAAGGCCAAGCATATTGACTGCTGCTCAAATGCTCGGTCCAACATCTCCAAGGCCAAGCATATTGATTGCTACTCAAATGCTCGGTCTAACATCTCCAAGGTTGAGCATGTTGACTACTATTCAAATGCTCGGTCCAAAATCTCCAAAGCCGAATATATTGGCTGCTACTCAAATGCTCGGTCCAACGTCTCCAAGGCTGAGCATATTGACTGCCGCTCAAATGCTCGGTCTAACGTCTCTAAGGCTGAGCATAATTACTACTGCTCAAATGCTTGGTCCAATGTCTCCAAGATCGAGTATATTGACTACTATTCAAAAGCTTGGTCCAACATCTCCAAAGTAGAGCATATTGACTGCTTCTCAAATGCTCGGCCCAACTTCTCCAAGGCCGAGCATGTTGACTACTGCTTAAATGGTCAGTCCAACGTCTCCAAGGCCGAGTATATTGACTGCTGCTCAAACGCTTAGTCCAACATCTCCAAAGCCGAGCATGTTGACCACTGCTTAAATCCTCGACCTAATGTCTCCTAGGCCGAGCATATTGACTGTTCCTCAAACACTCGACCCAATATCTCTCAGGCCGAAGTTCTAGTATACTTCTGCTAAGCACATAAATGTCCTTAAGGAATTGGGAGGCCTCTGATGCAGCCAATAAGTCACCCTTCAGTAGCTTGATGACACGTGGAACAATTCCTCTCCAATGACTGAATGACACATGGCCACACCCATGAGTCACCTTCCAGTAGCCTGACGACACATGGAACAATTCCTCTCCAATGACCGAACGACATGTGGCCACACCCATGAGTCACCTTCCAATAACCGAATGACATGTGGACAAGTAGTTGACATAAACGTCATCACTTGTGGACTCCCCATGTAGAAATGTAAGCGTAATTGCAGGCACTGAGCCGCCTCTGAACACGCGACAAGGCCCCTCAAGAAAGAAGCGAGATCTCAGGGATCACGCCATCTCGGGTACGTGGCCAACTTGCTTCCAAAATGCTATAAAAAGCCCAAGGTATGCGAATTCAAGATCCTCTCCTATCTCAAACTCATCACTGAAACACTGGCACCCTAACTGTCTAATTTTTCCAAAACATTGTACTAACAAAGGCATCAGAGAGTCTTCGAAGGCACCACTCCCCTCTCCTCTGGTGACTTTTTATTTACCCTCGTTATTTGCACAGGACGCCAGACGTGGAACCTCCAACTTAGCAGCAGACTTTCGGCATGAACAATACTAGCTATATAAGATGGGGTCTTAATTAGCATGGCTCTTATTTAGTACAAAAACACAGTTCGGATAAGCAACACTAATGCACTTCACAAGATAAACTTCAAATTCGTACCCAAAGTTCAAAGCAACATTCAAATTGAGAAATAAAAAGCATTTCCAATAAATTCTGTCAATGATCATCCTCCAAGCATTGTTTTACAGCAAGTAAAGCGCAAAATGCATTAGGTTTATTTCAGACCTCTATAAAATACTAGTCCTGCCAACAAATAAAAATAAAATGATCCAACACTTAAATTGCATTGACTTAAAGTGAACTCAATACCATACTTCAAGCCTTGAGGTACGATGAACACTAGATTTCTCTAGAGAGTCGGCCATATCATTGCATTTTCTTGGAGTATCCATAATTTCAACATTGAACTCACAAGTTGAAACAGAGATTAGCGGTGGATAAAATATCTTCCCAATTTGACCTGAAAATTGCTTGATATTTGGACTCCTCTGTTTGTCTATTAGTCTTTAATCTCGCCTTAGGTCATTATATGATTCCACCACCCAAAAGCCCTTGCTTCTTTCTCAAGAAAATGGAGATGATTCTCTCTAAAATATTTTTAAAAATAAACTTTAAAAAAACTAAATGTTATATAATATACTAATCCCTCGGTAATACTATTTTTTTTATAAAAAATAAAAAATTTGAAAATTAGTTAGAAAAGTAAAATTTCTCGAAAACCCACTCGTTTTGTAATCGGTGATCTGAAATGGGTTATGTTTCTTTCCACTAGTCAGATTTTACCAAACGAACGTGACAGTAACCCCACCTCGTCCGTTAGATAAGTATTTTATTGTTTTCACCTTAATACCGCAAACTTATGAAAGTTTTTAGTCTGAAACCCCTCAGTTTGTAACCTGAGATCCGAAATGAATTTTGTTTCCTCCCGCTAGTCACATTCTACCAAACGTACATTGCAGTAACCTCGCCTCGTCCGTTAGATAAATATTTTATTGTTTTGACCTTAAAACCGCTAACTTATGAAAGTTTTTAGTCTAAAACCCTCGGTTTGTAACTTGGAATCCAAAATGGATTCCGTTTCTTCCCACTAGTCACATTCAAATGTATGTTACAGTAACCTCACCTCGTCCGTTAGACAAGTGTTTTACTATTTTGATGTTAAAACTACTAACTTATGAAAGTTTTTAGTATAAAACTCCTCAGTTTGTAACCTGGTATCCGAAATGGATTCTGTTTCTTCCCACTAGTCAAATTTAACCAAAGGGACGTTATAGTAACCTTGCCTCGTCCATTAGATAAGTATTTTACTGTTTTGACCTTAAAACTGCTAACTGATGAAAAGTTTTAGTTCGAAACCTCTCGGTTTGTAACCGGGGATCTGAAATGGATTCTATTTCTTGCCACTAGTCACATTATACCAAACGGATATGATAGTGATATGCCTCGTCTGTTAGACAAGTATTTTACTGTTTTAACCTTAAAACTACAAACTTATAAAAGTTTTTAGTTTGAAACACTTCGGTTTGTTACCCAAGATCCAAAATGGATCCCGTTTCTTCACACTAGTCACATTCTACCAAACGGACTTGACAATAACCTTGCCTCATTTGTTAGAAAAATATTTTATTGTTTTGACTTTAAAACAACTAACTTATTAAAGTTTTTAGTCCGAACCCCCTTGGTTTGTAACTTGGGATTCGAAATGGTTACCATTAATTCCCACTAGTCATATTATACCAAACAGATGTGACGGTAAGCCCTCCTCATCCGTTAGACAACTATTTTGTTATTTTGACCTAAAAATCGATTTGTAATCCTAGATCCAAAATGGATTATGTTTATTCTTGCTAGTTATATTCCACCAAACGAACGCGATAGTAACCCTGCCTCGTTTGTTAGACAAGTATTTTACTATTTTGACCTTAAAACCGCTAATTTATGAAGGTTTTTAGTCCGAAACCCCTCGATTTGTAACCTTTGATCCGAAATGGATTCTGTTTCTTCCCACTAGTCAAATTAGTCCTATTGGTGACCCACATCTCAGCTTGGTCTTAGTTCTTGATTAGTGGGTTCAAAATGGAATGATAGCCAAGAAGCTCAAGCTTAAGTACATCATCTGGAACCTACGTGCCCGCAGATGCTCAAGGTGAGTTAGTGTAAATTGTTTGTATAAGAGGCTGTTTGGTTTGGGGGGGGGGGGGGAGGAAGGGAAAGAAAGGGAAATAAAATGCATCTTTTGTTTCATGGCCAAAGATTGAAACTTCAATTTGATTTAATTAAGGTTATTTTTATTGTTTGTTTAATTAAACTAACATAGCACAATGTGTTATTATTTCCTAAAAGTAGTGTTTAAATTTGAATTGTATATCATAGCATAATCTAGGGCTAAACTAATTTTTATTTATTTATATTTATACAAAATAATTCTTAAATTTAAACTAACATAACAAGGGCTAACCTAATTTTTTTTATCTATACAAAATAACACATAAATTTAAACTAATTCTAACAAAAGGTTTCACACACACA
Organism: Bretschneidera sinensis; assembly: GCA_023935145.1. Lineage (NCBI taxonomy): Eukaryota > Viridiplantae > Streptophyta > Magnoliopsida > Brassicales > Akaniaceae > Bretschneidera > Bretschneidera sinensis. The sequence goes on from CM043704.1 coordinate 35,469,465, forward strand.
CACACACACACACATATATATATATATATATATCAAATTTTTTTAAAAATAAAAAAGCTAAACTAACATAATAAACTAGGGCTAACCTAATTATTTTATCTATACAAAATAATACATAAATTTAAACTAAGGCTTACCTAATTTTTAAATTATTTTCCAACAAAAAATAATAACTAAATTCTATACAAATTAATACATAAATTTAAACTTATTCTAAGCTAAGGTTTCACATACATATCAATTTTTTTTTAAAAAATAAAAAGCTAAACTAACATAACAATCTAGGCCTAAGCCAATTTTTTAATCTATACAAAATAATATATAAATTTAAACTAAGGTTAACCTAATTTTTAAATTATTTTGTGTAGGAAAATAATGACTAAATTCTATAAAAATTAATATATAAATTTAACTAATTATAACCTAAGGTTTCACATATATATATCAAAATTAAAAAGCAAAACTAACAAAACATAAATAACAAAAGAAGCTAGATAGCAGAGAGAGGAAATTTACAATTTCTGGTAGAGAGAAAGTGGGGAAGAGGAGAAAAACAAAAAAAAAATGAGAAAAAAATGAAGGAAAGATGAGAGAGAGAGAGAGTAAAAGAAATTTAAAGGATGAAATTTGAAAACGTTATGTGGATCTAGAGGAGGGAAAATTGAAAAAGGAGAGAAATGGGTAAGGGAAAGATGCTGGGTGTTTTTAGGGCGATATTATCATTGAAGGCTTTAGTTCCCTCGATGATAATTTTAGTTCCCTCGGTGATAATAGGTAATATAATTAATAATTAATTTTATATTTATTTATCAACACCAACAACTTAAATCCCTCAGTAATAATATATTTTCAATTAAAAATAAAAAATTATTTTTAAAATATTTCTCGAATTTAATACCGAGTGTGAAAATATTATCACTGAGGGATCCCTCGGTGATAATATTTCACACTATCCGTCATTGAAACCACTTATCACCAAGGTATGTCTCTCAGTGATAAGTGATTGTCTTGTAGTGCATTGGCTGTTTTTGGTTGACTACACAAGCTAGATTTTACTTTCCTCACCATGTATCCATAATTATGTCCAAACCCTTTCAGGAGAGAATGGTTAAGAAAGAAATTTAATTTTTTTATTTTCAAAAATTAGTAATAAATGATCTAGAAGAAATTAGTTTTCAAAAAATTAAAGAATAATCAAAAATAATTTTTTGAACAGAGTGTCATTTTTCACCTTGTTGGAGCTGCCATCGATCATCAGCACACGTCGCATTGCCATCAACCGCGATAGTTGCTGCTCAAACTAACCACAACAAGAAACAAATGCACAAGTGGCACGTATCAACCGTGCACTACCTTCCCAACATCTGGTGGTGACTTAATTAGCGAGGTCTTTTCGTTTGGCCTTCAAGAGCATGATGGTGCTCTCTGTTTAGGCTTTTGGGTCATCGTTGATGGGGAGTGAAACACACAAACACTCTCTCAAATGCGTGATTAGTTGGCTAGGTAGGGTGTCATCCCCTACCTTTAGCCCAAAAAATTACCCAAAAAACCTTTAAAATTTTTGGGATTTTTCTCACTTCATAGTTAACCAAAAATTCGTGACATATATCATTGGAAAACTCTCTCAAAGCACTACACAACGATGTAAATTTTATTATGTAATTCTCAGTATGTATTTACGTGCATTAAATCAAGTTTTCTTAATTTTCTCTTAAGGTTTGAGTTTTCTCACTCAACACAGAGAATTAGCCTGCAAGACTTTGCAGATATCATCGACATACAATAAGTTACATTCCTTTAAAAATCATGGCATATTATCACGAAATGAAGCATTTTCCATTCTTAGTAATCAAAGCTTCATATTTTTTCATGGATAATCATGCATTCTCAAGCAATTTAACACATATATTCATGTTCATAGAGATCATAAATGCCTAATGAAACATAAACACAAGCTCTAATACCAATGAAACAAAGATTATGCAGCGAATAAAATCTCTTACGAATTTGAGCCAACTGTTTCTTGATATTTGGACTCCTCTTCATGTCTTAAACTCTTTAATCTTACCTTAGGTCATGTATATGATCACATTGTCGAAAAGTATAATATTTCCACCACTCAAGAGCCCTTGTTTCCATTAGGAAACTAGAGAAGATTTTCTCCCTTTAATGTCTATTTCTCTCACTAGAAATCTTTTTGTCTCTATAGAAACTAATGTGTAGCAACATAGACAACCTTTGTTCATTTTTCTCTTCTAATTTGTCCACTCATTGATAGTTTTTGGTTGGTTACACAAACTAATATGTGAGGGAGAAGTTATGGGATGTTGAATAGTTTTTAACCATTCCCTCCAAAACTCTACTTTCAAATTCAACTTGGACGGGTCAGGTTACTCATCATGAGCACTCAACCTGATCCTTATTTTAAATAGAAGTGAATCCAAGACATGAGAATAGATATAAGAGTAGAATGATACCTCCAATATTTTTTAGAGCCATTGAATTAATGAGGAGACAACCACTAATGTGTTGCTCTCTGTAATTAAATCAAAATCTTGACTCCAATTTGGTTTAGCATTAAACTTATCACTTCATTAATGGCACATAACTTGGCAAAGTTTGAATCAACTATACCAATAGGTTTAGAAAATACACCTTTCACTATACTATTTGAATTTCAGAGAACTCCTCTAATGCTCACAAATCTAGGTTTCCCTAATGCTGAACCATCAACATTAAGCTTCATGGAACCAATTTGTGGATCTTGCCAAGATAACTTATGTTTAGAATAATTTCCATTTGAAGTAATATTAGGTTTTTGGAGATTGAAATCAAGATCAGAAATAAGATGAAGAAACTCGCTCCATTTTGCTTTATTCCACCAACCTAATCACACTTTTAATAGAATGAGCAAATCTTGAAAATTCAAGGAGTTCCTAGTAAAATTTATCTCATGTCTTTGCTATTAGATCGACCAAGTTATACAAAGGTAGGCCATCGGCCACATTCGAATAATACCGACCTTAAGGAAAAAAGAACACTAGTTACAGATTAAGTCTTCGATAGAGAGCAAGAGGCACCATTAAATAGTACCCCACCAACAAAGAATAGAACACCAAACATTCTAACTGATGGAACAACGTAGAAATAGACGTTCCATTATTTCCACACTTCCGTTACAAAATGGACAAGACACGTCGTTGATGCATGTTTTTTTTTTTTTTTGCATAATTCTTATTTAACTCCAATTTTTATTTATAGAGGTTTGTCAGTGACAAGATCAGATGGAATGGAGAAATTAAAGGACCTTTGAGAATATTTACCGATGAGATAAGGCTTCCAAGTTAGTCTATTATCATTGTTTTGATGAAGGAAAACTTCACTGATGGTTTGCATGAACGAGTATCATTGAGATGATTCCCAGCCAAAGAGAGGATGCCCAAGTGGAATCGACTACACCCATGTACCATTTGACCAGTGACCAAACCCGACTATTATCCCTTGTTCTTTCATAGATAGAGTGAGGAGCTTTGCAAAGAGATGAATTGGAACAACATTATTTTAATTAGAGAAAAAAAGAATATAGTTACTGGGTTAGCCATGTAAATGCGAGTAAATCAAATATAAAAATCTAAATTCTTCAATATTAGGCCAATATATTCATGTGACGGACGCAACTCTTGGTCATTTGATTCTTGTAATTATAGAGAGAATGATATTTAGATTTGAGAGGCTTAGAGCAGAGGAGAATGAGGTTTAAGGCAACATTAAGATCTGAGGTGCTTGTTAAATGCATGTGAGGAATAGGTGTTTGTGTTTTTGTTTTTTCACTTTTATATTAAATTCCCAAATGATGAGACAAGTTTGTCATTTTGTAAAGTCTTGAGACTAAGTTTTAATTACTATCAAACTTTAGGTTTGCAATTGAATTTTATCCATAATAAAATATTATGAGTTTAATTCCAAATGTTTTAAACTTTAGGGGAGAGAAAAGGATATTATTTGTCATCTTTGAGTTGTAATTGATATATGTTTATGCCAAAAATAAGGAAAGTTAACTTACATCAACCTCGAATGTCAGTTCAGACCGCATCCGAAGGGATCCTCATAGGCTAAAGACGAACAATATTTTTAGAAAAGAGAGAACATTTGGGGAAGTGCGTAATGAATGAGATATTTGGAATTTTGTGAGACCCATATATATAGAGGGGAAAATCTTACACTAATGGGAAATGGTGATGGATTCGCCAAGCAAAAGGTTGAGTGAGATTACCTTCTTACTCTAGATTGGAAATGAAAGGCATTGTCCTCTTGGAGGCCAGGTGTCATATTTGCATTGGATAACTGTATTGTAAGTGTGAAAATATTAAATGACCCCTAGGTTTGACATGTGTTAGCTTTCCTTTGAGTGGTATATTTTTCCCATATCATATGCCTATCACTCCCTTAGAGATAAAACTCATCATGAGGGAGTAATGTTGAATAGTTTAGGTGAAGCTATGTACGGAATCCGAGGTGGGGTGTCTTTTTCAACACACTCGGTTTGGCTTTAAAGCTTGAAAGTTTCTGAGGTGAGGCATCTCTTTGATGCCCTTAATTTAGAATTTAAACTTAAGATTTCTCAAGGTGAAGCATCTCTTCGGTGCCTCACCTCGGTCTTGGAACTTAAGAAAATCCGATGTGAGGTATCTCTACGGTGCCCTCACTTCAAAATTGAGATTGGAGGTAGGCTGTTGTTAGGCATCTCTTTAGTGCCTTTAATCGGAATCGAAGGTGGAGATGGTGTGTGGTAAGGCATCTCTATAGTGCCTTCACTTTGAACTTGAAAGTTGAAGATTTTTCGTGGTGAGATATCTCTTTGGTGCCCTCACTTTGAACTTGTAGCTTGATTAGATCCCAAGACTTCTTCGACCGATCTCTTTTATTTAGTGATATTTTCTATGATTTTTTTCTACATTTTCATTTTTGAATTGGGATGTTTGAGTTTCTTGAGTATTATTTAGGCTTCTTTAGGACATGTGCCTTCTTTTGATCAAAGTAGATGAAAAGGTTTCTTACTCCTCTTGGTTATACAAGGGGTAAAAGGGATTATTTTCATTTAATTCTTGTCATTCACTAAAATTCTCTTTATCCTCTTTAAGGGAAACTCCAGAGAGTCTCTTACTTTGGATTGTCTCACTTTGTTCCTTTTTTTTTTTTTTTTTTTTTGTGTTTGAGTTCTCTCTCTTCAACTTTCATTTAGCTCATCTTCCTCTTCTCTTTAGTAAGCCTTTAGTGCATTTCCCTGAATAGTAGAAGAAGTAGAAGCTCATAGTAGCAGTAATATAGAAGGAGAAGCTTATAGTAGTAGTAATAAATCGATATGAGGTAGTTCATTAGGTGAGCATTCTTCTCGAGTCATTTTCCCGTTGACTAGTGAAGGGCCTAGGATAAAAGAGATAGAAAGTGAAATGACCATGGAACATTATAAGGAGCACTATAACACTGAGGCCAAGATGGGTCAGATGAACAAATCAAATATCCTTGGCATCAAGGTTAAGTATGCCATCCATCCGTAGTAAAAGCTTCATCTTCCAGAGTTTGAAGAGAGAGCCTTCACTTAGATGTCAGCAGGTCCTTCGTATGATATGTGTTTCTACGAGGATGCATTCAAAGTAGAGCTTAGGCTTCCTCTTCATATGTGTGTGAGGAGGATCTTGAACAACTTCATGATCACACTGAAAAAAATAGTTTCGAACTCAATGAGGTACCTCACTGCTTTCTTGATCTTGCTTCAGAATGCTAATGGGTGTCGATACCTTACTATAGACACCCAATTTAGTTCCAAAACTTAGAATGAACCATGTGTGGAGCCTAATTATGAGTATTTGATCCTGAAATACTAGAATTTAGAGAACATGAGAACTAAGAATTGATTTTGGAAAAAGAACCAATTACAAAGCCAATCTTAGGCCTAAAGACCCAATTGGACCTAAACCAGGCTAATTAAACCAAAAATCAATGCCAAAACTTGAAAACCAAAACCAAAACCAAAACCTACCCCCAGCCCACTGAACTGATCGACCTAGTTCTAAGAACGATTGTTTTGTCAAAGGGTCTAATCGGCTCCGTTGACCAAACGATCAACCCACTATTGTTACCAGATTGCAATTTTACTCCAAAGTTTGATCCTCATGATTTTGTCTCTAATGATTGATGAAACATTACATAATTAATCTCTGACTACTATCAGTAGTCCTTTAATCTCATTTAAACCTTTGTCTCTAAATTACACGCATAGATATTCACCTTTCTTGTTGAAACTATAAAAAAATTCTCTCACAAATTCCATATTTTGGGTACCCCTTCGGTTAGTCTTATGTAATAGGTTGGGTTTTCGAAGACACCTCATCCTTACATTGATAATACTAGCCAAAAATCACTTTTATTTGTATAATCCTCTTATTCTTCCAAGAACGAGTCCAAGGTTCTGATTCATCCATATTTAAAGTACGAAAGAGGATCTTTGAGAGCAACTGCACCACCCTGGAAGTGGATACTCCTTTCTTCAAAAGGTTAGTGCATTTTCTTTTAGTGATTCTGTTATCTCTTCGTTGAACCACTATAAGAAAAAATGGTATCACCAACAAACAAAATCCTTCAATGATACCTCAATTTCCATCGATCAAAGACATCATCGACGGAAATCCATTGGTGATGACTCCATAAGAGATACCCTCCTCACTGATAATAATTTTCATCGACATATTAGAAATCCTTCAGAGAAAATATTATTATCGACTGATTTGCCTTCAATGATTCTATTTCTGAAAAATTATTTTTCCTCGATTTTAAATAAAAATTTAATAATATATTATTACTGAGGGATTTTTTTCCTCGATGATAATAATTTCTATTTTAAAAGTATTTCTATCGAGGGAGTTTTTCCTTCAATGATATTTAGAATATATTATTACCAAGGGAAAAAATCTTTCGGTAATATTTTTATTTATTTTTTCCTTGTTTAAAACCTATTTCAAAATACTTTCATAATTAAATAATCATCTCATCAAGTACTAATGAAATTAATAAAAAAAATATATTTTAAAATACAAATTAAATCTTTCAACAACACAATATATGAAAATTTAATACAATGTTTTGTCTTAGAATAAAATTACAGGTCCGCCAGGTTTGTGCAATCATCATCTCGGGTCTCAATATCATTCTCCAAAGCTATAAAACCATATATATAGAACAAAACAAAAAGCATACGATATATATTCATTACAAATATCTATAAATGAATATGAAAAGTAATATCAGTTAAAAGTTTTTAACTTGTATTATTTAACCTAAATCGAAACTAGAGATCCGAAATGGACATATCCCTATTCTTCCCAAGAGTCACATTCGACTTCGCGGATATGCTGGTACCCTCGATTTATCTATTACATGAGTATTTTAAATTTTTACCTTAAAAACTACTAATCGTTGAACTTTCATAGTCAAAAACCCATATTTGCTAATTCGACCATTTGAAATGGATTCCGTTTATTCCAACAAGTCATGTTTGACTCTAGGGACGTGCCAGTAGCCCCGGCTAAAAAATTACACGAGTATTTTACATTTTTTATTAAATATCGCTAAGTGTTAAACTTTTGTAGTCAAAAACCCACACATTTGCTAATTCGACTGAAATGGATTCCATTTGTTCTAACGAGTCTCGTTCGACTCCACGAACATGCTGATACCCCTGACTCATCTATTACACGAGTATTTAACATTTTTGCCCTAAAAAACTACTCAATGTTGAACTTTCATGAACTTTCATATCTGAAAACCCACATTTGCTGATACGACCATCTGAAATAGATTCTGTTTGTTCCCATGAGTCATATTTGACTCCGCCAACGTGCCGGTAACCCTGACTCGTCCATTACATGAGTATTTTACATTTTCCCTCAAAACTGCTAAGTGTTGAACTTTCATAGTCGAAAACCCACAATTTTCCTAATCCTACCATCCGAAATGGATTTCATTTATTCCCACGAGTCACGTTCGATTCCACGGACGTGTCAGTATCTCTGACTTGTCCATTACACGAGTATTTTACATTTTTGCCCTAAAAATTGTTGAGTATTGAACTTTCGTAGCTAGAAACCAACACATTTTCTAATCCGGCTATTCAAAATGGATTCCATTTGTTCCCATGAATCACATTCAACTCCACAAAAGTGTCAGTACCCCCGACTTGTCTATTACACGAATATTTCACATTTTTCTCCCTAAAAGCCGCTAAGTGTTGAACTTTTGTAGATTAAAACCCACATTACTGCAAATCCAACCATCCGGAATAGATTTTGTTTGTTCCCATGAGTCATATTTGACTCCACGGATGTGCTGGTAACGCCAACTCGTCCATTACACAAGCATTTTACATTTTTACCCTAAAACTACTAAGTTTTGAACTTTAGTAGACTAACACCCATATTTTTGAAAATCAGTCCATCCAAATTGGATTTAATTTGTTCCTACAAGTAATATTCAACTCCACGGACATGTTGTTACCTGTGACTCGTCCATTACACGAGAATTTTATATTTTTGTTCTAAAAATTGCTAAGTGTTGAACTGTATTAGACTAAAACCCACATTTTTGCAATCTATGTGATAAACTTTCATTTAAAATAATTTACTTACAGTGGGTAGTGCAGGTAAATGTGGATCGTTAAGTGACACCCCAAACCGCTATCAAAATTATTGCATCATGGTATTCTTATGTTGTTGCATTAAACCAGACACACTCATTTTCCTACAATTACTCACAAATTACATATAATCACCTAAATAGACCTAAGTCCTCACTTTCAAACTCTACACTAGTCTCTTAGAATGTTTTTTTATTATATCTTACACCACTTACTATATATTTATAAGTATTTAGCTTAATATTTATCTAACTTAATATTATTAAACTAACATTGTCAAATCTAAACTAACATAGCGAGTTAAACTAACATATAAAAATCTAAAACTAAACTAATAAAATAATGGTTAAATTTTAAAAAATAATGCTTAAATTTTGGTAAGTGTTGAACGAGTATTTTACATTTGTGTTATAGTGACTACTAAGTGTTGAACTTTCATTTAAAATAGTTTATTAACAGTTGCTAGTACAGGTGGAGCTGGCCCATAAGGTGTCACCCTAAAGCACTGTACCATCTGTTGTATCTGCTCTTGCACCATTTACTGAAGTTGCTATTAAAATTGCTGTTGTATTTCTTATTATTGCTTTTCTATGCTATCGACAAGTGTTTGCAGGACCTCCTTTCTTTTCCTCTCTTCTTCCAGTTCTTGTTACACCGCTTTTACATCGGTTAACGGTGTAAAGCTTGATGAGGAGGATCTATATGAAGAACTGTTTCCTGGAGAACCGTAACCAATCATATGACCGTCAATCATCTCATCGAAGCCATAACATGTCTCTTATTCATCCCACTATAGGTCTGTAACAACTCATAGGGCTCAATCTCAGCTTGTGATGATGCTTCAGATTATCTCATATGTGCCGCTCATATGTTTGCTACAATACAAATTAATACATACGATCAATAAGGTGGTTTTCTCCCAAATAATATTAATAACAATAGTTATTTTTTGCATAAGTAAAAAATGTATTATATACATACAATAATCTCTCGTGCCCTCTGATCAATACATTCTTTCATCCCCGAGCACTTATAGGTCCTGTTAAATACCTCGATAGGAGTAGCTATTCAGCCACACTCCTAGGATTGTGCATTGCAATTTGTCAATAAAATTTAATTGAACTCAATACATATAATATTTATGCATATATAAGTGTAGAAAAATAGATAAACCACATACCAATGCCTCCACATGAGCATTTATACTAATGGAGCCCCTAATATGGACACACCAATCATCCCCTAACCGCATGCACTCATATGCCGACTTGGAGCGGTGAGTCCAAATATCTGATACCAACAACTGCACCAAGATGTTCCAATAATCCATCCGGGTGGTTTGGCCTATCTCCTTATTCTCTTCACTTGTCCATCCAATTATGTTACTTTGTTTGGGGCCCTCGCTTCTGTACATTGTGTTTATAACTCATTAATCCAGTCATTGTGGCGGGTCACGACAATCTTGTCGTTGACCTATCTAATAGCTACTAGCTCATCTAGAGTCGCAAATGTATAATGCTCTTATGAAGCAATCAAAATATGATTACTAGACAATTATTTATATATAGCACATGCATCTAATTAATATATAATAGTTCATGTGAATATGGAACACGTAGTGAACCGAAAACAAAAAAAATAGGGGAAAAGGTAATACCAAGAAATGCTGCCAAATAAAATCTTGGGTCCCTAGAAGGTAGTCGAAATATGAGTTCTATGGGCTAGCAATATGCTTTTTAATTTGCACAAAAATGTTATTGGAGACATGTTTAAATCCTCGGAATTTGCTACATTCATATCATTAATTATATTAATCGATTTATGCTAAACTACTATATTAATTAAATTGACCGAAACAATTTATCGTAATCAAATACACAACACTAGTCACTTAAAATAGTGAGCACAATCTTCTGTGTAGAAAGAGACTTCTCTTTATTGGGGCCTCTCCCACGACGTCTCATAAGAAGAGCCTCAGAAAACCCCTCCACTCTCATATATGAAAATGAATGTTGACATATTATATAATACACAATTTAACAAGTAAATTAGCATAACAAGGAATAATATTAGAATAATTGTGAAGTTAATATTTTGTTACCAGTTGAGAAGGCAAGTTGTCCCTTGATGGCAATGAGAGAAGTACTCTCGGGAGGATCCCTCCTCTCGAATCCTCTATGTTGACCCCTGCCTCTCAGTATCATGTTTTGCAAAAAAAAAAAAAAAAAAAAAATTAATACCTGCAATTGATACAAGTTGTTTAAAACTAGCTTACACAATCACAATAAACAATTTGTATGAAGTATAAAATTTGTTAATCATATAACTTATATAATTTTCAACATCCATAATTATTTTTTCCTACAAAATAATGCTTAAATTTAAAATAACATAGCAAATAAGACTAACCTAATTTATTATTATTATTTCTCCATACAAAATAATTCTAAAATTTAAACTAACATAACAAAATCGAAATTAAAATATCAAGATTCTTCTAACATTTAAACAAAAATATTCAAATCAAGTGCTAACCTAATTTTTTAAATTATTTTCCTATACAAACTAACAATTAAATTTAAACCAACTTAAGAAACTTTAATTATTTTTCCATAAAAATACTAGAATTTGAACTAACCAAAAAAGCCTCTAATGCTAACCTAAGATTTTAGCTTAACATATATAAATATTAAAATATTAAAAAAATAATACATTAAATAAACATAAATAAATAAAAAAATGAGTGAGAGAGAGGAAAACTTACAAATGGAGGTTGGTCCACGCAAAAATGGCCGGGTGGAGAGAGAAAGAGGGGAAGAAGAAGAAAAGAGAAAAAGAGAGAAAGAGGGGAAGAAGAAGAAAAGAGAAAAATGAGAGAGAAAGATGATGGAACAAATAGATAGAGAAAGATGAAAGAGAGAGGGGGAGAGAGAAAGATGAGGGATAAAAAAACAGAAAATGGCGTGGGGGTCCTGCTCACGGCACCAGGAAGAAATGACAGAAGGAACAAATTTTGGGGGTTTTAGGGTTTATTTTTACCGAGGGAATTAATTCCTTGGGTGAAATGAAAGTCCACTGCCATCTCTGCAAATAGTCCTCATTCCCCCTTACAGCACTGCATATAGTACTATATATGTATTATCTTATATATTATGTACTATATATAATAATAATAATATTACATTATTTAACTATATATATATTAGTTAATTATGTTATTTTATTATTTTTATTAATTATTATTCATATTAATTTACTATATTCCTAAACCCTAAACTTAAAGTTAAATCCTAATTAACCTAAGATAAATATTTAATATTATATATATATATATATATATATATATATATATATATATATATATATATGGTTTCAAAAATTATCGATTTGAAAATGCTAAAATGCCATGTTTGGTGGCAGTAATGGAAGCAATGTTGTAATGTAATTGAGGCGGGTAACGGTATCGAGGTTGGAATCTTATTACATTGTTTAGATATAATGGAAAATACCCTTGAAATTGAAGCTGGAATCGATGACAATGTTTGGTTAATTAACATTTTTATACCATTAGAATGACATCATATGGACTAAAATGTGTAAGAAGATAAAATGCATAAAATTATTCATATTATATTAATATATTTATATTTAGTATATTGTTTTATATTTATCTATTATTTACTAATTCATAATTAATATTTAATAATTCATAATTTTATTATATAATTATCTTATATTAGTTAATGATATTATAAGTATTATTGATATATATTATATATTATAATAATATTATATTATTGAACTATATAAATTAGTTTATTATTTCAATATTTAGTAATATAAAATATTTAATTACATTATTATTTTTATTAACTATTAGTCACCCTAAACCCTAAACCATAAACTTTAATTAACCAAAACCAAAAACCCAAAAACCCCAAACCTAAACCCTAAACCATAATTATCATAAAACTTAAACCCTAAACTCTAATTAACTTAAACCCTAAACCATAATTATCGTAAAACTTAAACCCTAAACTCTAATTAACTTAAACCCTAAACCTACAACCTAAATCATTAACTCTAATCAACCTAACTAAAGCCTAAACCCTAAACCTTAAAACTTAAACTCTAAACTCTAATTAACCTAAACCGAAACCCTAATTACACTAAACATTAAACCTTAAAAATCCTTGACCCTAAAAACCTAAACCTAAACCCATGCCTAATTGACCTAAACCCTAATTAATTAATGTAGATATATGAGAATCAAGAAAATTTGAATTTTTCCATATTAAAATTAAAAATGAAGATAAATATTTATTATATATGATTTCAAAAATTATCTCAAAATGTTGTAATGTCACGTTTTGTTGCAGTATTGGAAGTAATATTGTAATCCATCGAATGAAATTGTATTGTAATCAAGGTTGTAATGGAATTGAGGTTGGAATCCGATTACATTTTTTTGTTAGAATGGAAAAGATGAAATGGAAGCTGGAATCGATTACAGTGTTTGGTTAATTAATATATTCATACCATTGGAATGAAATCAGATTGACTAAAATGTGTAAAAAAAATAATCAATTAATTTTTTTTTGTTGTAAACTTTCACCGAGGGATATAACTTTTTTTTTATAGAAAAAGATAAATGCTTGAATGATTTAAAACTCATTTTATTATAATATTTTCACCTAGGGCATCATTTCCCTCGATGATAATGTTTTTTCAATAAAAAATAAAAAGATAATTGTTAAGAAATTAAAAAAAAAACAACGAAGAAAATAAGTTATCACTGAGAGAATATTCTCTCGGTGATAGGTGATACTCTTTTCCCCATTACCGAAGGACACTTGGCCCTCCATGATAGGCCAAAAATAAAAAGATAATTGTTAAGAAATTAAAAAAATAACAACGAAGAAAATAAGTTATCACTGAGAGAATATTCTCTCGGTGATACTCTTTTCCCCATCACCAAAGGACACTTGGCCCTCCGTGATAGGCCATCGTTGAAAACTAATATCAACGAAGGACACGTGTCCCTTAGTGATAACTCGTGGCTGATAACTGTTTTTCTTACAGTGAATGCAAAGAAAAATGGTAGTTTCCTAATTTTTTTTGGGAAAGAAATGAATGTATGAATGAAATCATTTATTATTTTTCTACTTAAAAAACAAATTTTGAGTAGTCATGTTATCACACACTTTGACATAAACCCATGGAATTAGATACCGAAGAAAAATAATTGGACCTAACCCACTGTTGAGCGATTATCTACCTAAATTAATGGGCGAATAATCGAACTCGTTTTACTTACAAGTGCACAAGGTCAACAATGTAGCATAGTGTGCAAAAGCAAGATCATCTCCACAGGGATTGGTAAATTTTGATTTAGAATTATATTCGCAATGTAAAAAGACAGAAATAATAAAAGAGTTGATTTAGATAAAGATAAAATAATAAAGATAAGGGACTTGATATCCACCACTAATTATGCTACCACAACAAAACAGTATGCCAATGCTTTACTCATGTCATGAATACCTAATGTTTGTTAACCTAAGGGCATGGTATCTACTCCTTAAGCTATTGATCTCCCTAAGCAATGAGTTAGGCATGGTATCTACTCTAACTTTTTTCTCTCTCAAGGGGTTCAACATGGTGTATGCTGAGTTGTTCCTTAAGAGAGCATAGGATCTATGGAAATCGACAACCACACGGGACCTAGGGCATGGTATCTACTCCCCGTTTCTCATGTTGATTAACCCAAGAATCCGGTGTGGATATCTTTTGTTACTAATGTCAGACCCAGGACTCGGTCATCCAAATTGATCTAACTAACAAGTCCATACCACATGCACATATTGATCAGACATATACATATGAGGAATTTAAATACAAACAGGCATTAATCAAGTTAAGCAACATAACATAAATATCGCAAAGGCACCAATGCTGAATTATTGAATAAACATAATTAGGGCTTCAACCAAGCCCTTACTAAAAGTTAAGTATACATAATAAAAATAGAGGAAAGAAGAAACCCGAGAGAAGAGTCGTCAATTCTCCTCCACAGTTTCCTTCTCTAAGCTAAAAGCAAAAAGAAGTGTTTTCTAAGTTGTGATCTAAGAAGTGATTATTTGTGTGTGCTTTACAGGTGTATTTATAGGGCTTGAGTAGTTCTAGAAGGCTCATGAGTTCCTAAACTTTCCTAAAACACAAAACTCATTTATTTCCAAAATAGAGTTATTTCCAAAATAGGGTTATTTACAAAATAGGGTTCTGCAGTTTACTGTTCACGCCCGTACATGTGCGCTCGATCGCATGCGTCTTGCACTCGATCGCATTACTGCGCTCGATCCTTCATGTGTGCGAACGATCGCATGTGCGCTCGATCGCATGTAGTAGTGCGATCGATCGCACTTTGATCAGAAGCTGCTCCAGGATTTTCAGGCTTCTTCCTTTAAGTGCCAAAACCGCTTCCTTTTTCTCCAAGACCTATAAAAACATGTGAAACACCCAAAATGAAGTAAAACAGACTAAAACGTATAGACAAAGAGTTTAACACATGTAAATTAAGGGGCTTAAATATGAATATTTAAGCACTTATCACACCCCCAAACTTACATATTGCTAGTCCCCTAGCAATGCAAAACTAAAAACAAAATGAAGAACAAAATTAAAGATAAATTCATTTCCATGATACTCAAAGATTTGGGTTGTACATAAAACTATGATAACCGTTCATGAGTAAGCTTATAATAAAAACACATTTTTGTATTGAAAAAGGATTTTCAAAAGTTCATGTTACTTACCTAAGGTTGGCTTAAGGCATCGCAAGTTTGATTTGTGTGTGATGAATTAGCACATATAAGATGGGGCTTCCACATAATTTTAGTGTATAGGGTTTTGATGCCCAAACCTTTATCGAATTCTTTATCAAAGAGAACAAAAATGGCATAATACTTGCTTCTTTTTTTTTTCTTTTATCATACGATCTTTGCCATGTTGAGTTCCATCAAGCTTTCTATTTGACCCTTGTAACGAGTGTTTTAGCCAATGACTCCTAAACCAAATGGTTTTAGGGCATTAGGTGTAAAGACACCCTTAAGGACTTACTAACTCGAATCAAAAAGGCTACGGAACTAACAGGTTTTAATGCGTCTAAATGAAATTCCCACCTTTTGACGTGAACACTCAATGCTTACTGAGGCAAGAGGCCCAGTTACTCAGTGGAAATTTGTCATTATGATCATTAAAGGCTTACTTCCCACCTTTTGACGTGAACACTCAATACTTATTGAGGCAAGAGGCTCAGTTACTTAGTGGAAAGCTTTTTGATCATTTTTTGCATGATGAACATATTTCTTTATTTTTTTCTTCTTTATTTTTCTTATACCAAAGTGTTCTTTTCAACAAGTTATCCGATTACAGTTAGATTATGGAAACATATACAAGAGAATTATACGTTTATACCCCACAAAAATGTGTGTTAAATGTGCTCGTGCAAATTTGGATCAAACTCGTGAATTCTTAGGTGCCTTGAGGTAGGTAACTAAACTTTGTAAAATTCCCATTGCAATACTATGTGTTATAGCTTTTAAGCTTACTAATGAAGTGTTATCAAATTTTTAAATCAACCAAATTTTTTTTTTACCAAAAGAACATGCATTTATCTTCCTAAAAAAAACTTGGACTTAGTGTGTGCTTGTGTTTCAAGTGCGTGTGTGATAGTATCTAGTATCTCCCACTACCCCCAAACTTAAAATACACATTGTCCCCAATATGTGTTGCATGGAAAGATCTGACCTGGGAGATGGAGAACTAGGTTGCTTGCTTTGCTTGTAACATGCCCCCAAACTTGAACTGGATGCACGCACTAAGTACGGGACAAAGAAAAATAAACATTATTCCGGAAAACAAGAAATATAAATACTAGATATGTAAATATAAATATAAATAAAAGAAAAATATTAAAATGAAAATGATAAGTCTGGGGTGCCTCCCATGAGCGCTAAGTTTAACGTCTTCAGCCGGACCAAGCCTTATTCTTCCCCAAAACTAAGATTGGCAGCAACTAGCTCAAGTAATGTCTTATTCTCTCCCATATAAGCATAAGTCAAATGCTCTGGCAACTGCTTGAATTCCAAGTTAGGTGCCTGTACAATAAAAGGGAAAATAGTATTAGTAGGCCCAAGAATTTCAAATGGATCGGTATACTTACTTGGAGGCTTTGGAAAGGCCTCAAGGAGGTGCATAGTGTCAATGATGTCATCAGTAACATCCTTGCATTTGGGCTCAATATCTGATCTTGGGACACTATAGGTAAGAGCGATTTGTACTGGATCAATGTGATGGACTTGAAAAGCTTCCTCAATAACACTTTGCGTCATGCATACATTAAAACATTTTATATTATCTGGGGGTAATTTTAATGCATTATATCTTTTGATTTCAACCTTCTCACCATTTACCTTCTCCATCTCACTTACCTTGGATGTGGATGCTTATGCAGGCTCATCAGCTCCGATGATCTTACCATTTGTTAGAGTTGTCACGGCATTTAGTTGTTGATGTCCTCTTGGAGTAGGTAGTGGTTGGACTAGAAGTTCACCCAACTTTCTTTCACTTAGCTCCTTAGCCAATTTTCCCATTTGTTCCTCGAGTCTTTGAATGGCTTGCTCATGTTTTGTAGTGGTTTGTCTTTGCTCAGTCATGAACTATTCTTGTGAAGTCATCAATTGCCTCATAAGACTCTCTAGGTCACTATTTTTTTATTTCGGCACTGGTTGGGCTGCTGGTTGGAAGTGTCGTTGCTGTCCTTGAAGATTCAAAGCATTTTGAGTGTTGCTCCATGAGAGGTTGGGGTGGTTCTGCCATCCAGGATTGTAGGTATTTACATATGCACTGTTCAATCCCTCATAATTTGCTTGTTCTTGATATGTAGTTGAATACAGAGGACAAGTATAAGTATTATGATCAAAATGAGAGCATATAGCACATACCTGGCATTGTGTAGCCTGTGGACTAGGTAAGTTGTTCTGATCAGCCATGGCTTTTATGAGCATGTCTAGCTTTCTTTCCATAGCAGCCATCTGATTCGAAGATCCATCATTGAAGCTCACCTCATACATACCCTTGCTTTTAATTCCTTGTCTACCTCTCGAGGAGAATTGTTGGGTGTGCTCACTTAATGTCTCAAACAGCTCCATGGCTTCTTCACTAGTCTTCTCCATCAGCACACCTCCACAACCGGAATCCACTATACCTTGATTTATGCCACTCAAACCTTCAAAGAAAGCTAGGACCAGCTCATCTTGAGGTAAGTTATGATGTGGACATTTGAGTAGTAGCTCATTAAAGTGTCCCCATGCCTTAAAGAAAAGGTCTCCATCCCTCTGTTGGAGGGATTGAATCTCCTTCCTCATCTGCCTTGTCTTTTGGGCTGGAAAAAATTTCCTTAGAAATCTACTGGATAACTCTTCCCAAGTATGGATGGAATCTGCAGGCAATGAATGATACAACATTTTAGAATTATCTTTTAATGAAAAAGGGAAAAGAATTAACCTGATTCCCTCTTGATCTAGGCCCCGAATATGCTGGAACTTGCAGAGATCACAGAATTCTAGAAGGTGCAAGTGTGGATCCTCAGTAGGTGTGCCCCTAAAATGAGTCAAGGCATTGAGTATCTACGGAGATATGTAATAATTTTCTTCCACCTTAGGTTGATATGCAATGCATGAAGGATGGTTGAGGTTATGTGGAATGAAGGATTGCTTCATAGGTCTCCGTTCTGGTGGCAATTGGTTGTAAAGCTGTTCCATTGGTGCTTCACCCTCAAATTCTTCTTCTCTCTCCTCGAAGTTGTTTCTAGGCCTCTTTCGAATGATCTGCTCACTTTCTATATCAAGTGAAAGGATGGTTGGGTTCCTCACTCGAAGCCCTTGCATGAATCAACAGGAATACCTTAGTGCAGCAGCTTCAGTACTGCTGCTCAGGTAGTCTCTAGACTATTTGCGCTCGAGTGCTCCAAGCACTGCGCTTGATCGAACCAGTGCGCTCGATCGCACTTAGGTTTGCACTCGATTGCAGTGCCAGAATTAGCACTGATGCACACCTAAAATAGAAAGCAAGAAAATAACAAAAACGAAGAATTAAGTTAGATAGTTGATGAAAATAAAATAAAATAAAACAAAACAGATTAAGAAAAATATTTAGTGAAAAATAAGAAAATACAATTGAACAAAATAAGAAAAGTAAACGGGAAATAATTCTAAACAGAAATTTAGCACAATTCCCGGCAACGGCGCCAAAAACTTGTTGAGCGATTATCTACCTAAATTAATGGGTGAATAATCGAACTCGTTTTACTTGCAAGTGCACAAGGTCAACAGTGTTGCATAGTGTGCGAAAGCAAGATCATCTCCACAGGGATTGATAAATTTCGATTTAGAATTATATTCGCAATGTAAAAAGACAGAAATAATAAAAGAGTTGATTTAGATAAAGATAAAATAATAAGGATAAAGGCGTAGGGACTTCATATCCACCACTAATTATGCTACCACAACAAAACAGTATGCCAATGCTTTACTCATGTCATGAATACCTAATGTTTGTCAACCTAAGGGCATGGTATCTACTCCTTAAGCCATTGATCTCCCTAAGCAACGAGTTAGGCATGGTATCTACTCTAACTTTTTTCTCTCTCAAGGGATTCAACATGGTGTATGCTGAGTTGTTCCTTAAGAGAGCATAGAATCTGTAGAAATCGACAACCACACGGGACCTAGGGCATGGTATCTACTCCCGGTTTCCCATGTTGATTAACCCAAGAATCTGGTGTGGATATCTTTTGTTACTAATGTCAGACCCAGGACTCGGTCATCCAAATTGATCTAAGTAACAAGTCCATACCACATGCACATATTGATCAGACATATACATATGAGGAATTTAAATACAAACAGGCATTAATCAAGTTAAGCAACATAACATAAATATTGCAAAGGCACCAATACTGAATTATTGAATAAACATAATTAGGGCTTCAACCAAGCCCTTACTAAAATTTAAGTATACATAATAAAAATAGAGGAAAGAAGAAACCCGAGAGAAGAGTCGTTAATTCTCCTTCACAGTTTCCTTCTCTAAGCTAAAAGAAAAAAGAAGTGTTTTCTAAGTTGTGATCTAAGAAGTGATTATTTGTGTGTGCTTTACAGGTGTATTTATAGGGCTTGAGTAGTCCTAGAAGGCTCATGAGTTCCTAAAATTTCCTAAAACACAAAACTCATTTATTTCCAAAATAGAGTTATTTCCAAAATAGGGTTCTGCAGTTTACTGTTCACGTCCGTACATGTGCCCTCGATCGCATGCGTCTTGCACTCGATCGCATTACTGCGCTCGATCCTTCATGTGTGCGAATAATTGCATGTCCGCTAGATCGCATGTAGTAGTGCGATCGATCGCACTTTGATCAGAAGCTTCTCCAGGATTTCCAGGCTTCTTCCTTTAAGTGCCAAAATTGCTTCCTTTTTCTCCAAGACCTATAAAAACATGTGAAACACACAAAATGAAGTAAAACAGACTAAAACATATAGACAAAGAGCTTAACACATGTAAATTAAGGGGCTTAAATATGAATATTTAAACACTTATCACACATTGAATCATGACTATATCAACTATTACGATATTAAAACTCAATAGGGATGAAATTGATACAATAGATCTTTTTTACTTCATATTTATTTGGACACCGCAAAAAATTGTCAATATTTTTTGATTTATTAATCTTGTTTCTATATGTTCCATAGGACTAGTAAATATCTTTGTATGATAGTAATTTTTTTGTTAATTAATGTTTTTTGCCTAAGTTCTATATTAAAGGCATGTGTGTAAGTCTACAAGCATAGAATATGTAGCGAAAAATTAAAAATTTATGCCCACGGACTTAAATGCCAAGATAAATCTCTATAAATCTATTAGAATGATGATCCAAATAATATTTCTATGCAAGGTTTGAGATTTTTTTTACCTTTGATGGAGATTCCTGTTGATCTTTGAAATGGATTCACCAATTGTTCAAAATGTTCGGCCTCTAAGCGTATCCACACGAGCAATCAAAAATATTATTTTTAATCTCTACAACAATTGTGTTATGTTATGTTCAGGTCTATCAAATAGGGCCTTTATATAGTGCCCTTACTCCTAAAAGCATTAGGATTTCTAAAATTGTAATTAACCCCTGGTTTAATTAATTCTTAAAAATCTCTCTCTTAGCCCATTATTTTTCCTTATTCTTATAATTGTCCAATTGTGTGTGACCTCTTAGGTTCAATATTGTGCTAGCAATAGGTTGTAACAATTGGATCACATCCAATTAATTAAAACTCTTTTTTAATTTTAATTTGAATTAAAACTCCTTTTAATTTTTATTTTTAATTAAGAATTAATTACAATTAATTCTTAAGGGATTCTACAAGTCATGATTGACACCTAACAGTATGTCATGACTACCAAGAAAATATGAATTAATGTGAACCTTTTCGTTGACCATTACCGTACAATTCAATCTTTCCATCATGGAATGTCCTAGATTAAACCTAAGGCATGAATATACTATCAAGCCTTAATTATTTAATCATATGTATTTAGATCTCAAGTCCATAAATTTTCTAATTTCCACCCCATCTTAGCCAAGGAATTTCCAAGCCATGACTTAATCAGATCACATATGACATTCTCTCTCTTTTACCTAAAGTGATTGATACTCTATTGTACACTCACATACCTCCATGCATAAGTGGTCATACCCAATTACTACCCTTTTGTGACCCATGATTAGAATCACATTTAGGTAGCATCAAAACATGATGACCTGTACACAAGATATACATGGAGCCTCAAGTCCAAGGATCACTTGTACAACTGTAACGTAAGAATTCCTATTGACATCCAGTAAAATGTCCATTAGAAATTTATTAGTTGATTCAGTTCGGTATACCCGTTCTTTAACAAGCACCTACATAACGTATTTTAGTGTCTCATACACTAGTGAGCGTGAGATCAATCACTCCCAATCACTCCCAACTCCTTGAGGAAACATATTATGTACTAATCTATCTGTATTCACTAATTCCCTTCTTAGTGATCCTATGATTAGGAACATTTAAGAATAAAGGTTAAGGAAATATATCTCACTAGCATGATCTCATCATGTTACTTATTTCCATTGCTCTTATTCTATGGGCTTTATCATATAATGCACATATGATAAGTTGTAATGAACATGATAAAAAAGATGATTGCCATTAATAATTATTTATTGTCAATAAATGAATAAGATCAATTTACAAGTAAGATACCCATAACATCAAATTCTATTGGCTTATAGGGCACACTACTATCAATCTCCCACTTGCACTAAAGCCAATAGCCTAAATATCTCATACCCATTGCTTTAGGTAGTGGATCTGCAATATTATTTGTTGATAAAAAACTTTTAACTTTACATCGCTTGTTTTAGTGATTCCTTTAATAAAATGAAATTGCTGCAAGAATTGTTTGGATTTTTGATGAGACATTGGTTCCTCTGCTTGTGCGTTGTTGTCAAAATATCATAATATTGAATTTACAATGTTAGAAACCATTCAAAGCTCTGTGATAAACTTCTTTATCCAAACAACTTTCCTCGCAACCTAGATATAACAATGTATTTGGCCTCCATGGTCGAATCTATAATGGTCACTTGCTTGGAACATTTCTAACTCACTGCTCCACCATTTAAGGTGAACACTTATCTATATATTGACTTGCTACCATATTTTTATTCTCCATTTATGAGGAACAAATCTTCTTTTTAAGACCTTAAGAATGTTTTTAATAGCTATCCAGTGACCCTCACTTGGATTGGACTGATATATGCTCATAACACTTAAAGCATATTCAACATCAAGCTTTGTGCATAACATGGAGTACATGATAAATCCAATCTACTCATATATTCTCCCTCCTCAAGTGTCTTTAGGGATATTTCTTTAGAGAGAGTAATTCCATGATCCATTCTAGAATTTTCTATGCTAAACCCTTTTAGCAATTTGTCTATGTACATTGATTTGGACAAGCCTAAGATCCTTTTAGATCTATCTCTATAGATCTTGTTCCCTAAATTGTTGGATGTTTCACCCAAATCCTTCATGGAGATGTTCTTTGATAGTCAATGTTGACTAACTATAACATACCTACATCATTCCCAATGAGTAATATGTCTTCTACGTAAAGTACTAAAAATGTCATAGTGCTCCCACTGACCTTCTTATACACATATGGTTTATCCTCGTTCTTTAATAAAAGTAAACGATTTGATTGTCTTATCCAAACAAGTATTCTTACTTTGAGAAGTTTGCTTCAATCCATGAATGAATATTTGAAGCTTACATACCTTAAAGTCACTACCATTAGATGTAAAAAAACCTCAGGTTGTGTCATGTACACATCCTCCTCCATGTTTCTATTGAGGAATTTTTGTCTCTACATCAATTTTCTATAAGTCGAAGTTATTGTATGCAACTATAACAAGTAAAATTCTAATGGATTTAAGCATGGCCACTAGAGAGAAAGTTTCGTCAAAGTCAACTCCTTGTCTTTGCTTGAAAATTTTCGTTACTAGCCTTGCCTTATAGGTCTTTATCTTTCCATTTACTCAAATATTTCTCTTAAAGGCCCATTTGCAACTTATAAGTACTATACCTTC
Source organism: Bretschneidera sinensis (assembly GCA_023935145.1). Lineage (NCBI taxonomy): Eukaryota > Viridiplantae > Streptophyta > Magnoliopsida > Brassicales > Akaniaceae > Bretschneidera > Bretschneidera sinensis. The sequence goes on from CM043704.1 coordinate 35,492,909, forward strand.
AGATGCATTTACCAAATTCCACACTTTGTTGGAGTACATAGAATCCATTTTGGATTTCATGGCTTCTTGCCACATCTCTGAATCAATGTTTGATAATGCTTTTTTGTAGTTAACAGGTACCTTATAATCTATAAGGTGTACCTTTAGGTTACCATTTATGAGAAATCCATATCTCTTTGAAGCCTTGGGTATTCTGCTAGATCTACGAATTAGTTGTATTAGGTAGATCTATCGGTTCAGGTTCCTCAATTTGAATAGTACTAGATTGTGGTTCTTGTGACATTTCGTCAAGACCTATTTTCCTCCCACTACTCCCTTCTAGTATAAACTCCTTTTCTAGAAAGGTAGCATACTTAGAACAAACATATTTTTCTCTTGTGGATAATAGAAATAATATCCTGAAGTTTGTTTAGGATATCTTACAAACCTACATTTCTTAAACCTAGTTCCCAACTTGTCTATATGTAACTTCTTTATGTAGGTGGGACAACCCCAAATCTTAACATGTTTAAGATAATATTTTCTTCCTTTCTATATCTTATATGGTGTTTTAGGTACTGCCTTTGAGGGAACTTTATTCAATAAGTATGTGGCGGTTAGGAAAACATATTCCCAAAAAGATGTAGGAAGATCGATGTAACTCATCATGAATCATACCATATCCAATAGGGTGCAATTCCAAGAGGACTTCATTGAGAGAGAATCTCATTCTCTTTGAGATAATTAAGAAAATAATTAAATAAGTATTTGCCTCTCCATTATATTAAAGAGCTTTAATACATTTCCTAGTTTTCTTTTCAACTTCTCTTCTAAATTCTTTGAACTTTTCAAAAGACTCAGATTTGTACTTCATTAATTACACACACCCATACCTAGAATGCTCATCGGTAAAGGTAATGAAGTAAGAGTAACCTCCTGTAGTATTAACTATTACGAGCCCATATACATCACTATGTATTATCCCTAATACATCCTTGGTTCTTTTTCCATTTCTACTAAATGGAGTTCTAGTCATCTTTTCATAAGATAGGTTTCATAGGTTGGATAGGATTCACAATCCGATAGATCCAAGAATCCATCGTTTACCAACTTGTTTGCACTATCCTCATTGATATAATCTACTCTTAAGTGCCACATGTAGGAATAATTTAGATTATTATCTCATTTCCTTTGTTATTTCATACGAAATATTTTATCATCTATTTCTAAATGGTAAAAGTAAGTAATAAGTCCCTATAGCTAATGTAGCAACACTTGTTTCATTTCAAATGCGAAGGTTGTCTTCTCCTTACTTAGTTTCTTTCTTTTTCTCAGCGTTTGCAACCTATTGCAAAAGTGAGAACCACACTCGATATGTAATACCTAATTAGGAGCATTAAGTCTATTTCAGGGAAGAACAACTGAGATATGCCTTTTAAAGGCTTGTCTTGCAAGGTGATCTTTACAGTTTCTCTTCCATTTCATATCTTTGCCACAATGAGAGAACTATCCCTTATCCTTCTTGGCTTTTGATGAAATAGCCTTGTTGAAACTCACTTTGCTTTCAATAGTTTCTTCTTCTTCTTCTTCTTCAAGACTTTCTTTTAGAGGAAAAAGCTCCATCAACAAGCATAATGAGTGTCTTTACCTTTTTTATCATAGATTTTGTAGTCTTCAACATATAACAAGTTCTAAAAGCTTAGCTTCAAACTCATTCATATTGTAGTTCATAACATACTGCGATAATGAGTCTGGAAGGGATTGAAAAATTAAGTCACTACTTAACTCCGCATCCATACTAAAACGAGCCAGTCTAACTTCTTGATATAATTGATCATCTTTAATCACTCATGGATTAATGATCTTTTGAGCATCCTTATCCTAAAGAGGTTATACTCACCATACAACTCTTGTAGATGATGAACTATTACATAAGCAATTTTCATATTGTCATATTTCTTCTAAAGCTCATTAGACATAGATGTTAGCATATAGCTCCTAGCCCAAATGTCATCTTGTCACTTCTTATAAGTACCGACCTCTTCTTCTAGAACATTCTCAGCAATAGTTGCTGGAACTGACTTATAAAAAAACTAGGCCATTTTTTTAATAAAAAATTGAGAATGATTCTCAAATTCCTTAGCCAATCTAAGTGATTAGACCAGTCAGTCTATTTGCATCAAGGATGCACGATAGTAGTTTTAGTCATTGTGATCTATAATGTAACAATAGATAAAATTAGAGTCTATTCATATTATTAACTACGTTAAAAATTTGGTCTTTAATATAAATGGTACCTCCCATTATTCTTTTCGATTCTCATAACCCTTAGTATGGAAAGTAGAAAACCCCTTTAGAAGGTGTCCTAGTGGGGATCAGGATCTTATCACTTGTACATTAAGTCTTGTGGTGACACAACAAACTAATAATGTACTTGATAGGTAGATAGTTTTTCTCATTTGCATCTCATAAAATTCTCAATCATAATTTAGCCTCTTAAATGTATATGACCTTGTGCTGACATAACAAATCATATCTACTTTAGTTAAGTTAAACCCATCATTCATTACCAGTGTAAATTATTGATATAACCCTTGTGGTGATACAACAAATCTATATCATTTGTTTACTCATGTACATCACATGTTTTAACATAAAATATAATTTTCCTATAGGTGTAAACCTTGTGGTGACACAAATTTACACACATAAGAAACTTCAAATATTGTCTATAATGGTGGAAGACTACAAATAATCATTCTTAATGATTTTCGTTTAACTCTTAATATTAAAATATTTGCACGTGAATTATTTAGGTTTTTACATTTAGATCTCATTATTTAATATGCATCAAATATATTTAATAAGCATATAATCTAATTACATGCATAACATAAATACATCAAATGCATATATATTAACCTAAGTGGATGACTATGGAATTTTTAAGCGTGATTTACTTGAGCCAATAAAGTAAATCACTTGGTCAAACCCTAGGTAATTATTGCATGAATATATCTCATACATTCATGGGTCTTCAATCCTCAAACAGGCCAGCATGCTTCCTTGCACACTCCTTGATTCGCCTCAATAAAATCCTACCCAACTCTAAGTAACTTTACGTACATCAAATATATATAAGAAACCTTGATCAAAATTCAAAGAGAATTACATTAGAGGGAGATAGAAATTTACATTGAGATAAATAAAAGAAGGTGAGGTACCCAAACCCCACTTAAAATTGAATAACCAAAGATAATACCATAAATTTAACCAATTGCTAAGGTCTAGGTCCAATAGTCATCCACTCATACAATCAAATTGCATAAATAAATAATAATAATTCTATTATAGTTATGGATATTATTTCATAGATTGCATTCCTAATCTCAATCGGTTTTAGAAACTTTCCTTAATCCTATTCCAAATAGGATTAAGATTTCTTATTCATTAGAATTCATAATTTTAATGTGATAAAGATTTTAGAGTTTTAATTCCTAATTAAACTTCAATTTCTTTAAAATTAATCCAATAATTAAGAAAAATTCTTAATTAAACAAAGTATAATTTTTTTATAATTAAAAATCATATATTTAGTTGAATTAAAACTCATGTTTCAAATTTTAATCCAAAACGAATTCTAAATCTCAAAAAGAGCAAAAACTTGCAATTTTGAAAAAAAACTATTTTTTCTTCTGATTTGAACATTAATACTTCTAATTTTAAAGTAAAATAAGTGGCATATGAAGATAGACTTTTGTATTTTTTCAACACCTCTAAAATCGCCACAATCTGATTTAAAATGAGTAAATTACACCAGTTTGAAATTGGATTAGAAAATATGTTTTACTATAGGTTTTTTTATGCGATTTTCATGATTTTCATCCCAAAGCATTTTTTCTTTGATGTAAAATCATAATTTTTTTTCTACCAATCTCTACTGATTTAATATGTTTAAAAAATAACCCATAACAATTTTATCATTATCATATGACAATAATCAATTCAAGAATACATTCTTTAATTTTCTTGATCAATGGTTTCATAAACCCTAATGTAAATTTTAGATTATCAATTTGCAATCTAATTAATTTTAATATCATAAATTTCAATCCATAACAATAGTAATAATCCATAGAGTTGGCTTTGATACCATTACAAATCTACATGGATAGGACATGCAGCGGAAAATTAAAAATTTATGCCCATGGACTTGAATCCTAAGATAAATCTCTATGAATCTACTAGAATGATAATCCAAATAATATTTCCATACAAGTTTAGAGACTTTTTTCATTACCTTTGATAGAGATTTTTGTTGATATTTGGTACGGATTCACCAGGTGTTCAAGTGTTTGGCTTCTAAGCGTATCCATATGAGCAATCAAGAATAAGGATCTTCTTCTCCAGAATGTCGAATACCGCTTGAAGAATAACAAAGGGCTAGCCGAATTCTCTATTGAGTGCTAGCACTATATTTTTTTAAGATTTTTTTAGAGAGAAAGAGAGAGAGATAAAAAAATCTTATTTTTAATCTCCACAACAATTGTGTTATATTATGTTTAGGTTTCTATCAAATGGAGCTTTTATATAGTGCCCTTACTCCTAAGAGTATTAAGATTTTTAAAATTACAATTAAACCTCTAGTTTAATTAATTATTATAAATCTCTCTCTTAGCCTATTGTTTTTTCTTTATTCTTGCAATTGTCCAATTGTGTGTGACCTCTTATGTTCAATATTGTGCTGGCAGTAGGTCGTAACAATTGGATTACATTCATTTAATCAAAACTATTTTTATTTTTAATTTGAATTAAAACTCATTTTAATTCTTTCCTTTAATTAAGAGTTAATTACAATTAATTATTAAGGGCTTCTTTTCAAACTATGACATAATCAGATCATATATAACATTCTCTCTCTTTTATCACGAGTGATGGATCCTTTATTGTACACTCACATACCTTTATGTATAAGTGGTCATATCCAATTACTATCCTTTTGTGACCATGATTAGAATCACATTTGAGCAGCATCAAAGCATGATGACCCATACTTAAGATATCTATGGAGCCTAAAGTCCAATGATCACTTGTACAATTGCAATGTAAGAATTCCTAATGACAACTAGTAATAAACATGACAAATAAGATGATTTTCATTAATAATTATTTATTATCAATAAATGAATAAGATAAATTTACAAGTAACATGTCCATAACATCAAATGCTATGGTTTATAGGGCACACTACTATCAATGTCAACCGATCGACCTGACCCCTATTCAAGCAATAGCTTCGCTCTATTTTTCCACATTGGTTTATGTATGTTCTCTGCAGTCCAATTGTTGTCTTTAATAAAATAATATGTTTCTGGGTGTTTATATTTGTTCTTTATTAATGTGTTGTCTAGATTTTTAATTTTGGTGTTTATTTCTCCTTATTATCTCTCTTAAAATTATTGTGCGAAAAGTGATTGTTAAGTCCATTGTCTTTGGGAGAATAATATTGTATAACAAATGAATGTTAGGCCAGTCATCTTTCAAGTATACATACTTCCCTCTTAATTGTGGTCGTTGTTAAATTATCGCTCTTATTTGATTAAAATGTAATTGTGTGTGTTGTATGCTAGTGTGTGGTAGGATACTTTTTTTTTTTATTTTAAATTTTAAACACTTTTTCAAAGAACACAAAGGGTTAGACTTTAGCCTAGACGAGAGAAAGAACTTTAATTCCTCTTTCTCTCTTACCCAAATCTCCCCAACCCATAATCTCTTGCAAGAGTTATGAAAACGGGTTTTGACCCTCTTCAAGGTCAAATGGCGACTCCTTACCTGACATTCTTGTTTTGTGCTTAGATGACAAGGAGCCTAGTGTGAAAAATGTGCCTAGACCTAAAAGAGCCCCATTGTTGGGAGATTTTTTACTAATCGACAAAGGATGGTGAAAGGCACGGTACCACAACTACCATTGGTTAAAAAAAAATTTAAATTTAAAAGTTTTTTTTTTCAAAATTAGAAATCTTTTTGGTGTTTGAAATTCGTTTCAAAAACTTTGTTTTCAAATTGAGGAAAAAATTAAGGGTGTTACCAACTTTTGAGTAAAAATTAAGATTCACCACAAATCCATTTAATACAGTTGATTGAACACCTTAAGTATATTGATATTTAATATTAATGTTTTTATATTAATATTAAATACCCATAATTGATTCACGAACCAGATTATGGATTCGAGCGATATATTGAGAGTGGGGAAAGAGAGTAACCTCACAACACTCATCTTTAGCAGTTACATGTCGCATATTACCCTTTCTTGAAGATAAAGCTTCAAATATCACTTATGTGCCTTAATCTAATTCATTTCATGTAACTCTTGAATAACAAGAAAATAAACATTTGCTTATGAGGCACGCGATCCAACTTCAAGAAGTTTAACTTAATCGTAAGGACATTATTCATTTATTAATTAATTATCTAAAGCATTTAATTAATTTAATCCAACAATTTCTAACATGTTTCTTAGCATATTCATTGATGTAGGACAAATATGCCCTTGTACCAAAATATGACACCTGCCAATCACAAAGGGTAAAATGGTAATCTATATCTTACTTGACCCCTATAAATAGAGATCATTTAAACATTATCATATCATATAATTACTTTTCGCTATTTTGCTCTCCCTACTTCCTACTTTGACTTAAGCTTCGGAGAGTCCTTCCCTGAGTAAACCATTCCAGGTTAGCTTCCTTTTCAGGTACCCCAAATGTAGCTCATACCAACCCAACTCAAATCAATATACAACCAATCTAGACACGACTCTAGCAGCAAACTCAACAAGACTCAAGCACACCCGACCTATTTTCAGTATCAACTGAATTGACGTCTTCTGTGGGAATAAGAGCAAAACTTATCTCTATTGAAAATGTTGCCTAAGAAAATTCCAACACAAAATACCACCCTGAAAACTTCTAAGGTCAGCTTGTCCGAATTACCACCACCCCCACCTTTGGTAAAAGGGTAAAACCCTCATCATGCCTCAAGGATCAACAAACCAACTGAGGTAAATGAAGAGCAAGGCCCTCTTAAACAATAGCCTTGTTCGCACTCGAACTAAGTAGTCCAACGAGAAACCTATGAGACTGACCTTAACGAACTTGTCTGTAGAGTCGAGTACAATGATCTTCAATAGCAACTCAAATTGGTGATCACACGCTTCAGACAACCTAAACTAAGTATAGCCCAAAATCAGTCCAAACCATCGCCTACACCACCCGGAAGACTACCGAGCTAACGCCTCTGCATAGGAGCACTCGACCCGATGAGGCAAGTTTGAGAAGAAGACATGAACCCTAAGTATAGGATAAAAGTCGAGAGCGTCTTTGAGACAGGGGAAAGCCGAGTTTACATAGCCATCGGTAAAGTCTTCGACATTTAATCCGAGATGACGAGTCTGTCTCGAACTCCCACCCATCCAAAGGGCAACAAGAATAGGATAAGTCCAAAGTAAGTAAGCAACTAAAAGAAATGAATGAGCGTATGAGGCTTGCCATCAAAGCCACCTGAGGAAACAACCTTGATGAGATCATACTCGTATACAATTCTTTATCCCAGGAACTCATGGATGTAAAGATGCCTCCAAATTTCAAAATACCGCACATGGAGGCACATACAGGAAAACATGTCTTATAGACCACTTGGAGATTTTTAAGTCTCTAATGTTCCTCCATGGCCACTCAGAGGCAGCGATGTGTCGTGCATTCCCAATAACCCTTCAAGAAAAAACAAGAATATGGTTCTCCAGGTTGCTTCAGGGTCGATAAAATCGTTTGATGTGCTTAGTGAGATGTTTGCTACACACTTCTTTAATAGTCGAGGCCCCAAAAAGACTCTTGAAATCTTGCTAAGCATAACTCAACATATAGAGAAGTCCCTTTGTGACTACATCTCATGATTCACTTCGACCATGGTACAAGTAGAGGACTTAGATCAAAAGGTAGCAGTCATGGCCTTCATTAATGGCTTCAAAGCTTTCGATTTCAATCATTACCACTCCAGGAACCCGTTACAAACTATACCAGCCCTTCTTACAAATGTGGACGAGTTCGTAATTGTTGAAGAAGACCAAGCCTTCCACTAAAAGGGAGAAGATGCCTTGACGGGTAGAAAGAGAAAAGAACCCAAATAGCATAAGTCCAAGAGTGATCAGAAAAAAGGGAGGACAAAATAATGTCTGAAGAAACGAAAAATCAGGAGCTCTTCGAGGATACAAGACTTACACTCCCCTCAACACCTCGATGATGAACCTCTAAGTGTAGATAGCAAACCAAGACATCATCAGGTGGCCTCCCAAGATCAAGACTCCAGTAAAAAAGAGAGACATGAGCTATTTTTGTCATTTCCAAAATGAGCACCACTATGACACAAATGAATGCAGACATACGAATGATGAAATCAAAAGTTTATTAAAGAGAGGGTACTTGAATAAATTTGTAAAGATAAAATCAAGAAGAAGCCCGAGATGAAGTAGTCTAGACGGCAAGGAAAGGAATAGACTAAGGCAGAGTTCAAGTCAGAGGGAGAATAACAGGAGATTGCAGACCTCAGAGAGGAAGTTGGACAATATCTCAATAGTATGCATCATCCGAACTATCTTTGGGGGGATAACATTTGGAGGAGAGTCCTCAAACTCGCAATGGTGTATGCCCGCTTCATGGGATTAGTTGAAGGACCCATAAAGAAACCATAAGTTGATTAAACCATCAACTTCTTAGATAAGGACCTTGAAGGAGTGAAGTTTCGCCACGATGACACAGTTTTCGTGACCTTGGTCATTTTAAAGTTTGCGATGGAAAGAATCCTTCTAGATAATGGGTTATCCTAAGATATATTGTACTTTGATGCCTTCAGGAAGATGAAATTGTCAGAAGACTGCCTAAAACTAGAAAACTACCTTTTATATAGGTTCTCGAGTGATCCAATGTACCCAAAGGAGCATAGAGCTATCAGTGATAGCATGGACCTCAGCTCGTCAAACGACCGTCCTGAGCACTTTCTAGGTGATAAGCGTTCCTTCTTCGTGCATGCAATCCTTGGACGACAAAGGATGAACACCATGAAAGTGGTGATCTCAATATACCATCTGAAAATGAAGTTCCTAACAGAAAATGGAGTATGAGAGGTTAAGGTAACCAAGCTGTAGCCTGAACCTGTTACTTGGCTTCACCGGAGGGAAAAAGCAAGGTGGACATCCATCAAATAGAATATTTGATAACTCTAAGACCTACAGAGGAAAACATATGGAAGAATTGGTAGTGATACCCCTTGCGAAATAAGAACTAGAGAAGGTAGTGCAGATCAATGCATGTTTAGAAAGAGAATTTCGAATGCAACTAATCTTGTTTCTTAAAGAAAATAAAGATGTATTCGTTTAGTCGGTAACATATATGTCGGGCATTGAACTAAAGACAATTGTACAATGTTTGAATGTCAACCATAACCAAAAGCCAGTCATATAGAAGAAGCGGGCTTTCATAACAGAGAGACAACTAGAAATTGATGTAGAAGTCAATAAACTTCTTAAGGCTGGGTTCATCAAGGAAATTGACTACCCCAAGTGGTTGGCCAATGTGGTAATGGTAAAAAAAGAAAATGGAAAATGAAAGATCTATATTGACTTCACCGACCTGAAAAAAACCTATCCAAAAAACAGTTTTCCTTCGCCAAGGATTGATCAACTAGTCGATGCAACTTCAAGCACAAGATGTTGAGTTTCATAGATGTGTACTCAAGATACCACTAAATCAATATGTATGAGCCGGATCAGCCGAATATTATCTTTGTAACAAAAAAGGCCTCTATTACTACAATGTAATATCGTTTGAATAAAAGAATTCTAGAGCGATGTACCAGAGGCTTATCAATAAGCTTTTCAAGGACCAGATTTGAAGAAACATGGAAGTGTATGTTGAAGATATGCTCGTGAAGAGTGTGTAAGCGGCCTATCACTTGGCTGATCTGAAAGAATATTTTGTACTACTAAGAAGGCATCATATAAAGCTCAACTTGTCGAAGTACACATTCAGAGTAACCTTGGGAAAGTTCTTTGGCTTCATAGTTACCCAAAGAGGATTGAAGTGAACCTTGAGAAGATCAAGTTTGTTATGGATATAGAAGCCCCAAGATGCATGAAAGAATTACAAAAACTCACTGGTCGAATCACTGTAATTAGCCATTCATGTCTAGGTCAGTTGGGAAATGCTTGCTTTTCTTCAAGGCACTGAAGAAGATCCCAGATTTATAGTGGATGGAAGAATGACAAAGCTTGTTTGAAGATTTGAAAAGGTAGTTGAGTTCACCGCTCCTCCTAACTAAACCAAAGGAGAGGGAAAACTCTATCTTTACCTGGCAGTGAGTGAAGTGGTCGTAGCTTCAGTTCTCGTAAGGGAGGAGGAAAGGGTGCAGAGGCCAATTTACTACTTCACTAGAGTGCTTCAAGAAGCAGAAATGTGGTACCATCCCCTCGAGAAGTTAATATTCACCGTAGTTATATCGGTCTGAAAACTATGACCTTACTTCCAATCACACCCGATCAATGTATTGACATATCACCCTTTAAAGAAGATACTTCAAAACCGCGACCTCTCAGGACGATTTATAAAATGGTTTATTGAGTTAGAATAATTTGAGATCAGATATAAGCCGAGACTAGAGATCAAGGCCCAAGAACTAGCCGATTTCATTGTCAAATGCACATTCCCTGAAGGGATGGTGATAGAACAAGAATGAAAAAAAGAGCAAGAGCAATAAAATTGGAAACTCTTTGTAGATGGATCCTCTAACGATCTAGGAAGCAATGCAAGCCTTATCTAGGTTGGCCTAAAGAGTTCACAGTTGAATATGCCATACAGTTAAACTTCAAAGCATCAAACAATGAGGCAGATTATGAGGCCCTCTTGGCCGAATTAAAAATGGCCCGGTCTGTGGTTGTGGAAAACAAGGAAGTGTTTAACGATTCTCAATTAGTGGTAAGCCATGTAATCGAAGAATATGAGGTAAAAGGGACATAAATGGTCAAGTACTTAGCCAAAGTGAAATAGTTAACAAGTATGTTCAAAGTAGTCAAGGTAAATCAAGTATTGAGGGCAGAGAATGCCAATGCTGATGCCTTAGCGCACATAGCATCTTCTGAGACCTCCAATCTCCAGAGAGCTATATATGTTGACATTTTGCCAAACCCAAGTGTAGATGAATTTGAAGTCATTGAAGTCGATGAGAGCTGAGCTAGATAGAAGCAATCATTAAGTACCTAGAAAATGGTGAGCTTCCAAAAACAAGGGTAGAAGCAAGAAAGCTCCTATCTAAAGCGGCTCGTTCCTATATGATTGGAAGCCAGCTATATCGATGGTCCCTGTTGTGAGTTTTAAATTACTCACAAACGCCCAAGTCATTTACAATATAGTGCGTGCAAGTGTGAGGTCGAATCCACAGGGAATTGTGTCGTGAAAATAGATTTTTATCTAAACTAAACCTATTTTAACCTAGTTCCGAATTTCGAACTATGTTGTGTAAAAGATATAAACTTAAACTAAATTGATTTAAAACAAATAATAAAAGCACTAAGGTTTCTTAATCCACCCCACCAAATTAAGGCATATATTTTCCTGATTTTTGTTCCTACAACCGACAGGCAATTACATCCTATGTATGTTCTATATGAAACCAATTTATCAAATAATTCCATGAATTCATAGATATACAAATCACAACGAATACCCTAATTAAATCAAATCATTCAATGTATCTGTTTAATTTACAAATCACAGTGGATATCCGATTTAATTTGAATGATTCGATGTATCCGTCAGATGAAACACATCGAATATCTAATTTGAACAATTTATAAACAAAATAATCAATCATAAGAATTTACTCAAACTATTGAACTGAAATAGAACATCAATACAAAAATGTCAGAATTGTACGAACATATATGAAAATATAATGCTAATCAATGGCGATGCTTCATCTTCAACCTTAGATGAAGGTTTTAGACTCATGATTATGAAAATAAATTTCACAATTAAAGTGCTAAACATTAAACTTTAAAAAAATAAAGAAATAAATTAAAACTGAAAATACATTGAGAGAAAAATTACACTAGCAGCTTCTTTCTTTGTTTTTTTGCTGTGTGGTACTCTCACTCCTTGATAGCAAAGCCTTCGGGATCCACACACCCTAAAGATGAAGTGAAATGGGGCTTTTATAGGGAAACTCCATGAGTGCAATGTGTTTCCAACCGATGTGGGATGTGGGATGTAGAATGTGTTTCCAACCGATGTGGGATGTGGGATGTGGGATTTAAGCGTTCACATGCCGCTCAAAACTTCTGCCCACACTGAAATCATGCACAACCTGACCTTTGTCTACTAAAATTGCCATAACTTTCTCTAGAAAAATCATTTTTACGAGTCATAAAATTCTCCAGAAAATAGACATCAGGATCTTTCCAAGCATATATGGCTCATCTCCTGTTTCTTCCTTAATCATTACAGTTTAATCCACAAAAATCACTTTTACCACGTCGAAATCACGCACAGCCTGACATTTGTCTACTAAAACTACCATAACTTTCTCTAGAAAAATCATATTTACAAGCCATAAAATTCTCCAGAAAATAGACATCTGGATCTTTCCAAGAATATATGGCTAATCTCCTAGTCTTCCTGAATCAATATAGTTTAATCCGCAAAATTGACTAATCTATACGGGCAATTCTGGTAATTTAGTGAAACTCCTTTCCAAGTGCTTGTGAACCTGTAAAACAATGAAAAAACACAGTAAACACAGAAATGAGATAAAATAAGATGAAATAACACAAACTAAGAGCTTAACAAATATAAATTAATGGGCTTAAATATGAATATTTAAGCATTTATCACACCCCTAAACTTACATATTGCTAGTCCCTTAGCAATACGAAACTAAAAACTAAATGAAAAACAAAGAATACAAAGATAAATCCATTTTTCATGGTTTCCAAAAATTTAAGTATCACACAAAACCATGATAATCATTTATAAGCAAGCTTAAAAAGATAACCACCTTCGCAATAAATAGAAATGTTAAAATTTAATTACCTACAAAATGCCAGCTGAGGCATCACAAGCTTAAATCAGTGTAAAGTGAACTAGCACATAAATATGAAGCTTCGAAATAATTCTAATGTGCAATGTCTCCATGTCTCAAGATTCACATAATTTCCCATCAGAATAAATAATCAATGGCATAGTTTTATTTTCTTCTTTCTTTTATTGTGAGGCTCTGCCATGTTTAGTTCCCTTAAGCTTTCTTATTGACCCATGTAGCGAGTGTTGAGTCAATGACTCCCAAACCAGATGGTTTTAGGGCATTAAGTGTAAAGATACCCCTAAGGACTTACTAACTCGAGTAAAAAAGGTTACGAAACTAAACTGGCTTTAATGCAACCAATCAAAATTCTCACATTTTGACGTGAACACTCACTGCTTACTGAGGCAAGAGGTCTAGTTACTCAATGAAAAGTTTATCAATGATGAGTATTTTCCTCTTTTTGTGCAATTTTTTTTAATGCCAATGTGTCCATCCAACAATTCATCCAGAATCAGCTAAGCCATGGAAACATACACATTAAAATCACATGTCATACCTCACACAATTATATGCTAATGTGCTTATGTTAGATTAGATCAGACATGTGAATTCTCAAATGCCTAAAGTAAGTAACTAAACTTTAAAACTTTATCATCATATCATGTGTTCAAGATTTTAAGCTTTCCAATGAATAACATCACAATATTTGTTCAGATCACCCAAAATTTCAAAACAACATGAGCATGCATTTATCTTCTTTTTAAAATGAAGAAAAGAAAAACAACAACAAACTGGGACAAAGTGTGTGTAATGTGTCTCCCATACCCCTAAAATTAAATTACACATTGTCCCCAATGTGTGAATAATATGGAAAGAGCTAACCTGGGAGATGGAGAACTAGTTGGACTAGCATGGCTCTTAGGATACCCCAAACTTGAACTGAAGTGCGTGTTGTCCCTGAAAAATAAAGACTAAAGTAATACTAGAAAACAAAAAAATACTAGAAATAAATAGTAACAAGAAATATGAAAAATAATAAAAATATAAAGGATATGCTGTGGGGTGCCTCCCATGAGCGCTAAGTTTGACGTCTTCAGTCGGACTCTCCATCCTGACTGAACACGAGTTGGCACCAACTCGTCGTCCTTATTCTTCATTACCGTCAATCCAGCCTGCTTGGGCATGACATGAATCGAGCTCACCCACTTGCTATCAGAGATTGGATAAATGATCCCTGCATCCAACAACTTTATCACTTTAGTCCTTACAACCTCTTGCATAGCTGGGTTGAGCCTTCTCTATGGCTCCCTCGATGGTTTAGTATTCTCCTCCAAATGTATCTTTTACATCACCATCGAGGGGCTAATCCCCTTGATATCCTCAATAGTCTAGCTGATAGCTTCCTTGCACTCTCCTAAAACGTCCAATAATTTCTCCTCTTGAGCATCAACCAAATCTGAAGCTATAATCATAGGCAAAGAATCTGCTGTACCTAGGAACTTATACTTAATATTTTCTAGTAAAGGCTTAAGTTCCTTGTTAGGGGGCTCAAGTGCTGCGGTCTCCTCCAAAATTGCATTCGCTTGCTCAAGTAACTTATCCAAATCCAAATCCTCTCCAAACTGAGCAAAGCATGCCTCCAGGGGGTCCTCAATGCTTGATTCATCCACAGTCTCCTCAATAATCTCATCTATCAAGCATATATTTCTCACTTCATTATATTTCAGTGGTTGTTTACTGATATCAAAGATATTCAACTCCACTGTCGTATTTTCGAAGGAAATCTTCATAACCCTTGTCCTACAATTTATCAGGGCATTAGCCATAGCTAAGAATGGTCACCCTAGAATCACCGGTATCTGAATCCCCACATTCTAAACTGGCTCTGTGTTAAGCATAATAAAATCCGTGAGGAAATAAAACTTATCTACTTTTATCAAAACTTCCTCAATTATTCCCTATGGCATCTTCACTGACCTGTCAGCCAATTGAAGAGTCATGAATGTGGGCTTCAATTCTCCTAACCCCAACTACAAATAGACTGAGTAGGGTAAAAGATTCACACTCGCTCCTAGATCCAAAAGAGCCCTCTCAATCCAGTTGACTCCTCTCATTCAAAAGATGGTAGGATACCCTGGGTCGTTATACTTGATGGGCATCTTGCACTGAAGGATTAAGCTAACCTGCTCGGTAAAAAATGCCTTCTTCGGGACATTTATCCTCCTCTTGACAGTGATCAAGTCTTTTAAGAACTTGGCATATGACGACACTTGCTGGATGACGTCCAAAAATGGGATATTGATTTGGATCTGCTTGAACACCTCCAAAATGTCCTCAGAATTCCCTCATTTCTTGGGCGCTTGTAATCTCTCAAGGTAAGGTGCTTTAGGTATAAACGACCTAGGAAGATCCTTAACAGTAGGTGTGGTTGTAGATGGCTCAACATCTTTTTTCTCCTTGTTGCCACTTTCTTAACCTTGCTACATAGCAGGGTTCTCTTCCACTTGATTGTCCACTTGTCTCCCAAACCTCAATGTGACAATCGATTGCACTTGTTCCTACCCATGCGTAAGGATTGATGAATTTCCAAACCCAAACTATCCCTTCAGGTTGGGCAGGGGTTGACTGGGGAACTTTCCCTTTTCTCTTCACACAAGTGACTTGCGATTTGACCCATTTAACTCTCTAGCTTAGCAATCACTTGGGTGTTTACTATTGTCGCACTCTTCACTTCACTGATGGATTGGCCGGTTATCTTCATGAAATCCTTGAGGATTGTTGGGAATTTATCCAAGAATTAAAGGATGAAAATTGTAGCATAAGGTGCAGGTTGGCGCCGCAACACAGGTGGTGTACGCCTCGGCCTCTAGCAAGTGGAGGTGTTCTCCCCTGTTGTGCACCGTGACCTACCCTGTTCTGAGTCGCGGTGCAAAGCACACCTGATACACCTATTTCAATACTCTTCAGCTGGTGCGTGGGTCTTGATTAAAATGCACAAGTTCACTTAGACTTTTAGAGAGCCATGAGTCTTTGGTTCTTGAGATCTAAGGGTTGAGATTGACTTCATGATTGGTTGAGGTAGTTATTGCTCTATAGAAAGGGTCATCTAGGAGCAGTAACAATAACATAACAAGGAAGAAACACAAGAAGAGGTTTCATTCCAAGAGTGGCTAGTGTTTAGAGAGATAGGCTCTCAAATCTTCAGAGGTGTTTCTAGTGAGAGAGTGTAAGAAAGATTAGGGGTTCAAGGGCTTTGTAATTGGAATTTTTTGGGGGAAAATTCCAGGGAAACACTTAGTTCTCATCTCTTTCTTTTCTCTTCTCTCATTCTTCAAGAACATGATGGTTCTTGAAGGGATATTGCTGTAATTGTAAGAACTCCACTGATTTAGTGCAGAGAGCTCGGAGGAGCTCACGATGACATAGGCAAATTGCTGAACCTCGATAACAATTGCTTATGTTTTCTCTTTTATGGTTTGATTCTCATTTAGTACAAATCATTCTGGATTTGGGGGTTTGGAAAGATCACAGCCTGGGCATAAGGCGATTTTCCAACAGTGGTATCAGAGCTAGAACAACGGGTATCGGAGCAAGGCTCCAAGAATCAAAGGAAACTTCTTGGGTGATTCAAGAACGACGTTGGGATCAAGATCTGATCAGGTTCTTAAGGTTCAAGAATGGAGTTGGGATCAAGATTTGATCGGGTTCTTGAAGTTTAGAAGTTGGAGAGAAGATGGTTAGAAAGCAATTGTGGGTGAAGATGGGTTTAAACTTTATTGTGGAGAAGTTTGATGGAAAGGGAGACTTTGCCCTTTGGAAGCGGAAAATCAAAGCGGTTCTTATGCAACAAAAAGTGGACTTGGCAATTGGAGAAGATGACGATTTTCCAGCAAGTATCACGGAGCTCCAGCGGAATAAGATGCAGAAGATGGCGTACAACACCATCTTTCTGTATATGTTGGATAGTGTCACAAGGGAATGTGGAGACTCGAAAGATCCAGCTGTCATTCAGAAGAAACTAGATGAATTATTTCTTACCAAGACTCTCCCTAATAAGATTTATCTTTTGAAACGTATCTTTACTTTTAAAATGGATCCTAATAAAAAGTTTCAAGATAATCTTGATGTGTTTAATAAACTAGTTCAAGATTTGACTAGTTGTAGTATAACATTCTCAGATGATAAATTGGCTGTTATTTTGTTGAATTCTCTTCCTGATTATTTTGAAAGCTTGATTAATGCTATTGAATATAGAAGAGATACACTAACCAAAGAAATTATGATCAATGCTATAAGGGATCATGATTTCAAAGCCAAGATGATGGAAGGATCAAGTGGAGAAGGGCTGTTCGTTAGAGGAATGCCAACAACTTAGAATGGCAGTAACATCCATGGCAACTACAGGGACAAACCAAAGGGTAGAGGGCAGAGCCATGGGAGATCGCATTCTAAACCGAAGTTTGGAGGAAAATGATGCTACTACTACAATAAGGAGGGCCATTTCAAGAAAGATCGCAAGAAGATGATGAAGGATGAGATAGGAAGAGGCCATAGCAACAATGGAAAGGCTTCGATTTCCAAGGGAGAACAACAAGATGATGATGTTCTTGTTGTGTGCTCAAATGTGACCAAGTGGCAGGCCAACGAGAAATAGATCTTGGATTCTAAGTGCACTTATCACATGTGCCCTCACCAGGATTGGTTCAAGAATTTCAAGGAAACCAATGAAAGAAAGGTTTTCTTGGGGAACGATACTTCTTGCCAAGTGAGGGGGATAGGAGACATCTAATTGAGGATGTTTGATGGAATTACAAGGTTGTTGCGGAATGTGAGATATCTTCCAGATTTGGGAAGAAATTTGATCTCATTGGGGTAGCTAAATTTCATGGGGTACACATACAAGGCAGAGGGAAGAAAGATCAAGGTAACTAAGGGATCTTTGGTAGTGATCAACGCAGCAATAAAGGATGGTCTCTATGAGATGATAGGAGACATGGACATCAAGGATCAAGCAGCAAGCTTGATGGCTGAGATGGATAAGGTAGTTCTTTGGCATAATCGCTTAGGATACATGAGCGAAAAATGGCTGAAAGTTCTTAGCAAGAACGGTTTACTTGATGGTGATAAGGTAGAGAAACTTGATTTCTGCGAGAGTTGCGTTCTTGGGAATCAACATCGGGTCAGTTTCAACACCAGAGTGCACAAGTCTAAGGGAATCCTTGACTACATTCATGCAGATCTTTGGGGACCAGTAAGAACACCAACACAAGGAGGTAATCTTTACTTTCTTTCTTTAATTGATGATTATTCTAGAAAGGTTTGGGCTTATTTACTTAAAAATAAATCAAATGCTTTAAATAAATTTGTGGTGTGGAAAAAGTTAGAAGAAACTCAAACGGGCAAGGTAGTTAAGGTGTTAAGAACCAATAATGGCTTAGAATTTTTTAATAAGGAATTTGAAAATTTCTATAAGTTAAATGGGATCTAAAACATAGAACGGTAGTAAAAACCCCTCAGCAAAATAGAGTTGCTGAGAGGATGAATAGGACCTTGTTGGATAAGGTTATGTGCATGATTATTGGTTTCGGGTTATCTAAATGTTTTTGGGGGGAAGTTGTATCTACTGCTGCGTATTTGGTTAATAGATCACCCTCTATGGCTTTGGACCTTAAGACTCCCGAGGAGATGTGGAGTGGAAAACCCCCTGAGTTGAGAAACCTCAGGAATTGTACACTGAATTATGAAGCCAAATGGTGTTTATATAGGGGAAGACCCGGAGCAATATGGGTTGCAGATTCGATGTGGGATACTACCCGTGTGCGCTCGATCGCAGTGTGGTGCGATCGATCATAGGTACGATCGATCGCATGTCTTGTGCGCACGATCTCATGTGCGCTCGATCGCATGTCTGCTACGATCGATCACAGATGCACTGAACTTCAAATATTTTGATGTGGGATGTTGACCATGCGCTCATTCGTAGGCAGGTGCGCTCGATCGCATATCTCGTGCGATCGATCGCAATGTCTCTAGAAGCTTCACATCTCCTGAAATGCTTTATTTTCTCCACAAACCTGTAAAAATACACAAAACACAAGAAAGACGTAAAATAAAGTGAAATACTACTAACTAAGAGCATAACAAATATAAGTTAAGGGTCTAAAATATGCAATATTTAAGACTCATCAGAAAATATAGTGAGAAATGCAAACGCTAGCAACCAAGACAGAAAATTAACATTCACCATGCAACATCACCAACAAAGAGGACATAGAATATATAACTTCTATTAGGCTACCAAAGGTGACCCCAAAGCATCACCAAACAGCAGGTGCAACTAGCATATTCAGACTTCACATAAGCAAAGTAAATGCACGAAGAATGCTTTTAGACAAAAGAAGCCAAAAGCCCCTTCATCTCTTGTAATGGATATACAAGGATGAAGCTGACCCTTTACAAAGCTTGGAACTTACATGTTTCATATGTTGGAGTTGTAACATAAACATCATGATAAAAATGAAGCACTCATCAATTTATTTGCATACAACATAAGATATAGCCTCTGAATAATGGATAATCATGCATAAATTTCTAAAAGAATGAGCTAACTCATATTACCTTCTCAAATTAGAACGCAGCTAAACATAGGCAAGGTTCATCAGTCTGAGAAACAAAACCACACTATACTCTCAAATAAAACCAACTTACAATACAGGAATCTGTAAGTAGTTTATTAAAATCATGGATATGCAATTCATGTTAGCAAAGTGAGTTCAGATATATGCATCGATCTTGGGACTTAGAACTACCATGTTATTTAAAATAATAAGCCATTGCATTCATGCTTTTAGTGTACTAAAACAAAACATAGCCATACAACTACATGCTTGCCAAAACATAGTGTAAATAAGTATTTATTTAAATGAGCACACAAAAGCTCGATGTCAACCCACAATGGGGGTCATAACTTTTCTTTTAGGCTACATCTGAGACTCTTTAATGAACCAAATCACATAGCCAATATCCAAAGGTCAAACAAAGATGTAATAAATCACACATAATCAATTCATTTTGAGGAACTCTGAGATAAACCTCAATCATCATATTAGAAGAGAATTAAGGTAAAAAAGATCATATGGACACATACATCACCTCTCATCAAACCAACACCCAAGTTTCCATATCATAGAGCATGTTATGTGAAACCAAAACATAAGATTGCACGAAGATACCAAACATAGAGAGTAAATGAGAGGTTAGAAATTATACTTTTTAGTTTGTCGGTTATAAAGCACAAAATAAACTATCACCCAAAAACCTCAACCCCAAGACTGATTTCACACTAAAAAATTACAACAAACAAAACTTAGAATACTTTTAATAGCTTAGATTGCTTGTCATCAATTTCTATAGAGAAACCATGGCTAGCCCGAGATCTTCATATATTTTCTCCTCTCGAAAGTTTCCCCAATTCCCTCACTAAGAGTCCTTGCAAATTCGAAATTCGTCTTTATTATTTATAGTATTTTGTCATCCTCTGGTGATAAGCTGCGAGTTTTAGCAAGGTTTTATCTTTGTCTTCATCAACTAAGTTAAAGTTTATCCTCAATCTTTCATTATTATCTTTTGTGTTGAAGAGCTGCAATCTAAGGGAAATTTCTCCCATCTCCAAAGTGATCACAACCTTATATATAAAGGCCAGAAAGAATGGTGTTTTTTAAGTAGGGGATCAAGCTATAGTCTATAGGCATAAAGTGCATTATGTAATTTTTTTACCTAGAGTCTCTTGGAGGCCTTGGGTTTTTTTTTCAAGGTTTATAAGATGTTCTTATAGGTCGCTTCGACTTAACCATTTGCTTGAGGGTAACCCACAGAAGCTAGTCGATGATCAATTTTCAAGCCTCTACATAATTTCTTGAATCGAGCACTACCAAACTGTTTGTTGTTGTCTTTAACCAGAACTTTAAGGATCCAATATCCACAAACAATTAACTTCCAAATAAAGCCTTTTGACTTATCATTCGTGATCTTTGCTAAGGGCTTGACTTTCGATCACATTGTGAAGTAGTCGGTTACCATGATTAATGTATGAGTTATTAAAAGCCTTTGAGAATAATAAGAGAATGTCAATACTTAACTTAGCGAAGGACATTAGGTTGGTGATAATGGTTACCAAATTGGCAAGATGATGGGTAATGGGGTGAACTTCTGACACTTAATTATTTCTTAACAAGTTTCAAGTCATTTTTTTGAATCTTTAGTAAATAATAGCCTTGATTTAAAATCTTATAAGCCATAGCTTGTCAACTCAAATGATCGACAGATGTTTCATGAACTTTCCTCAGGGTATAGTTCTCCTCCTGAGGTTGAAGGCACTTTAAATAAGGAAGTGTTGGAGATTTTCTATACAATTGTCCTTTTATTAAGCAATACTGAGCAATATATGACATAAACTTCTTTGCCTCTTGCATTGACTTCGGGAGTTCACCTCTTTCCAAATACTTGAGGATTGGGTCCATCCAACCTGGCTCATCGTCTATTTCAATCACCTCAACTATCTCTATAATGAGGGTAGTTAGGACTTCAATGTACATGACCCTTGGGAGATTGGAGTTTTTGGAGGAAGCAAATTAAGCCAGTGTGTTAGTTTTTATATTCTCTGACATTGGTACTTCGTTCACTTTCATTTGCTTGAATTAGGCCATTATATCATTGGATTTCGCTAAGTACTTGATCCTTCAAGTTCTCTTGGCCTCATAGTCTACCATCATCACTTGTCTTACCACTAATTAGAAGTCAATTAACACTTTTAAGACTTCAACTGTGAGAGACTTGACCAATTTCATCCTAGCGAGGAGTGCCTTATACTTATCCTCGTTGTCCGATGCCTTAAAATCAAATTATAGCTCATATCCAATTGTAAAACTTTTAGGATTGATAAGGATGAAGCCACCCCACTTTCATTAGCATTAGAAGAGCCATACATAAAAAGTTTCCAGCAAGAAAGTTCTTATTTATGTTTTGGCTCCTACTCCATGGAACATTCGAGAAAAATGAACTCTATAATGAAATCCACTAGGGCTTGAGCCTTGATCATGGGCCTAGGCTTGTACCTAATGTCAAATTCACTTAAATCGATGGACCACTTAAGTAGTCTTTCAAATTGATGAAGCTTCTACAGGACTTGTTGCAATAGATGATTGGTCAAGACAACTACCAAGTGTGATTGAAAGTATGGCCTTAACTTTTGAGCCACTATGACCATAGTATATGCCAACTTTTCAAAGGAGGATTGACATTCATTTTTAAGCTTTTTGGCATAGTAAATAGGTTTCTAAATCTTGCCCTCTTTTTACACCAAGACCGAAGCAATAACCATCTCATTGTCGGCCATTTACTCTTATCTTCCTTAGGCTTGGTAAATAGTATAAGTGAAGTAAGATACTTCTTTATTTTTTAAAGGAGGATTGCATTCAATTGTCCACTAGAAGTGCTTAATTTTCTTTAAGGCTTTAAAGAATAAAATACACTTCCCTTAAGGAGCTTCCATGTATAAAAAAATTTAATCTTCTCAGGATTCACCTCTATCCCTCTTTAAGTAACTATGAATCCAAGAAACTTGGCTGAAGTCGTGTGATAGACACAATTTTTTGGGTTCAGCTTCATCTGATTCTTCCTCAGTACTACGAAATGTTCTTAAAGGTTGCAAATATGCCTCATGGTTTGCATGCTTTTGACTAGCATGTCATTAATATATTACTCCATTTTTCAACTCATATGATCTTTGAATAGCTTATTGACCACCCACTAATAGGTGACTCAAGAATTTTTGAGTCTGAAAGGCACTACCTTGTAACAATAGAGTTATCTCTCAGTTATGAAGGTTGTGGCTGATCTGTTTTATACATCATGATTTGGTTAAAACTGTAGTATGCATCCATAAAGCGTTGACCAACTGATTTATTCTCGGTAATAGAAAATTATCCTTTGACCAAGCCTTATTAAAATCAGTGAAGTCTATATAGATACTCCACTTTTCATATGACTTCTTTACCATAACAAAATTAGCCAACCAGTCTGAATAATTAATCTCTTAAATGATCTATCATTGAGGAGTTTTTTGACTTCTGCATCTATGGCTTGAAGTCTCTTGGGAGAATAAGACACATTCTTTTGTGTCACTGTTTTATGCTTAGCGAGATATGCAAGAAATGTACATTGGTCTTGGAGTCAATCCCTAGCATGTTCAAATAAAACCAGGTAAAATCATCTTGATTCTTCCTAGGGAATGATATCTGTTGAACCTAGAGTTCTCCGTTTAGGTTAGAGACAATTTGGATAATCTTTTTAGTGTCTTCATCTTCCTCTAATGGAATTGTGAAAAGTTCTTCCACTCGATTACCTCTTGGGTATTTTACCTCGTCTCTTAGATCTTCAATTATAAGAAATTCATGCTTGTGTTCACCTTTCATAGAGGGTAAGTAACAGGTTTGAGCCATGACTTGATTTCATTTAAAGCCTTCTATACTATGTTTTGTTGGGAACTTCATTTTCAAGGGGTATATTAAGACAACAACTTTCTTTATGTTCATCCCAGATCGATCGAGTATGGTATTGTAAGAAGACAAGAGGTCTATAACCAAAAGGTGCTCATGATTATGGTTTGGTAAAGTGTAGTTCTTGTTGTAATTGATAGAGTGATGTTGCCCTTTAGATGAACTGGTTTCTCGAAAAAGCCATAGAAAGGATGTTTGGTGGGATTAAAATGATCATATTCAAGTTTCATCTTCTTGTACACATCATAATACAAGATGTCTTGTGAAGATTTATTGTCCACCAGGATCCTTTCAGCAGTATGGTTTAAGATAACCACAATTAGATTACTAAATCACTGTTAGAAAACTGAACTCCTCAAGGTCTTTATATGTGAAGTTAATCATTTTATCAATTTGGGTCTTCTTACTTGGCTCCCCGACTGATCCTAAAAATGGGAATAGGCTTTATAAGAATTTGAAAATTCTCCTCTAGAGGATGATCTCACAAAGATGGTTAATATCACACCAACTATAGAGGTGTCATCCAATATTTTGTCTAGGCTCGATGCTTTTAGTCACATTTTCTCTTTTCGAGACACTACCTTAGTCTTTTTCTTTTTTCGGTGTTTTAAGCTCCTCATTCAAGTGGGACTTCTTTGGGGTCACCTTGGATGAACTTATTTAGTTAACCCCTTTGAATCAGACTCTTAATTTCATTTATCAAGTGTCTGCATTGGTTTGTGTCGTGGCCATGATCTCAGTGGAAATTGTAGAACCGAGCTTTATTTCTTTTATTCGACGCAGTCTTCATCTTTCCCGACTTTTAAACAATATCTTTATTTAAAATTTCCATTAGAAGGTTCATAATCGAGGTATTGAGATGAGTGTAGCTTTGAAAGTCCCGACGAGTTGCCATTTATTTTATATTTTTCTGGTCTTTACCTCGATATCCTTTTATTTGTATGTCGTTTGGTTTTGCTCTCTTTGGGCCTTTCCATTTCTTGTCTAGTCTTTCATCTCTTAATTTGTGAAAGGCTTAGTTTTCTTCCACAATGACAAATTCATTGGCTTTGGCTAACAGTTCAAGCATTAAGTGGTATTAGTTTTCGAATAGGTAGTGGCTGAAGTCCTAGGCTCGAAAGCAATTAACAAAATCCATCATTACGACCTTTTGGTCTAAGTCTCAGACTTGTAAGGATTGGGCTATGAAATGAGAAATTTATTAAGGAGGATTCCTCAGGCCATTGTGTGATACTAAGCAAACTTTTGTTGTTCTCTTAGGGTTTCAGATATTAAAAAAAATTACTGGTGAACAGGACTTTGTTGTTGTGGAATGAATTGATGGAACCGAGGGCCATGCGAGAGAACAAAATCTTTGTCATCTCTCTTAATATGATAGCTCGACATATAACCACATCAAAATAGCGATACAACAACAAGTCTTTAAGTTATCTGAAAGAAAAGTTTTGCCTATGTACTGCTCCATGATCCACTTCTTGAAAGTTGATGATATCTCCTTGTCCATAATGTCCTAAGTGAAAGGCGAAACTTTGAAGTTGAGTTCGTATAGCATATTCACCCCCTTCAAAGCTAGTATGAGGCACTCGTTCATCTTTTTAATCTGCTTGTTGACTTTGGACCTATCTTGGTCACTAGGTCTCTTCTTGGGATAAGAGTTTGATACCAATTCATTGTCTCAAACAGAGTGTTGGAAGCTTGTTCTACTGTTTTTTCTTCCCTTAGTATGGTGGTCACGGCTTCGACCTCAGTCAACCCTCTCACCTCTTTTACTAGAATATTCCTCTGAGGACTCAAGTTGCAATGCTTAACTTCAGCTACTTTTCTGATGGCACTCTCTCCTAGGCCTTGCACCTGATCGATAGCCCGATTGGCATTGGCTTTGTTTGGCTTAGGCATAAGCTACACCATTAGTGTGGTGAAGTTATTTATCTTTCTTGGAAGGGAATCATACTCAACGTGATCGGTAAGAGCTCGAACCTCGACCTCAACTACCTTAGGTTAGGGTTCTCGAATTTGGAGCCAATCAAGAAATATGATCGGACTCACTCAATATTTGTTTCGGGGTTATGACGACTCCTTGAAGTACACTGAAGGTTATGTCCATCTATAAGTTCCAACAGTGGAGGTAGATCGATTGGAGCGAGGAGTTCACAAAGAACTCTTTAAGAGACCTTGGAGATCACATGAATAATGCGCTTAAGCGTGGGCGAAGGTTTTTTCTTAGGCATAATCATTTAGATCAGATTTATCACTCCCACAGATAGTGCCAATCGATCTGTTGATGCCAAAAATGAAGAAGGTTTACATACTAACATCAGTTGGGGCCATGTTCATGTCGGTTGGGTCTATGTTTACGTCAACCGAAACTATAACACCTAAAAAGGAAAAGTGAGTTTTGTTCTATGGGGAGACTCTTTGACACTAAAATTGAAAAATGCTTTGAAAACATAGAGAATATTTGAGAAAGTATGTAATGAATGAGATAACTAATATGTAGTGATACCCCTTTGTTGAACCCATATTGATTTTTATAATATAAAAACAATTTATTGCGCTAACTCTCTATTGCCTAGCTACTTTAAAGTACCAATTTTCAATTTTGTTCAACCATGATGATCTAAGTTCAATTCAAGAAAGAGAAAGAAGAAGAGTTGTGAGATAATCAAAGTTCATATTAAGTTAAGTAATTTCTATTCTCTCTTTAAAACTCTTGGATCAATTTTAGCTCCCAAAAAATTTCTTTTACAATGTGATTTACTTAAAAAAAAAAATTTGTATTGATTAAATCATTCAAAGTTTTTAAGTAAAAATTTTGAATTATTAAAGTGACAATTGACTATGGAAAGAGGACAGTCGATTGATAATTCGATGGCATCAGGTATTATTTTAAAACTGATTGAATATTGAGTGAGAGTATTTGGTTTTCTACTGACAAAAAAGTCTGAGACTTTTCATAGTCGACTGGCCATTTTCTTAGTTAATTGTTTGCCCATTTCTTTTGCCTCCCTGCTTTAAAATTCAAAGTGACAGTCAACTGACCAAAAGATACAGTCAATTGGTCTGTCGTAAATAACAATTAGTTTTCAAAAATTCAGGTGCAGGTTAATGAATTTAATGCTCCAAATGGCCATTTATTGTCTCTAATGACTCCTTGGAGCTACAACCATAAATACCCAACCTCAATGAGCATTTAAATCCATCTTGAACATCCTTGAGCTTATTAATTACTCATTAAGTTTTCAAAATATGAAATTGAGCTATTCTTGTGCTAAGAATCTTTGAGAGATAAATTTCAGTTTTAATCTTCCAATAAAGATATCTCTCTTGTGCACCATAAATAATCTTTCGTTCTCTTGTTGTAAAAGAGTTGGAGTAACCCTTGGAAAGGTTTTTTTGAGTGTATAGATGTTAAACAGTTGTGAATATATTTGTTTTGACAGAAATTTTTCTTGTAAGGGCTTGGGAAACACCTTGAAGTTACTTGGTTGTTTTTGTTTTCTTGGATTAGTGAAGGAACTCTCAAGAGTACTCTTGAAGAGTGAACTAGGCACAAGAAGTGATCGAATCACTACAAATCCATTTGCAAGCTCTTCTCTTTTACTCTCTTTACTTTACAACAAGTTTTTATTATTGATGTTCTTTGATTACGTGCTTTACTTTGGTGACTTGTTTAATTGGTGTTAATTGCAAAAAGTTTTTTAACCCAGTTCACCCCCTCTTAGGTTACCTTAGTCAGTAATTGGTATATGTACTTAGTTCTCTTGTTTAGGCTTAAAATCCTATACTAGATCCTATGGCAACCAATGTTGGAAATCTTCTTAGTGAAGGTAATTCCTTAGCTAGATCTTCTTTGTTCAAGAGAACAAATTATAATTATTGGAATAATAGAATGAGAATTTTCCTAGAAGCTTAAGATTTTAAGTTATGGGAAATCATTATTAATGGTCCTAGAATCCCTTTGAAAAATGTGAATGTGAAAAAGTTGAAGTTGAAGTTCCTAAGGTTAGAAAAGAATTTAATGATGATGATAATAATAAAGGTTTCTCTTAATAGTAGATCTATAAATATGCTTCATTGTGCTATGGATATAGCCAAAAATAAATTGAAGACTTTGGGCTTAAATTTGGTGGAATCAAATATAGCCCAATTGATTTGAGTTTAAGGTGGATTAAAAAAAATGGCTTGCAATTAGTTATATTCCGAAATTAAATTCAAATCTTCTCATTTACCAAATCCAAGCACTTTGGAATCAAAGATTTGTCATGTAACCCACATGTGGCCCGTTCAAAATTTTGGAACGAAATTGGGTGTCTATATTTCCCCCTTTGAATGGGGCTCTATTGAGAGTTTCAATAAAAGGTTGTGAGTGACTATTGTTTCATTTCAAAATTTTGGAATAGAAAATATATGATACGCGTGTAAAAGTATACTTGTTGTTGGGCAAAGTTGGTGTCATGGGAAATCCCATAAGAATGGTACATACTTGAAGTGACAGAGTTAGCGTCTATTCACTTTTATAATACTTTCAGATTGATTGGTGCCTGCTTTGAGGACTCGAGTTGCCTACTGGGAGGACTTTTGATTTTCCTGCTATGAGGAGTTTTGGTTTACCTGCTGGGAGGACTTTTGAATTGCCTTTTGGGAGGACTTTTGATTTGCCTATTGAGAGGGCTTTTTGTGATTTATCTGCTATGAGGACTTTTGGTTTCCTTGTTGTGAGGACTTTTGGTTTGGTTGTTGTAAGGAATTTTGGTTTGCGTGTTGTGAAGACTTTTGGTTTGCCTACTGGGAGGACTCTTTTTGATTTGCCTACTAGGAGGACTTTTGGTTTGCATGCTATGCGGAATTTTGGTGATTTGCTTGCTGGGATGACTTTTGGTTTGCCTGTTGTGAAGACTTTGGTGATTTGCCTGCTGTGAAGACTTTTGGATTTTTGAGCTGAATCTGCAAAGTCTTTTCATTTTCAAACATTAAATCTCAAATCTCTTGGGCGTGAACTAAGCCATGGATTTAGAGTATTTTCTTATTTGATTATAGAGTTTGGAAAAATAATGCATGCAAGAGATGGCTTTTGAAAAACAATGCACCTAGTGACCTATTCTTTGACCACTTACTTTGTTTGACTCAAAACTTTTATTTGAACCCGTCTTTCCTCTCATTTGGTACACATCCTCTACTAGGTCCAAGAGTAAAGCCTTACAACTTGTCTACATTCTTTCTTCTTCACAACAAAAAGGCCATGGAAGCCACCTCAACTTAATTGATACATTAGACTAACAACGTGAAAGGCATCGATCTCCACAATGTCTCTCAGTATGGCATCAAAGCGATTTTTTCACTCAAAAGTGTTAGAATCAACTGAAACTTCTTAAGAGGCAGCTGCTGCAAAGTGGGATCCTGACACCCACTTCTTTCAATTTGGTCTTGATGAACTATGCCCAAGATATGAGGAATTTGTGTGCTTATCTACTGAAAGTCGTTCAACAAAAATTTCCTAGCCTAAACATACCATGACTCAGATTCCTCACACTATTTCTGCAACTTGATTTGCTGTCTCTGATGTTTATCTAACATGGGTCTAGGGTTAACCAAAAGAATCCCAAAAAAAGGAAAAGAAGAGAAGAAGAGTCATTAAAGGAAGTCCAATGTGACTTTAAAATGATATCACATCCTTGAGTTTTTATTATATAACAAGAAAATCCTTGAAGAATGAAAGATAAATGGAATATCAGAAAACTCAAGTCATTAATTATAATACATGTGTTCTTAAAGTAAGGGTAAAGAAATAAATTGATAGATATTACATGGAATTAAAATAATATATATATATATATATATATATATATATATATATATATATATGAAAGATTTCTTATTGAATAAAATATTTTTTTTCGAAAGAAAGGAACCTCGTCTAGGTGTTGGCTGTATAACATGCAAAACATTCATGTTACACATCTAATATGGAAAAAAAGGTGGAGAATGGTGGCAGTGACGATTTTAACATAAAAATGGTTTTTTTTTTGTTTTCTTCTTCCTCGAATTCAAAATTCTTAGCAAAAAGGTATAAAGAAAATTTCTTCAATATAAGAGATAGTACAATCATTTAATCACAATAGCAAGACTTCATCATATTTGAGGTAAATTTTCAATAAAAATCATATTTAAATAATTATACTGTTTGAAATAAGTTATGAAATAGTAAGATTTATGAAAGTTTATGATTAGGTGTTGGTGATCAGTAATCTCAAGAAATTGCTAAAAGAAGCAGGAAAGGCAAAGAGGTGATCCACAGGTAGTTTTAAGTGCTATGTGGTAAGTTAGATTTACTCGTAGTAATCAAGACCAATAAAAATATGAATTTATGATATTTGAATAAATTGGTGAATTATAATGATTTAACGATGTATTTTCTGTTATATATGAAAATTGATTGATTTATTGATTAGGAATTAGAAAGTATATTGAATACTAATTATATAAGAATTTAAATTTTAAAAAAAGGATGAATGAATAAAAAATATGTTGAGAAGTTTTATGAAATTTCTTGAAATATGATTGAAAATTTTATATGATATATGATGAGATAATTTAATAAATATGATAAAAATAATAATTTTGAGAAAGACCTAGATAGTTGAATTGAATGTTTGTTTCCATATTATTGCTCATATACATAAAATAAAAGACCAGGAAGGCAGCTAGTCTGCTTGTTTTCATATTATTGCTCATATGCATAAAATAAAAGACCAAGAAGGCATTTGATCTGCTTGTTTTCATATTATTGCTGATATGCATAAAAGAAAAGACCAGGAAGGCAGCTGGTCTAGCTGAAAAGACCAAGAAGCTAGCTGGTCTAGCTGAAAATACCAAGAAAGCAACTGGTCTAGCTGAAAAGACCAGGAAGGGAGCTGGTCTAGCTAAAATATATCGATATGTGGGAAGACATTTCCAGATGATAATATGAAATGATTTGATAAGAAAGAAAGAAAGAAAATTTAAATTAATGCATTACATTTGTTTTAAATATTGATTATCATTGATTGAGATACTAAAGTATCAGTCTTGATTGTGAAATTATTGATAAATATGTGGTCTCACCGAAAGACAGACATGATGAGGAAGAAATGTGAAAGTATGATATGATAAAAATTATTTGATTGATTGATTATATGCCATGAACCTCATAATTAGATAAATAATGATATTGAATTGATAATCTCAAAATGATTAAATATATGAGAAGAAAAATTGATATTTTTTATGATTAATTTAAGAAGAAATTGTATAATTGTTGGAATTATGATATGAGTAGTGATAATAGAATGTTATTATTGAATTATATGAGATAATAGATGAATGAATATTAGAAAGATTGAATTATTATATTTGAACAAATATCTAATTAATATTGGTGAAGTAGAAACGATTGAATTATAAGATGTGATTAGAAGTATGTAATCCATTACTTCTAGTAAATCTAATTCACTGAGCTTGTGAAGCTCACTCCTCATTCTTGAAAATTTTCAGGCAGTGTGTAGGGCGGATAGAGCTTAGAGCTGATATCAAAGTAATTACCTTAAGTAAGTCCCGTGGTGATGAGAGTTATAAAATGCATCTTAACAGTACTTATTTGTTAGCATTTTAGGGTTGACCGATGTTTGAATTACACTTTTATACCTTAATAACTCTAAAGTGATATTCTTGAATCATTGACTTATTTCGGTGCCTTTTCAGGTACTTTGAGTTCAAAAGAGATGGAAAGCTAACATACCTTAAAGCAGGATGCTTCAATGCACATTTGAGTGAGGGCATGGTTGCGGAAGAACAAAATGAAGAGAAACTAAGTCTTAAAGTATAGGCAGTGCGACCTAAAGAAGTCGAAGCCTCAGCCTCCAGAACCAAGCCCAAAAGAGCAAAGAAACCATCAGACAGAGCCACAGCCTGGACCAGTGAGGGCCGCGGCACCCAGAGCATACACAACCATCAACACCAGATAGAGCCGCAGCCTGGACCAGGCAGGGCCGCAGTGCCCAGAAACTTACTAATCACAGACCAGACAGAGCAGCGACCCACATAAGTGAGAGCTGCGGCGTGCACACGAACCCCTATTTTCCTAATTAGGGTTTTAGTTGATTGATTAGCCCCAAACCACCCTTAGACCTTTGTATTATAAATAGATCACTTAAGGTTTGATAAAGAGAACATCATTAAGGCTGGAAAACCCAAGAAGGCTACCACACTCTCCATAAAAGTGTTCAAGCATGAACTCCATGGCCAACTAATCTCCAAGCAAGGCGAAGGGATGAATCCCTAGGTGCAGTTGTTCTTATTTTCCATTATTGGTTCAGTTGTAGTTTGGATTTATTGTCAAAACATTGTTATGATTTACTCTTTACTTTAATTAGAAGATTTTCTCTTAATCCGGTGATTGTATCTTTCCCCTTTGATATAAGTCTAGTTATGTTCTTCTTATGTCAAGATTGTTGGATGTGATTAAGTCCGGTAGATTTATCTTTTAGGTTTGTCTATTACTGCGATATTGTCATTAAGATATATTTTTGTTTCTTGATAAATCTATAAGATAGATCAGGTGTGCTTAAATCGAAAGTAAAGAGTAATTCACATCCATTACAATAGGGTTTATATGTGCTTGATTGAATATTTGTCGATTGTCTGTTTGGGATGTGAAACTAGCAATTGAGATAAAAACAATTGAACCAAGATTGGAATAAGGCAATGAACCTAGGGAGGATTCTTAGATCCTTGTTGTTTCTCTATTATATTCTTCAATCTATTTACACAATTTTCTCATATTACTTCACTATCAAAACACAAATTTTCTCACTTGATCTTATCGTTCATGTTAAGGTTTACACTTTTCTTTGTAGTTCGCTTTTCCTTGTGGGATTGACACCTCAACTATACACAATAACCATGTATTAGTCTGAGCGTAATCAAATTTTGGTGCTGTTACCGGGAAAACGCGCTTAAGTACAAGGAAGATTGTCAACTTTGAGATAAAACGGTAATATTGTTCCTTTCTATAAGTTTTTGATTTTCTAATTTTCTTTATTATTCTGTTTTTTTTTTTATTTCCCCTTTAACTAATTCGGTGTATGCTTAGACCAAGAGATTCGCGAGGTAGATTCATTAAGGGACCTGAAATAGAGTTACCCTCTCCTTCCTCGTCCGTTAGTGAAACCTCGCCTAGATCAAACCATAGTGTACACCCAAACGAGAACTTAGAGGATTTTGTTAACATGGTTGATAACCCCAATGAGAATGTTGCTAGGACACTTAAGGATTACTTGCATCCTAACCGAACAGCCACACCATCATGCATCATGTTTCTAGCAAATACTTGCCATCAAGATTTTAAAACAGATGATACAATTACTCCCTATGTTTCTTGGCTTGGAAAATGAAAACCCATATGTACACATTAGAGAGTTTGAGGAAGTAGTTGCGACTTTTCATAGTCAAGATACAACTAATGATATCGTGAGACTCAAGTTTTTTCCTTTTTCCTTGAAGGATAAAGCTAAGAGTTGGCTATACTCGTTGAGGCCATGATCTATTAGGTCATGGAATGCGATGACCTAGGTCTTCTTTAATAAATACTTCCCTCAACATAAGACCAATGCTTTAAAAAGACAAATCTCCACCTTTGCACAAAAGGACAATGAGACTCTGTATCAGTCTTGGGAGAAATTTAAGGAGCTGTTAAGTATGTGTCCTCACCATAGGTATGAGAATTGGCACTTAGTGAGCTATTTTTATGAAGGACTTACATATGGAGAGCGTCAATTTGTAGAGATGATGTGTAATGCTGAATTTTTGCAAAAAGACCCTGATGAGGCCATAGAGTACCTCAATGAGCTTGCTGAAAAAGCTCACACTTAGACTATACCTAGTACTACTGAAAGCACAAATAGGTCATGACCTGTAGGAAACCCAAGTGGTCGTGGAATATACCATCTTAGGGAAGAAGACAACCTGAAATCTAAGGTTGAGATGCTCACTAAGGAGTTAGATGCATTAAACACTAAAAGCTCAAAGCCAACACTTGTGGTTAATCATGCCGAATCTTTAGAACCATGTTTTGTGTGTGGCGGGGTAGGCCATCCCGCCCAAGAGTGTCCTATATTTGTTGATATGAGAGGGATGTATGAGGAACAATGTAATGCCTTAGGCATGTACAAGAAGCCTCTTGCACCCTTCTCTAACACCTATAATCCGGGATGGAGCAATCACCCCAACTTCAGCTGTAAGTCTGAAAACCAGCAGCTCGCACAACCCCCTATATCATACCTTGCACTATATCATGCACCCTCATCCTCTAGGAGTTCTTTAGAAGACACCTTACATGCTTTCATTGATGCACAAGGTAAGATAAACCAAAGGTGTGAAGCATTAATCACACAGGTTGTGGAAGAGAATAAGGAAATAAAGAGCCAAGTGTCCAAATTGATGGGCTCCTTGAGTGTGAATGAGCGAGGTAAGTTCCCTTCCCAAGTTTAGTCCACACCCCATGGTCAACACATGTCACAAGCAAATTTGAAAGATGTGAATGCCATTGTGACATTAAGTGGTAAGTCATTACACATCCCAAAAATGAACAAATCAGAGGATGTGGAAAAGGGTCAAGGTAGTAGTGATACCGAACTGCCCAAGGACCCTGAGGTTACCAAAAGCCCTGTTAAGGCACCATTCCTCAAGCCTTAAAATTGAACAAGAAAAATTTGGACCTAAACAATGAAATCCTAGAGAACCTAAGGCAAGTAAAACTTAATCTTCCCCTTTTGCATGTGATTAAACAAGTTCCTACCTATGCAAAGGTTCTCAAGGATTTGTGTACCATTAAGAGGAAGCACCATGTAAAGAAAACAACATTCCTAATATAACAAGTTATTGCTTTAATTGAGCAAAGAATTCCCCCCAAATACAAGGATCCTGGTTGTCCAACCATTGCATGTAGCATTGGAAATCAAGATGTTGGACGAGCATTGCTAAATTTAGGAGCTAGTGTAAACCTGATGCCATTTTCTATTTATTTGCAGCTGGGTTTGGGAGAAATCAAACCAACCGCTGTGGTATTGCAATTGGCTGACCATTCAGTCAAAGTACCTTGGGGTGTGGTAGAGGATGTTTTAATTCAAATTGATAAATTTTATTATCCTGTTGATTTCCTAATCCTTGATACTACTTTTGCTGTTGACACTAACTCTAAAATTCCTTTAATTTTGGGTAGACATTTCCTTGCTACTGCAAATGCTCTAATTAATTGCAGGAATGGACTCATGAAGTTGTCCTTTGGAAACATGACCCTTGAGGTGAACATTTTCAATGTTGCAAAACAGCCAAAAGATGAGGACGAGAACCACCAACTATATATGATAAAGTCTCTCATCGATAAGGGAGTTTTCATAGCTCATGATTTTGATCCTCTTGAGTATTTTCTTATTAATTCTGAGTTTGATTCAATTAATAATAAATCTGATATAATTGATATTTGTGCTATTTTTTATAAATCTCAGGATTATGGCACTCGAGCATGGAAATCGAAGTTTGAGGAGTTGCTTGAAAGAAGCGAGAAACAAATCCCCTCAAGTGTGGAGGCACCTAAAGTTGAATTGAAGCCGTTACCTAAGGTTTTGAAGCATGTTTTCCTCGATCTAAGTGATACTTTTCTTGTTATTATCTCATCTGAGTTGTCTGAGTCTCACGGTGAGAAATTAATTCGGACCTTAAATAAACATAAATCAGCCTTAGGTTGGAGCATGGCTGATTTAAAAGATATTAGTCCCCTGATCTGTTCTCATAAGATAAATTTGAATGAAGGAACTAGTCCTCGTAGAGACCCTCAATGTAGGCTTAACCCCACTATGAAAGAAGTAGTGAAGAATGAAGTGCTAAAACTATTAGATGCGGGAATTATATATCTCATAGCTGATAGTAAATAGGTAAGCCTTACATAAGTCGTTCCTAAAAAGTCTGGTGTCACTGTGGTAAAGAATGACCTAGGAGAGTTAGTCCTTACAAAACTTGTGACTAGGTGACGAATGTGCATTGATTATAGAAAATTGAATGCTGCCACCCGAAAAGACCACTTCCCACTCCCTTTGATCGATCAAATTCTTGAGCGTGTAGCTGGTCATCCTTTTTATTGTTTCTTGGATGGTTATTTCGGTTATTATCAAATTGAAATTGCATTAGAAGACCAAGATAAAACCACTTTTACTTGTCCCTTTGGTACTTATGCTTTTCGTAGAATGTCATTTGGATTGTGTAATGCACATACTACTTTTCAACTTTGTATGATGAGCATTTTTAGCGACATGGTTGAAAATTGCATGGAAGTTTTATGGATGACTTAACTAATTTTGGATCTTCATTTGATGCATGCTTGTTGAATTTAGAGAGAGTTTTAATTTGTTGTGAGGAGAAGGAATTGGTCTTAAATTGGGAAAAATACCATTTCATGGTACCTTCGAGTATTGTCTTAGGGCATATTGTTTCTTCTAAAGGGATAGAGGTTGATCAATCTAAGAATGAATTAATCTCTAAGTTTCCTACACCTAAAACAGTAAAGGATGTGAGATCCTTTCTTGGTCATGCTGGTTTTTATAGGAGGTTCATATAAAACTTTTCCAACATATCTAGACCACTATGTGTCCTCCTAGTTAAAGATGCCCCATTTGAGTGGACACAATCTTGTCAAGAGGCCTTTAAAATGCTGATTGGCAAGTTTACTTCAACACCCATAATGCAGTCACTTGATTGGACTTTACCTTTTGAAATAATGTGTGATCCTAGTGACTTTGCTGTAGGTGCTGTTCTTAGACAGTGAAGAGAGGGGAAACTTTATGCCATTTACTATGCTAGTA
The DNA here is from genome assembly GCA_023935145.1 of Bretschneidera sinensis. Classification (NCBI taxonomy): domain Eukaryota; kingdom Viridiplantae; phylum Streptophyta; class Magnoliopsida; order Brassicales; family Akaniaceae; genus Bretschneidera; species Bretschneidera sinensis. The sequence continues at coordinate 35,529,465 of CM043704.1, forward strand.
AAACCCTAAACAGTGCTCAAATGAATTACTACACTATTGAAAAAGAATTGCTAGCTATAGTATTTGCTTTGGACAAGTTTCGTGCTTATTTAATTGGTTCTTCTATTCTTATCTTCACAGATCATGCAGCCCTCAAGTACCTTCTTACAAAGAAGGATGCTAAAGCATGACTAATACGGTGGATCCTACTCTTACAAGAATTTGACATCACCATCAAAGATAAAAAATGAGTAAAGAATGTAGTGGCTAACCATCTCTTAAGGCTCACATTTGAGGACACCTCTGACGACATACCAATCAAGGATGATTTTCCTGATGAACAATTACTCTCTATTACTTCTCTACCATGGTTTGCTCATATCGTGAATTATTTGGCTACCGGTGAGATACCAATGGATTGGAGCGCTCAAAACAAGAAGAAGTTCTTGAATGAGGTACGTAATTTTTATTGGGATGACCTCTATCTTTTCAAGTACTGCCCTGACCAAATTTTAAGGCGATGCATCCCTAATGAAGAGATTGCCAGCGTCTTGGAATTTTGTCAATCCCAAGCTTGTGGAGGCCACTTTTCAATGAAAAAAACCGCTGCAAAAATTTTGCAGTGTGGATTTTATTGGCCTAGCTTGTTTAAAGATGCAAACATCTACTGTCACTCATCTGAAAAGTTTCAGAAGTTAGGAGATGTGTCTCGTCGTAATATAATGCCCTTAAACCCAATTTTAGTGATCGAAATCTTTGATTGTTGGGGCATTGATTTTATGGGACCATTTCCTCCTTCTTTCAGATATCAATATATCATTGTGGCAAGAGATTATGTATCAAAATGGATAGAGGCAGCAGCTTGCCAAAGCAATGATAATAGAACGGTAATTAAATTCCTCAAAAAAAATGTGTTATCTCGATTTGGTACACCACGTGCTATAATTAGTGATCGAGGTACACATTGTTGCAACTGATCCTTTAAAGCTTTGATGAGAAAATATGGGGTGTTACATAAGATTTCTACATCTTACCACCCTCAGACAAGTGGACAAGTAGAACTTGCAAATAGGGAAATTAAACAAATTCTAGAAAAAATGGTCAACCCGGATCGCAAGGATTGGTCTTTAAGACTAGTTGATGCGCTTTGGGCTTACCGTACAGCTTTCAAAACCCCCTTAGGTATGTCACCTTATAGGCTTGTTTTTGGAAAGCCTTGCCACCTACCTCTGGAGCTCGAGCATCGAGCTTATTAGGCCATCAAGTCTTTCAATTTTGACATAGGAGAAGCAGGTAAGCTTAGGAAATTTCAGTTGACCGAGTTAGAAGAATTGAGAAATAATGCTTATGAGAACTAGAGAATCTATAAGGTGAGGATGAAAGTTTTTCATGATAAAAATATTTTGAGGAAAACATTCAAGCCTAATGATCGGGTGTTATACATTCTCGACTCCATAAGCATCCAGGAAAACTTTGGTCGAGGTGGACCGGTCCTTTTGTAGTGAATAATGTTTTTGTAAATAGGGCGGTGGAAATAAAGGATACTAGAGATGGTCGAATTTTTAAAATAAATGGTCAATGCCTTAAAATTTTAGTTGATAGGCAAGATCCGGAAGTGGAAGAAATTCCACTTATAGATCCGGTCTATTCACCTTGACCACACCACAAAGGTATGTTTTTATTTATTTTTCTTTTGTTTTTAATTAAGTTTATTTCAATTTTATTTTTTTAGTTTTTCTAGTTTGGTTTGATTTAATTTAATTTTTAGTTTTAAGTGAAATTTTATTAATTTTTTATACTTGTATGCCTTTTCTCTCTTTTTGTTTTACTATTTTTCAGCCCACTCACAGCAGCCGTGCGCCTAGGCCCACTCTGTGTGCACCTCGCCTAGTCCACGCCCAGGCCAACCAGCAGTGCGCCTCACCCCATAGCACCCGACCCAAGTCGCCCCACAGCACCTGGCCCAAGTCGCCCATCCCTCACGCCGTGCCTCAGCATCTAGTGCGCTGCAACGCCCAGCATGCATGCCACACACGCCCATCCTTCAAGCCGCGGCGCACCGTCACCCGAGAATTGGTAACTTAAAACCCCAAATCTGCATTTTCTTTCTTCATTTCAACTTCACAAACACACAGCACCCTCCTCTCTCTCTCTCTGTCATCCTCTCTCCAAACCCTCACTTACGCACTCACTTTTGCTCAAAATTTCTTGATTCTAACATCATTTCTTGAAGGGTTGAGCAGTAATATTGTAGATTTTGTTGAAAATTTCTCCAAAAAGCTTAGTACTTAGAGGATTTTAGGTTCATCAAGAAAACTTCAAGTTGGTGGGTACTCTTTCTCTCTCCAACTTTGGGCATCAAGTAAGACCAATTTCTTTTCTTTGTTGTTCATCTTGTGCTATTTGGGTGGTTAATTTTGAATTAGTTCTATTATTCTATAAATTTGATTTAAATGGAACCTAAGACTAAAAGACCAAGGGGGAAACAACCTCAAGAATTTGATGAGAGCAAATTTGTTAGTTTTGAGGCTAGTGAAAGATATGTTAGGATGATGCAAGCTAGAAAACCCATTCCTAAGAGATGATTCACTATCACCGAGAGGGGGAACCCAACCTTATTTAGAATGATTCTTAACAGGCATTGGGGTACATTTTCTAGACAACCATCTCATTCCCTCACAAATGTGGTTAGAGAATTCTACACTAATGCAGAAGAACATAGGAATGGTAAGGTGAGGGTGAGAGGAAAAATAGTTTCTTTTAGCAGCACGCCTATCAATAGATTCTATAGGCTACTTGACATAGAAAACATTGAGTATAGTGCATATACATCTAATATTAATTATGAAAAGATTTGCAATACTCTCAGTATTCTGGGCACTGCATGGAAAATGACGGGTGATACCCCTATAACCTTGCTCGGTACTTCTCTGATTGTCAATGCTCGAGCTTGGCAATATTTTGTATGTCAGAGATTGATGCCTGCTACACACTATAGTGACCTTACTGTTGAGAGAGTTGTTCTGATTTATGCCATTTTGATGGGCATGACTATTGATGTGGGCCAAATCATATTTAACTCTATCATACACACTGTGTGACAAAATCTTGGATTGTACTTCCCTTCATTAATCACCCAATTATGCATCCAAGCCAACATCCAGTACAGTCCTGATAAGGAGGCCCAGCAACCCAAGAAGCCCATCGATGATGGTATGCTCACTCTAATTAAAGCCTCAAGGCTGCCAGCTCCGGGAGAGAGAGCAGCGATTGCTGCCCCCCCTTCCTCCCTCTAGGAATTTCACTGTTGCTGAGTGCCTTGAGCATTTAGAGATTATTTTTTACAAGCATCAGAAATTCTTGCATGATAGATTTGATTGTCAAGAACGATTCTTGGCTAGGCAAGCTGATTATCAGGCAGGAGTATACTCTTCTTTTGGTCAGATGTACCAACACCTTGCCTCCACTACTGGTTGTGACATGGATCACTTTCCCACTTTGCCACCCTATCCGGGTTCGTCTTTTGATCCAACTCCAGAGGAAGGTAAAGAGAATGAAGAGGAGGATGAAGACATAGAAGATTAGTTTTGGCTTATATCTTGTTTGTCCCCTTTTATTTTATTTTTTTCTTATTATTATCGGATAACTGTACTAACATTTGTTGTGTCTTTCTTTTCATTATTTTATTTTATTTTTCTTACTTTATTTTAGTTTTTATTTATTTCCATTTAATGTGTTAACCTAACATACGGTGGGAATCTTAATGTTACACCACAATTGCTTTCTTTTTGTTTGTTTTGTTCTATGTTATAAATCGAAATTTCAGCAAGATGCACGGCATGCAGTTCAAATGGTGGTGCACAATTTTCAGCTTCTGTGCACTTTTGCTTACAAAGAGAGTTTCCTTTAATTTTTCTTTCACATTGAGGTCAATGCAATTTTTAAGTTAGGGGTGGAGGAAACATATTTCTTTTTTCCATTGAACTACTTGGTGTCATTTTCCCTTTTTGTTTGTTTTTAGGATGCTTTGTGTTAAGCCTTAGAGTTAATTCACATGTCAATGATATGAACTTAATTGAGATAGCATATAGCATTTAGAAGAAGTTAAATCTTGCTTCGGTTTGAGAATAATTTAAGTGTCAATCTTCATTTGGTTTAAGACTCTGGTTTGCGATAAGATTGCAAGATTAGTCTAAAAGATTTAGAGAAGCTTTATGTGTGATTGTTTTGTGAATGCTTTTGCAATCTCGACAAGCTCTAGAACTTATTTGATAATCATTTGAGGCAAATTCCTAGAATGCACGTTACTTAGGATATGATATAGGCCATTTTTGGACTGTTTGAGCCTTTCAAACTTACCCTTACTATATTTATCGCTAGTCACCTATTTGAGCATTTTTCTTAAAAAAGAATTTGAGCCTTATTTCTTTCGATAACCAATTTACTCACCTTTATGAGCCCAAAAATATTCTATCCTTACCTTTCTTTTAAGAGAACTTAGTCATACACATTTGTTGAGAAGCACTTGAGAGGAGTAAGGATGGAAATATGAAAATATATTACCACCATAACCCAAGTACACTAAAGGCGATAAGTTACAAGATGAAATGATCGATTATCATAAAAATGGATAAATATAACATTTTGCAGATGTAAGGAACTAAGACATCAACTATCGAGCAGTTAACAATGTAATAGACATATTGTTGGCAGAACATGATTCAATCTTGCCTGATGAAGAATCTGTTTCAGGCAAATTCCTTTCCATGTAAAAACCAGGCACTCTCGGCTCAGGTAGTGCGACTTCACTGGTCAACATCAACACCACAGTTGCCATGCTCGACCGGTCTTCTGGACGTTTCTGTACACATAATAAACCCACATGGATTGAACACAAAACTTCTGAGATAATGCAAGAGTCCTTTAAATGTTCATCAATCAAATCAATGGGCCTTCTCTCTTTATAAAGTCTCCAAGCCTGTAGAATTTTTGAAACAACGTTAATAAGTTTGAGATAGAAAATTGTTAAGGGTTAAAGGTATCATTGTCATTATGCATTAATATAAATATTGGAGGACCAAATAGTATCTGGAAGCCATTTCACCCTCACATTATTCTAATCCCAAGTTAATATGGTATTAGAGCATGTTTCTTGAGATTCTGAATAAAATCTAATAGAATAAAGAATTAAACAAAAAAAAATTGAAACCCACTTTTTTTCTTCTTCCTCTACTGCACCAATAGAAACCCTAAATTACAAAAACCCAACTCCTTTTTCCAGTGCGATTTAATCTTTTCCCTAATGCAGTCTGGTTACTTTTTAAGCATGATTTGGTTCTTTCTTTTTCGGGTTTTGGGTTTAGCATTTCAGATTTTTGGCATATATGTGTTAATATAAATATTAGAGGACCAGACTGGTAGCCTCTTCACTCACATTATTCTACTCCCAAGTTAACATGGTATCAGAGCATGTTCCTTAAGATCTGAATAAACCCTAAAAGAATATAAAACAAAAGAAAAATTTGAATCCATCTTCTTCTTCCTCCTCTTCCACTTTGGTACCCACACAAACCCAAAGTTACAATAAGCCAACCATTTTTCCGACGCAATTTGGTCATTTCCCCGGTGCGGTCTAGTTACTTTCCAATCACGATTTAGTTCATTCTTTTTCAGCACAAATCCTCTTCCCCTCCAACATTGTTTGTTTCGTTTCCAACACAACCCTTTTTCTTTAGCAAACTTGGTACTTTCGATGAGCTTCCTATCTGCAAACATCGGCTAGTCTCTTTTGATGTCACCCTTAACATAAACTTGTTACAGCACATACCCTTTTGTTCATCCCAGTGTTGTTCACTTGGATCTGACCCGGTTATTGACTCAATTGACTCACTACAATAAGTGTATAAAAAGGTTGTTCTTTCTCTTTTTTTTCCTATATGGTTTACAAGATGAGATTTACATGGAGTAACCTTGTGGGTTTGTTGCTCAAGGGGAGTTTGGGTTAGTATGTTGGTTGAACAAGTCTCTATATGGCTTGAAACAGTCCCTTAGAGCATGGATTGGCAGGTTCAATGAGGTTAGTCAGTTTTTAGATACCCTATGGACTAGTCCTTGGGATGCTTTTATTCGTATTTTGAGATATCTTAAGAGTACCCCTTGTCGTGACTTACTTTATCAACACCATGGTCATACTCACATTGAGGGTTACACTAACAAGTTATCCATCATATAGGAGGTCTACTACTAGATATTATGTATTTATTGGGGGTAATCTAGTGTTATGGAAATGTAAGAAGCAAACTGTGGTTGCTAGATCGAGTGTCGAGTATGAATACAAAGCGACGATACACTACTTATGAATTAGTTTGGCTGACAGTTATTAGTATAACTTGGGTATAAGGAGTCAAGTCCAAATGAGATTAGTGTGCGACAATCAAGCAGGCATTTGTATTGTAAATAATTCAGTACTTCATTAAAGGATTCAGTATATTGAATTTGACAGTTATGTTGTTTGAGAAAAACTTTTACAAAATGCTATAAATACAAGACATCTGAAGTTAATAGATCAGTTAGCATATTTGTTTACTAAATTGTTGGATGGTCCATGAATTACACCTATATGTAACAAGTTTGATGAATATGAAATCTATGCCCTAACTTGAAGAGAAGTGTTGAGGGTTAAGGGTATTATTGTAATTATGAATATATGTGTTAACATAAATAACATAGTACTAGACTGAAAGCCTTTTCACTCTCACATTATTCTAATCCCTAGTTAACAAAAATGTTAGTATTTGACTTGATACTTACATGCCCAAGGAGGTTGTGCTCATAGTCTGGATGGTGAAATCCTTTGTTTCTTCTTCCACTCACTATCTCTAGCACCAATACACCAAAGCTAAACACGTCCGATTTTATTGAGAAGACACCGTCGATTGCATACTCCGGAGACATGTAGCCACTACAAGAAATCATTGAAGAAATTGTAACAAATTTGAAATTAATTAAAATTAATTAATTATATTGAACCTGGAAAGAAGAGAAGAACAATTACTATGTTCCAGCTACTCTTTTTGTGTTTGCTTCAGTTTTGTGTCCTCCAAAAGTTCTAGCCATGCCAAAATCTGAGATTTTTGGATTCATCTCATTGTCCAATAAAATATTGGCAGCTTTTAGATCTCTGTGGATGACTCTCAGTCTAGAATCTTGATGAAGATAAAGAAGCCCTCGCGCAATTCCTTTAATAATGTGGGTGCGTTTAGGCCAATCAAGTAATCTACTTTGATTTTGAGCTGCAAATATTCTCATCTAAGTTAGTCCATAATGGTTGTGATATGAAAATTTAAAGGATACAATGATTATGAGGGAGTCATACAAAAAATAAAGGCGTCCAAGCTCTTATTGGGCATGTATTCGTAGATCAATATTTTTTCTTCTACTTGAATGCAGCAATCCTAGAAGCTTTACAAGGTTTCGATGTTGCAGTTTCGCAATACATAAGACTTCGTTTTTGAATTCACTGAGTCCTTGTGTTGAATATTTCGAAAGCCTCTTCACCGCTATTTCTTCTCCATTGCTGAATGTACCCTGAAAACATAATTTATTAAGCCATTCTTTAGCATTCATTTGGCTGAAAAAAAAAATCAGAAATTATAACCTTCTTTCTGAATGCATACATTTTGATATATCATTTCTAAATATTTGATGATGAATCATGTGAATAAGATTAATCTTTGGGCTTCAGCAGATCAATAATAACAAACTGTAGATACAAACATTTGCTATTGTGAACACATGAAGTAAGTAGCAGTTTCAGTAGCTATTAATCAAGACGCAGCAGTACCTTGTACACAGGACCATAGCCACCTTCTCCAATTTTATTGAGATCTGAAAAGTTATTGGTTGAATCAGTTATAGTAGCCAGATCAAATAATGGCAGCTCTAAATCTTTGTCTCTGCTTTCACCAGCCACTACTATTCTCGCTGCAAGGCATCAGACAGTGTGCATATTGAAGAAATAAATTTTGTTTTTGTTTCATAGAGATTCTTCACATTCAGGATATTACTGCTTACCTTTTCTTTTAAGCTTCCTCCTATTCACATAATATAAGAATAGGAAAACCAAACCCAAAGCCAGAACAGGGATGAGTATGAAGCTCACTAGTTTTTTCATTTTCGTGCTGCTAGTCTCTGCATAACCAATTTGACACAGAGAATTAGGCAGTTTATACACAGTAAAACTAGTGATTACTATTACAAGAAAAGAAGGAATTTCTACTGCTAATGGTTGAATTTAGCAGGTAAAATGAAACCAGTTACTTTGCTTAAAGGTGAATTTAGCAATAACAAGGAACTCACTTGGAGAGAACCTGCAGCAACTGAAAACTGAATGAATAAATCATAAGAATTCGTGAATCAACTGATTCCTCAATTCATATTATATGTAAAACACTTGAGGACTAAATTTAGTATACTGAAAGCAAATTTATTAGAACCTTCATCCAGAAGACACTTATTTATAGTTTCCGCTGGCATTTTCAACTGGGAAACATTTGCACAGGTAATTTGATGGTTCAAGATAAGCATATCCTTTCTTTGATAAAATACAAATGATTGAAGAATAATTAACAATTAGTGGATACTTAAACCAAAAAGTAATAAACATAAAGGAAATAGGAAACAATATTTTCTATGCAGTCTCTATCTAATATGTACATATAGTAACTGAGATGTAAATAGGTAAACGCATACCTAATTCTGAAGCAGCCAGCTTAATGTAAATATCTTGACCATTTTCTGCGTATTCAACATCAATCAGCTCATCAAACCAAAGCAAACACCCACTTCCTCCATCTCTAATATCCAAATTTGCATAAGCTGTACAAGAGCAGTTCTTCAAGCACTCCTCACATTCCTTAAGGTTCATTGTTCTGTTAAACCAGGAGTTTCGTGTGTCCGGCACCTTTATGCTTAGTATCTTTCGAAATCCCTCCCCTTTACCACATTCAAATTCAGTTCTTCGAACGCATCCACTCGACCAATCACTTCCTTCCCAATCTTTTAAAACTTTAGGCACAAATCCTTCCAAGCACCCACAAGCCGGGTTGTTGTTAATGTTGCAACTACCATATGCACCACACGATGCATACCTGTCACAGTCTCCTATCTGAATTGATAAGTAGAGTTTCCAATTGTGAACGTGATCAACCCAATCGAAACGCTGCACAAGACCGTTGGATTTCAACACCATCCTTGTAACAACCGAACTATTTTTAAGTTCATACCTATAGAAAATCTCCTTCTTATTGTAAACAAACTCGTATGAATAAATTGTGTTTTCCTTCAAATTTTGCTGCCCACTGAAATGAAGGCCATTCCATAGTCCTGACCGAAACACTATATCCGAACCTTTTCTTAGAAAGAATTGTGGATATCCATCAGGATCGAGCCGAGCTGTATAATCACTTGATGAAGGATCATCAGCACTTTTGCTTGATGTGATGTAATTATCATGCCCGGTAACCAAGTTCTTACCAAACTTCATGCCTGCTAATAGTGTATCACCTAGGTGGTCAAAACTCTGCCACAAAAAAATTTCCGGGTTCTTATTATCTGCATCTCTGACAACAAGATTTCCTGTGTCCAAAAGCTGTGCTACTGGATTCTGCACGGCTTGTGATAAATCTGAGGACCAAATTTTGTTGTTTGTTCCATTGAGAAGGACTAGAATTCCCTGATTGGTAACTTGTAGAACTCCTGATGAATCGTTGAGCGGTAAATCTCTGTTGGCAACCCATACTACTGTCCCGGTTGCTATCTTCTTGTACCATATTCCTAAGTACCGATTCTTCGAGCCACCAGGACTGAAAAATCCCAGTTCAAAGCTTTCATCAACTGAAATTATAGTCTCGCCATCTCTGATTGTTTCATTTGCCGCTATGGTGTCTACTGCTGTAGAGAATACAAATAAATAGCACAAAGAATAGCAGAGAAAAAGTATGGTTAAGACTCTTAAATTGATAATTCATGCCTCTCTAAAAACAATATTTCTTTAGTTTAAAAGAGAATACATGTTTAATCTTCCTTGAATAAGAAGAAAAATATAACAAATATTGAAGACCTCTCAAGTTGACAGTTTATTTTTTTCAACTTAATCTTTTGGTTCAAAAGTCATAAAAATCTTCATATGGTTATAGACCATAGTGGGTGGTGGGCCAAAGGGTCTAGAATACTTTGACAATTGAATCGAGTATGAATAATTTGCCAGGTTATTTAGCAGTCTATGTGCATTCTGATGAAATTAATCAATTATTACTGCTATCATATTCGTGTGTTTTGAAGGCCAAATTTCAAGTTTGGAAATGCAAGCTATGTACTTAAGGATCATAATGATATAAGTATATCAGTAATATATTCAATAACATGCCACTTGGATTTGTTCTAATCTAGGGCTTACGGCAACTATGTTAAGCACTAATGCATTACATAAAGTGATGATCTCATGAAAAGTTTTTCTTTGATTTTGATATATGAGGCAATCCTTGCATCCTCTATCTTACTTGCATGTCTATTTAGGTCTACTTACATACAAATTGGCTGCAATTCAAGCGCTTACTTGTCATTGCATTCATATTGGGTATACTGGACTTGTGTGGCTGTTATACATGGAAAGACCTGTCTGGGTCCAGATACAGCTAACTAGTATTTATTCTGTGGCATCTAGTGTTATAAATTAACTTACTTTGACCAAAGATGAAAACAGAATTTAAAACAGTTCTTCAGAATATGATCAAATTATCAACTTAAAGCTATATATAATTCTTCTTCTTCTTCTTCTTTTTTATCTTGTTCATGACATAATGATGATGCAAAATGGTTGAAAATCAGAAGATCAAAACATATTTAAAGCAAACTAAGATAGGTTTTCCCAATTATCATTCACCACATATCTAATCTCAGAGGGAGCACACTGTTAGAACAAGTGGTCACAATGAAATGTCAATATGTATGGAAATTCTTTGGACAGCAGAGGATTCTTCTTCCCCTGCCTTCTAGGAGTTATGATCACAATTGAAGCTATAAAAAAAAAAATCTATGCATGGGAAGACTTCTCTCAAGTCTATTTTCTCACGCTACTTTTTTCTTTTTGTTTTCTTTTCCAATTTTCAACTTTCAACACACATAAACACCCAAAAGTCATCCATGTCTGCATCAATTAACTCGAGTCATTTCACTTTGTGTACTATTCATGATTGTTTAAAATTATCAATTTTAATAAAAAATTCATATATGCAAAAATATTAAGTAAAAATCCTTGATAAACACCCTATAATTCAATTATCTTAAGATAAATATGATATGGAGAAATATTATTCTTTTCTTCGACGCAATACTACTGTTCAGATTTTTAACACTTCTTTTTCTTTAAACTTTTTGTAATTGATATTGTAGGGAATCGGATTTGTTTGTGATTATAAATTGAATAAAATCTTCGATTAATTTATTCATATATAGCTTTAAAAGCTTTGATTATAATTGATGATGGCTGATAGTAATTCATTCACAGTTAATTTTTCAATTTTCTAAATACACTTTTAGCTGAATGAAAGTTACCAAGCTTTCTTTAAATCATTGTGATCAAATTTTCTTTTGGTCCATAGATGCAGTAAATCTTAACTGATTATGACAAAAGATCTCTTTATCACAGGAAAAAAAAAAAAAAAAAAAAAAAAACTAATGCCCAATCTCCAATTACTTCAACTGTATTCCTCTCATCATTCTACAAATTCAACAATTTTCTCTAGTTTCATCTTTTTTTTTTCTAGACAACCAAACAAAAGGCAAGATTAAAACTCACTCTCTCTCTCTCTCTCTAAAACCAGTTTAGCGGTTAGATCAATCTCTCTATGAAAACTTAATAGATCTTATTTCTCTTATTGCATGATTCTTTCTCTCTCAAACTCAAATAATGTTTTTAGTTTCTTGCATAACCACACTTACTCTCTTTGGATTTCCTACATCTTACTCGATCTTTATAAAATCATAAGCTAATCAGATGCTAGAGAAAAAAAAAATGTAAAAATATTTGTTGTAAATGAAGTAAAAGCTCCATTGAAGTTTAGATATTTTAAAGGGTGAACACCAAATAAGATTTTTGATTAATAATATAGATAGATGCATAAGATGGGAAGGAGGCCAACAACTTCAAAGAAGAGAAAAAGGATCAAAAAATTGACCCAATCTTACATTAGAGTCCCTCGTGGAACCTTTTGCACCTTCCATTGAGTCGAACTTCCAATTGAAGTCCCCTCACAAATTTCCACCATTTTTCTTCCATGGAATTGACAATTATACCCTTCATCAATTACATACCAAATCAAAAGTTTCCATGGAACCCACCACTTTCCTTCCTGGGAAATAACAATTCTACCATTGTTATTACTTCTATATTAGTATTTATATTTATATTATTGATTATTCAATTTACTTTGATATATTTGTTGAAGATAATGTTATGGTTAAGTTTTCTGAAATCTAAGTATAAAAATTATAGAATTTGTATGCTTACTAAAATCACAAGGAAAGATTTCAAAATTTCAATGAAATTCATGTTTAATTAATTCAATTTATAATGGCTTGTGAAATTTATATCTTGTTAACTGTTGTCTTCATTTAATTGCATAAGTTATATTTTCTAGAGGTGTTATATATGTAAGAGTTAAACATATACATTAAAATATTGCTTATAAGATCAATCACAAGATTTAGTTCCCAATTTCTTAAGAAAATAGTTACTAATTTCAATGAAAGTTTAAGAAATTTTGCGATAGAAATAATAGAATTTTTGTGTTGGAATATCTCTTGTTGTGATTTTTCAAATAAGTTTTGAGAAAACCTCTAGTGTATTTTGATTAGTAATTGACTTAGAATAGGAAATATTCTTGTGAAGGAAATTTACAAGAATATGAATCTTAAGAGGGTAGTTGTGATAAAATCCTATTTGGATGATAACATCATCACTTGGGCTAGTGAGACTAGTATACACTATAATGGTTAGTGTACGATAGTATAAGTGCCGAGTAAATGTTGAGTATGATAATGAATTATAAGTGAGAAAAGTCAAGTAGTTAGAAACGATGAAAAATATTGCTTGTGATAGGGTGCTTTTGAGTGTAACTGGGATTGGTATTATGTACGCAATGCCGTACAATGAATTATCCAGGGTGTTTAGCCAAGTATAAATTTTAGATCTTAACCAAGTTTCTAGCTAGATTATCATTAAAATATTATATAAGGATAAGAATAAAGCCCATACGATTAATCACCTATGGTAGAACCTTAACTCAACGCTTACTAACAATAAGTCTTGAGTTCAATGAGACAAAGTACATCACCAGTTGTGATTGCAAACACCTATAGTAAATATTCCATCTTAGGAGAAATGTGTTTGAAAACCGTTGTGTTAAAGTTTCGGGTGAACTTTGAGTTCTTAATAAGGCTTATAAAAGTTTTCTTTGGAATGTTAAACTACAAAACATACTTAATAAGCTTACTTAGTGAGTGTGCAGTGTGGTCGTTTCTGTTGAGTTGAAAGACTTAACTCTAGAGCACTAATGACATAAGAGATATGACATAAGGCATGCAAAGTGTCGGTAATTTTTTTGGCAATTTTTATGAGGAGAAATTTCATATGTGAGACATGTCCAGTTAAACAAATAAGATTTGTGCTTCAAAGTATCATAGTATCACACATTCTATTTAACTTTGATGTGTTTTTACCAAGTGAAGATTCAAGTCCCAAAGTCATCTTCATTTAAGCATGAACTTCAATGGATTATGAAAGATCTTATTCTCAAATTTTTATAGAGTAAAAAATATTTTGAAAATGGTGGGGGTTGTTAGTGATTTCTGAAAATAAAATGTGGTTTTATACTTTGGATAATTTGAAAAATTGAAGGAAAAAAGAAAGAAAGAATAATTAAGTTTTGTTCAGAAGATAGTCAAGTGCCATTTAAGATAGTCGATTGTAAGATTAGACAAAAAGTTTAGATAGTCGACTATGAAATTGGACAGTCTTACCAGTCCGATATTTGATTGTTTAAAAGTATTTTTTGAGGCGCAGTTGATTGTCTTGATGACACAATCGACTATCATAACGAAAATTTGAATTCTTTTAAACGTCAAATGACAGTTGTTTGTTGAACTAAGGTGTCTCTTGTGAAAAAACACTCAAATATGTTAGTTGAGGATGGAACCATAATGTCTATTGTGAAGAGACACTCGGTAACTCTATACATAGAGTGTATAACTGTCATTTTTTACATAGTGTATAACAGTCATTTTTTACAGAGTTCATTAGATTTTATTAAGGATTATTTAATCTTCTTCTTCTTCTATTTTCTCTAAAAAAAATATAGATCTTTTTGTGATTGAAAATTTTGCAGAATTCTTCAAACACAAGTGCTCTTAAACCATAAAACTTATAGAAGCTCTTATGGGTTGTTCTCACTAATGCAAAGTGTAGAACAACAACATATTTTCATTGTATCTAAGAGAAAATTCATCGGAAACCTTCTTGCATCAATGAGGGGGGAATTAAAATTTAAGGAAAGCGACTTTGTCGTGCCTTAAAGCCATAACTCCCATCCTCTCTTATTCGTTTTGATAAACAGCCCTGAAATATTCCACTAACATAATTTATTTGAAATGTATAACCGATGGAGACCAATTCAACCACTTGCTTAACATAATACTGACTTAATAATACATATATATATATATATATATATAATATAGATATTAAATAAAGAGAATGAAGAAGATGAATGGAGAGAGGAAGAAGAGGAAGAAAAGAGAGAAATCACAGCAATTGAGAGAGAGAGAGAGAGAGAGAAAGAGAGAGAGAGAGAGAGAAATGGTGGAAGAGGAAGAAAAAAAGAGAAAGGGGACTTGGGCACGAGTTTTAGGGATTTAACCCTATCTGTTACGGACTCCATCGCAGATAGGTTTAAATTATGTGGTAGTTGTTTTTTTTATAAATTTTTATTAAACAACAATTTAAATTTTAAAAAAAAATCCAATGATAGAACCAAATTCCTCACTCTTAGTAATTTACTCAAAAAATTTATTTTATTTTTTCTATTTGTCGCTGAAATTTTTCTAACAGTAAAATGAACTAAATTTGCTCTCTTAGCCCTATAGTTTATCAATCAAATCCATAAGTGAATTGAACTAAACTAGCTCTTGTAGCCCTATAGTTTCAATCAACTAAGCTCGCTCTCTTAGCGCCAAAGATTTCTAGAGTCCAAAAGCTATGTGACTAGATTTTGCGCAAGTTCTGATAAATCTAAGGACCATACTTTGTTGTTTGTACCATTGAGAAGGACTAGAATTCCCTGGTGGGTAACTTGTAGAACTCCTGATGAGTTGTTGAGCTGTAGATCTCAATTGGCAACTTGTTATATTCTTGTACCATATTCCTAAGTACAGACTTCGAACTACCAAAGTGATGCAGAACAGGTAGACAAAGCAGAACAGATGGCTGTAGACTACCTAGAATGGTTGGATCGCTCCAAATCTAAGGGTACGGTTTACATCGTTTTACGTGCCAGCCCGAATTGGGCCTTGGAGACCCTAGTCTTATTGGAAACGGGCCACTGAGCAAAACCTAATTACGTTGTAATTAGCATGGTAGGATTTTAGCCAAAAAATGACGTTTAGGCCTCCAATTTAGTAGTTTTCAGTTTTTGGGGAATTTTCTATTTTGTACTTGCCTAATTTCGATTTTCCTTTTCTTTTTTACTTTAACCTTATAAATAAGGAAGCCATGTAATATTAGGGATTATTATTATTATTGAATAAAATTAGGGTTTCTTTTCTCTTCGTGAGAGTTTATTGAGGATTGAGACATCGTTCTTCTTCCTAGTTCTTTCTTCCGCTAGCGTTTTACATCAATTGGTATCAGAGCCTTGTTCTACCATGGTCTGATGGCAGGTGATGGAAACGAAAGCAACCACCTTGACGATGTTGATCGTGGGGTGCAGGTCCTATGGGCAGCCAGAGATAATCACAATCAGCAGTTTGATAATCACAATCACGGTTTGATCGTATCGAACGCATGTTGCGGGAGATACAACAAACTATGACTGGTATGAGAATCAATGGCAACAGGGGTGAAGAACGCAACCCAGATCATGTCGGAGACCTTGCTCTCGACCAACCGATTGCTGGACGCGTTCCTGCTCCACAGCGTAGGCCCCATGCCTATGCCGCTTTATCTAGTGATGATGAGTTCGAAGTGCTGGGCGTCGAGAACAATGATGATGGTCAGCATGGTCGTAATCAGAATCGTGTTGGTCAGAATCATTATAACTAGAACAGGTACGAACAGAACAATCATGATTTTTGGGTTAAAGTAGATCTGCCGTGTTTCAATGGCCACCTCCATGTCGAAAACTTCATTGACTGGTTTTTCAAAGTGGAGGCTTTCTTTGAGTATATGCAGATCCCAGGAGATAGGCAGGTGAAGCTTGTAGCCTATAAACTGAATGGGGGAGCCTCTGCGTGGTGGGAGCAGACGCAGAATAGCCGCAGGCGACAGGGTAAGCAGCCTGTTCGCTCCTGGTCCAAGATGAAGCAGTTGGTATGAGCAAGGTTCCTTCCTCCTAACTATGAATAAATGCTATACCAGCAATATCAGAATTGCAGGCAAGGAGTGCGCACCATCAGTGATTATACGAAGGAGTTTTATAGGTTGAACTCGCGCAATGACTTGCAGGAAACAGAGGGACAGCAAGTGGCTAGGTATATCGAAGGGTTGTGAGTGTCCATTCAAGAACAGGTATCCCTCCATACTGTGTGGTCCCTATCCAAGACGGTCAACCTAGCCATGAAAGTGGAGTCACAACAGTCCAGACACTCATCACGTGCCCAACCATATCGATCGCAGCCATCACAGGTTTCAGTGCCACAGACTTCACCACAGCCGTCAACCAATAGAGTTTTCGGTACTGGTACCACCAAACCAACAATCCCCACAATTGGTGCCCTAGCTCAAAACAGAGGAGTGCCCAGCAATCCCTATGCCCGTCCCATTCCAGGAAAGTGTTACAAATGTGGTCAACCTGGACATCGTTCCAATGAATGTCCCAACTGTCGGCAGGTTAACATGGTTGAAACAACAGAGGAGGAGGAGAATCCTTTTAGTGCAGATGAAGGTTATTCCGGGGAGGACGATGATTATGCTGGTGGCGAATTAGTAGATGCAGATGAGGGTGTATATGTTAACTGTGTGGTACAGCGTCTGTTATTTACGCCAAGGCAGAAGGATAACAACCAACGACACTGTATTTTCAGGACGCGATGCACTATCAACCAGAAAGTGTGCAAGGTGATTATTGATAGTGGTAGCAGTGAGAATATCGTATCAAAGGCCCTTGTTGTAGCATTGAACCTGAAAACAAAAAAACATCCCTCTCCTTACAAGATTGGCTAGATCAAAAAGGGCGCTGAAACTCGGGTAACTGATATCTGTCGTGTTCCTTTTTCTATTGACAAATTTTATAAGGATGTGATTGTGTGTGATGTTGTTGATATGGATGCGTGTCATTTATTATTGGGGAGGCCATGGCAGTTTGATGTAGATGCTATGTATAAGGGTCGGGATAATACTTATGTTTTCTGGTGGTTTGACAAAAAGATTGTACTAGTTCCTGCAAGTGAATGTAAACCAACTGTCGAAACACCTAGAGTAGAGGGAAAGACTTTTCTTATAGTTCCTGAGATGGAGTTCGTTGAGGAAGTGAAAGCAGCAGGGGAGTTCTATGCGTTGGTAGTAAAAGGAGAACCACCAGCCGAGTATTAACAGATTCCTGAGGAGTTAAAGCCATTAATGGTTGAATTTCAAGATGTCATACCAGTGGAATTACCTGAAGGTCTGCCTCCCATGAGAGATATTCAGCACCATAACGACTTGGTTCCTAGGGCTAGTTTCCCGAATTTGCCACACTACCGAATGAGTCCTCAAGAGCACGAAATTCTGCAAGGTCAGGTTGAGGAGTTGATTAAAAAGGGGCTGATCAGAAAGAGTTTGAGTCCCTATGCTGTACCTGCTTTGTTGACACCGAAGAAGGATGGAAGCTGGCGTATGTTCATTGATAGTCGGGCCATAAACAAGATAACAGTCAAGTACCGCTTTCCCATTCCACGACTAAGTGATATGTTGGACATGTTAGAGGGTGCCAAGATCTTCTCCAAGTTAGATTTACGTAGTGGTTACCATCAAATTCGGGTCAGACCAGGGGATGAATGGAAAACAGTCTTTAAGACCAAAGAGGGGCGTTATGAGTGGATGGTGATGCCATTCGGTTTATCAAATGCTCCCAGCACCTTCATGCGTATAATGAACCATGTTTTAAAACCCTTCATTAGTAAATTTGTGGTTGTTTATTTTGACGATATCTTAATCTATAGCCAGGATGAGGTGGAGCACTTGGACCACTTGCGGGAAGTGTTGCTGGTTTTGCGCGCGAGTAAACTATAACCTGAAAAAGTGCAATTTTCTCACTACCAAGCTGCTGTTTTTGGGATATATCATGGGGGCAGATGGTATTCAGGTTGATGAAGAGAAGATACGTGCAATTCAGGAGTGGCCAACCCCAACAACAGTGCACCATGTTCGTAGTTTTCATGGACAGACCACTTTCTACCGCAGGTTTATTTGGAACTTCAGCAGTATAGTAGCACCAATCACAGAGTGCATGAAAAAAGGCCAATTCCAGTGGGGAGATGCACAAGATACAGCCTTTGCAGTGATCAAAGAAAAGCTTTCTACAGCCCCGGGTACTTGTCCTGCCAAGTTTTGACAAGCTGTTTGAAGTTGAGTGTGATGCCTCGGGCGTAGATATTGGTGTTGTTCTGTCACAGGAGGGATGGCCAGTAGAATTTTTCAGTGAGAAGCTCAACGATGCTCGCTAAAAGTGGACCACATATGAGCTGGAATTTTATGCGGTCATCCGAGCTTTGACGCATTGGGAGCATTACCTGATCCGGCGTGAGTTTGTTCTCTACAGTGATCACCAAGCCCTGAAATTTATCAACACAAAAACCACCCTGAATCGAATGCATGCTCGGTGGACTATCTTCCTCCAGAAATTCAGTTTTGCACTCAAACACAAGTCTGGGCAGTTGAATAAGGTGGCAGATTTGTTTGAATATCGTCCACCGAACGAACCACTTTATCCTGACAGTAACTTGGGGTCGAGTTCTTTTGAAGTAAGGGGGAATGATGCAGAACAAGTAGAGAAAGCAGAACATATGGCCCTAGACTAACTAAAAAGGTTGGATCGCTCCAAATCTAAGGGTACGGTTTGCATCATTTTACGTGCTGGCCCAGATCGGGCCCTAGAGACCTTAGTCTGATTGGAAACAGGCCACTGAGCAAAACCTGATTTTTTTTATAATCAGTGTGGCAGGATTTTAGCCAAAAAATGACATTTAGGCCTCCAATTTAGCAGTTTTCAATTTTTGGGGAATTTCCTATTTTGTACTTGCCTAATTTCGATTTTCCTTTTCTTTTTACTTTAACCTTATAAATAAGGAGGCCATGTAATATTAGGGATTATTATTATTATTGAATAAAATTAGGGTTTCTTTTCTCTTCGTGAGAGTTTATTGAGGATTGAGACACAGTTCTTCTTCCTAGTTCTTTCTTCCGCTAGCGTTTTACGTCACAAAGCTAAAGAATCCCAGTTCAAAGCTCTCAGCTGAAACTATAGTCTCATTGTCTCTAACTGATTCATTTGCTGCTATGGTGTCTACTAATGTAGAGAATAAGACTAAATAACACAAAGATGAGCAGAATAGAAGTATGGTAAAGCCTCTCATTAGATGTTTCATACCTCTCCAAAAACTATATTTCTTAGATTTCAGAGACTATATATGTTATGTTAATCTTTCTTCCCTTAATAAGAACCAACCTTAGAAAAAATATAAAATTGTAGGCCTCCAAAGTATTGAGTTTATTTTATCACCTTAGTCTTTTGGTTCAAAGTCATCAAAATTTCATATGGTTATGTCCAATAACATTCTTCTTAGACTAGTATTTATTTTATGGCTTCTATTGTTACAATTTTATATTTGTTCTAATTTTTCTTCTAGAGGTAACCAAAGATGAATACAAGATTTAAAATATTCTTATGAATATGATCAAATTATTAAAAAAGAGCTATAAATATTTATTAATGTTTTCTCTTATTTTTTTTAATATTGCGATGACATAATTGACTGAGTCATTTCACTTTGTTTACTAAAAATTAAAATTATATAATGATTATCCAGTCTTAAACTTAGACCCATTTTTTTAAAACAAAATACAATTGCTGATATATTGACCCATGTCATCAAGTTCTATGTTTTCTTTTGTCATAGATTGCTTGTTCAGAATAATGTAAGATATGCTACTTGAACATGTGATGAACAAGTCCTAAAAATATTATTTTGAATAAAGATGTTGAACACCATTTCCTAACAGTCAATTTGACATTTGAAAAACTCAATTGTAATTGATTGTAAACATGAAGGATAACTATCACTCAATTTTTCAAAGTGTCCAAAAGGAGTATATAGTAAAGACGTATGAATAGATACCTTTCTCAATGAAGATTTATTTGGAGTAGTGTTTAAACTAATATTATTTATTAGTTTTTCATTCGGATTATGTATTATATGTAAATCATAGTTTTGTATTATATTAGAACTTGGAAGATACCTTTCTCAATGATGATTCCTTCAACATACATGAATGGCTCAATGTCCTATGCAACCATCTACATATACCTCAGAGGTTCTATCTGCTACATTTTAAAATCCAAATTCCACTTAGCATATATGCATTTTGAATTCCTTAGAGAGCATAAGCAAATAAATTATTCTACTATATATGTTAGTTTTTTTTTAATTATATAAAAGAATTTTCCTTTCATCCAAGATAAAAAGGATGGATCATCATAAAAATGGATAAATATAACAATTTGGAGATTTAAGGAACTAAGACATAATCTATCGAGCAGTTAACAATGTAATAGACATATTGTTAGCTGAACATGATTCAATCTTGCTTGATGAAGAGTCCGTTTCAGGTAAATTCCTTTCAATGTAAAAACTAGGCACTTTAGGCTCAGGTAGCGCGACTTCACTGGTTAACATCAACACCACAGTTGCCATGCTTGGCCGGTCTTCTGGATGTTTTTGCACACATAATAAACCCACATTGATTGAACAGAAAACTTCTGAGATAATGCATGAGTCCTTTAAATGTTCATCTATCAAATCTATGGGTCTGCCCTCTTTATAGAGTCTCCAAGCCTGTGGAATTGTTGAAACAATGTTAATATTTTTGAGATAGAAAATTGTTAAGGGTTAAAGGTATTATTTTCATTATGCATATATGCATTAATATAAATATCAGAGGACCAAACAATATCTGGAAGCCTTTTCACTCTCGCATTATTCTAGTCCCAAGTTAACATGGTATGAGAGTATGTTCCTTAGGATCCTGAATAAACTCTAAAAGAATAAAAAAACAAAAAAAAAATGAAACCCACCTTTTTCTTATTTTTCTGTTGCACCCATAGAAACCCTAAACTATAAAAAAAAGAACCTTTTTTTCCAGCGTGATTTGGTCTCTTCCCTGGCGCGGTCTGGTTACTTTTCAAGCACGATTTGGTTCCTTCCTATTCAGGCTTTTGGTTTAGCATTTTAGAGTTTAGGCAAATATGTGTTAATATATATATATATATATATATATATATATATATATATATATATATATATATATATATATATATATATATCAGAATGGTAGCCACTTCACTTACATTATTCTACTCCTAAGTTAACATGGTATCAGAGCAAGTTCCTTAAGATCTGAATAAACCCTAAAATAATATAAAACAAAACAAAACAAAAATTTGAATCCATTTTCTTCTTCTTCCTCTTTTTCCTCTTCTTCCTCTTTTGTACCCACAAAAACCCTAAGTTACAATAAGCTAATCCTTTTTTCAGCACGGTCTGGTCACGTTCCAGGCACAATTTAGTTCATTCTTTTTCAGCGCAAATCCTCTTCCCCTCCAGCGTCGTTTGTTTTATTTCCAGCACAACCCCTTTTCTTCGCCAACCTTGGCTACTTTCCGCGAGCTTCCTAGTCACAAGCACCGTCTGGTCTTTTCTGATGTCACCCTTAACATAAACTTGTTACAGTGCATACCCGTTTGTTCATCCCAGTGTTGTTCCCTTGGATTCGACTCTGTTCTTGAGTCAATTGACTTAATACAATAAATGTAAAAAAGGTTGTTCTTTCTCTTTTTTTGCCACATGGTCTTCAAGAGGAGGTTTACATGGAGAAACCTCGCAGGTTTGTTGCTAGGGGGAATTTGGGTTAGTATATTGATTGAACAGTCCCCTAGAGCATGGTTTGGTAGTTTAGTGAGGTTAGTCAGTTTTTAAATGCCATGTGGACTTGTTATTGGGATGCGGTTATTCGTATTAAGATATCTTAAGAGTACCCCTTGTCCACTACTAGATATTATGTGTTTGTTGGGGGTAAACTAGTGTCATGGAAGTGTAAGAAACAAACAGTGTCGCTAGATCCAGTGTCGAGTATGAATACAAAGCGATCACACACACTACTTGTGAATTAGTTTGCCTGACAATTATTAGCAGAACTTGGGTTTAAGCAGGCACGTCTAATGAACTTAGTGTGTGCCAATCAAGAAGCCATTTGTATTCCAAATAATCCGATATTTCATGAAGGAATTAAGCATATTGAAGTTAATAGTCATGTTGTTTGAGAAAAACTTTTACAAAATGCTATCGATGCAAGACATTTGTAATTAGTAGATCAATTAGCATATTTGATTACTAAACCGTTGGATGGTCCACAGATTAGACCTATATGTAACAAGTTTGATGAATATGAAATCTATGCCCTAACTTGAGGGGAAGTGTTGAGGAAGGGTATTATTGTAATTATGAATATATGTGCAAATATAAATAGCGGAGTACTAGACAGTATCTCGAAGCTTTTTCACTCTTACATTATTCTAATCCCCGGTTAACAAAAATGTTTTGAGAAAAAATGTTAGTATTTGACTTGATACTTACATGCCTAAGGAGGTTGTGCTCATAGTCTGAATGGTGAAATCCTTTGTTTCTTCTTCCACTCACTATCTCTAGGATCAATATACCAAAGCTAAACACGTCCGATTTTATTGAGAAAACACCATCGATTGCATACTCCGGAGACATGTAGCCACTACAAGAAATCATTGAAGAAATTGTAACAAATTTGAAATTAATTAAAAGTAATTAATTATATTGAACCTGAAAAGAAGAGAAGAACAATTACTATGTTCCAGCTACTCTTTTTGTGTTTGCTTCAGTTTCGAGTCCATCAAAAGTTCTAGCTATGCCAAAATCTGAGATTTTTGGATTCATCTCATTGTCCAGTAAAATATTGGCAGCTTTTAGGTCTCTGTGGATGACTCTCAGTCTAGAATCTTGATGAAGATAAAGAAGCCCTCGCGCAATTCCTTTAATAATGTGGGTGCGTTTAGGCCAATCAAGTAATCTACTTTGATTTTGAGCTGTAAATATTCTCATCCAAGTTAGTCCATAATGGTTGTGATAATGAAGGATACAATGATTATGAGGGAACCATGCAAAAAATAAAGGCGTCCAAGCTCTTATTGGGCATGTATTCGTAGAATATTTTTTCTTCTACTTGAATGCAGCATCCTAAAAGCTTTACAAGGTTTCGATGTTGCAGTTTCGCAATACAGAAGACTTCGTTTTTTGAATTCACTGAGTCCTTGTGTTGAATATTTCGAAAGCCTCTTCACCGCTATTTCTTGTCCATTGCTCAATGTACCCTAAAAACATAATTTATTAAGCCATTCTTTAGCATTCATTTGGCTGAAAAAAAAATTCAGAAATTATAACCTTCTTCTGAATGCATACATTTTGATATATCATTTCTAAATATTTGATGATGAATCATGTGAATAAGATTAATCTTTGGGCTTCAGCAGATCAATAATAACAAACTGTACCTTGTACACAGGACCATAGCCACCTTCTCCAATTTTACTGAGATCTGAAAAGTTATTGGTTAAATCAGTTATAGTAGCCAGATCAAATAATGGCAGCTCTAAATCTTTCTCTCTGCTTTCACCAGCCACTACCATTCTCCCTGCAAGGCATCAAACAGTGTGCATATTGAAGAAATAAATTTTGTTTTTGTTTCATAGAGATTCTTCACATTCAGAATATTACTACTTACCTTTTCTTTTAAGCTTCCTTTTATTCACATAATATAAGAATAGGAAAACCAAACCCAAAGCCAGAACAGGGATGACTATGAAGCTCACTAGTTTTTTTCATTTTCGTGCTGCTAGTCTCTGCATAACAAATTTGACACACTGTATTAGGCAGTTTATACACAGTAAAACTAGTGATTACTATTACAAGAAAAGCAGGAACTTCTACTGCTAATGGTTGAATTTAGCAGGTAAAATGAAACCAGTTACTTTGCTTAAAGGTGAATTTAGCAATAACAAGGAACTCACTTGGAGAGAACCTGCAGCAACTGAAAACTGAATGAAGAAATCATAAGAATTCGTGAATCAATTAATTCTTCAAATCATATTATATGTAAAACACTCTAGACATGTAGCACTTTTTGTTGGCTTGGGATCCACCTTGAGGGCTAAATATAGTATACCCAAAGCAAATTTATTAGAACCTTCAGCCAGAAGACACTTATTTATAGTTTGCACTGGCATTTTCACCTGGGAAACATTTGCACAGGTAATTTGATGGTTCAAGATAAGCATATCCTTTCTTTGATAAAATACTAATGATTGAAGAATAATTAACAATTAGTGGATACTTAAGCCAAAAAGTAATAAACATAAAGGAAATAGGAAACAATATTTTCTATGCAGTCTCTATCTAATATGTACATGTAGTAATTGAGATGTAAATAGGTAAACGCATACCTAATTCTGAAGCAGCCAGCCTAATGTAAATATCTTGACCAATTTCTGGGTATTCTTTAACATCAATCAGCTCATCAAACCAAAGCAAACACCCACTTCCTCCATCTTTGATATCCAAATTTGCATAAGCTGCACAAGAGAAGTTCTTCAAGCACTCCTCCTCACATTCCTTAAGGTTCATTATTCTGTTAAACCAAGAGTTTCGTGTGTCTGGCACCTTTATGCTTAGTATCTTTCGAAATCCCTCCCCTTTACGACATTCAAAATCAGTTCTTCGAATGCATCCACTCGACCAATCACTTCCTTCCCAATCTTTTAAAACTTTAGGCACAAATCCTTCCAAGCACCCACAAACCGGGTTGTTGTTAATGTTGCAACTACCATATGCACTGTTGAATTTAAGAGAGGAAGTGAGACAATACAAAAAGAAGAATTGTATTGAATGGTGTGATTTGCTTACAAAGGGAGCTATCCTATTTATATAAGCTAATAGGAGAAGCAAAGCTATACACAACCAATGTGGGACTAAGCACATATAATACATTAACATCCCCCCTCAAACTCAAGGCGGTAAGTGGGAGGTGAACTTGAGTTTGGAAACCAGAGAGTGAAAGCGTCTAGGTGGATGAGCCTTAGTGAAAATATCAATTGTCTGATCGGCTGAACTGACGGATTGTAGACGAACCGTATTCTGGAGAATGTGATCACGGATGAAGTGGATATCATTCTCGATGTGTTTTGTACGCTCGTGGAAGACATCATTGTGAGCGATCTGAATAGCACTCCTGTTGTCACAGTGTAGGATAGTGGCAGCAGGAGAAGAGATACCCATGTCAGCGAGTAGCCATCGAAGCCAGAGAAGTTCTTGAGTTGCATCAGCCATGGCACGATATTCAGCTTCAGTACTGGAGCGAGCAACCACAGTTTGTTTCTTACTACGCCAGGAAATGAGAGAATTGCCCAATAAGAAACAGTAACCAGTGGTTGACGTTTGTTGGTGGGGTCTCCGGCCCAATCGGCATCAGAATAGGCTTGTAAAACGGGGGCAGACTGTGCTGAGAAATGAAGCCCATGAAATAAAGTACCCTTGACGTACCTAAGAATGCGAAGAACAGCCGAGTAATGGGTGGTCCGAGGAGTGGACAAGAACCGACTGACCTGATGAACAGCATAGGCAATGTCAAGGCGAGTAACAGTAAGATATACAAGACTTCCAACCAGTTGACGATATAGAGTGGCATCCTGAAGTGGTGAACCATCAAGTGGGGTAAGTCTGACATTCGGCTCGAGAGGAGTAGTGGCAGTGGTTGAGTCAGTGATCCCAGCCTTGGAAAGGAGGTCCGAGGCATATTTGGCCTGAGAGAGAAAAAATCCATCAGAATTAGATGAGACTTCGAGGCCAAGAAAATAGGTGAGCACACCAAGATCTTTCATCTCGAATTGGCCACTGAGAAACTTTTTGAGTTCAAAAATACCATGTAGATCATCTCCAGTAATAACCATATCATCCACGTATAGTAAAAGAATGATAATACCATTGGCAGTATGGCGGATAAACAGAGCTGAATCATGAGCACTCGGTGTGAACCCAAACTGATGAATAGTAGTGCTGAATTTGGCAAACCAGGCACGTGGAGCTTGTTTCAAACCATATAGGGCACGGCGAAGGCGACAAACTTTGTTTCGAGGGGCATCCAAGCCGGGAGGTGTATGTATATAGACTTCCTCAAGAAGATCCCCATTGAGAAATGCATTTTTGACATCCATTTGAAATAGAGTCCATCTTCGAATGGCAGCGACAGCAAGGAGTGTACGGACATATGTGAGCCTCGCCACTGGAGCAAATGTCTCTTCATAGTCAATGCCATATTCCTGAGCAAATCCCTTGGCAACAAGTCGGGCTTTATATCGTTCAATAGAGCCATCAGAAAGTGTCTTGATCTTAAACACCCATTTGCACCCAATAGGAGTTTTTCCAGGGGGCAGATCAACAATATCCCAGGTATGAGTTTTAGCTAGGGCCTAAAGTTCTTCATCCATTGCTTTCTGCCAAAGTGGATTAGTACTAGCCTCCTTATAGGATTGAGGCTCATGCAGATGAAGTATAGTGGAAAAACAATGATAATCACAATGGTAATCAGCAAGATGAGAAGGGGGATGAGTTACCCTGGTAGATCTGCGGGGGTGATCTGGAGGATGGCTCTCAGAAGGAGTTGGTGCAGACTCATCAGACATAGGAATATCCTCGGGCACGACCGATTGAGTCGGAGAGGTGAGGTCAGTTGAGGGTTCTGGAGCTGGAGCTGGGTCCGAAACGGAAGGGGTGATATCGACTGGTGATTCGGAGGTGGACTCAACAGTACCTGAAACTGGATTCTCAGGAAATAACTCAATAGATGGATCAGTAAAGAATCTGGAGTTAGTGATGGTTGACATGTCAAATGACCGTAAGGAAGAGAACATTTGATGTTCCCAAAAAATGACATGACGAGAGATATGAAGAGTTTTAGAAATAGGATCCCAGCACCGATACCCCTTATGTTCAATACCATATCCAATGAAACAACACAGATGAGCCCTTGGTTGTAATTTATTATGTTCATGTGGTTTGAGAAGAACAAAACAAGCGCAACCAAAGACTCTGAGGTTAGAGCAATCAGGAGGTTTACCGAAAAGACGCTCGAATGGAGACTGATTTTTGATTGTAGCGGAAGGGACACGATTGATTGTGTACACTGCGGTTAAGGCAGCATCACCCCAGAAACGTTCAGGACATGATGACGAAATTAGTAGAGCACGAACAGTGTCAAGAATATGTCTATGTTTGCGTTCAGCTCGTCCATTTTGTTGGGAGGTTCCAGGGCACGAGCAATGGGGAAGCGTGCCATTTTTGGGAAGTAGGTTTAGAAAAACACGATCTTTATATTCCATTGCATTATCTGAACGAAAAATTTTGATATTCCGAGAGAATTGAGTTTGAACCATAGAAGAAAAATCAGAATATATTTGAAAGAGTTCAGATCTGCTTTTCATAAGAAATAACCAAGTATAACTAGAATAGTCATCCACAAATATAACAAAATAACGAGCACCACCCATTGATGTATGAGGAGAAAGCCCCCAAACGTCAGAATGTACTAAATCAAAAGGTGCAAGGGAAACAGACTGGCTCTCATTAAAAGGTAAAGCTGATTGTTTTGCAAGTTGACAATGAATACAATTAAAAGACTCATGCTGAAGTGATCCTAACTGACCACTAGAAATAAGAGAACGTAGAGGGCTGGATGAAGTGTGACCTAACCGAGAGTGCCACAATTCCACGGGAGAGAGTGCTGGGATGGATGCAGCTGATTGGTTTGGTGATGGTGAGGATGGGACTTGGAGGTGAGTAAGCTCAAAGAGGCGTCCAACTTTACGGCCGGTTCCAAGGAGTTTTCCTGTCTGAGGGTCCTGCACACGACAACCAGTAGAAGAAAAATGCAAATCAAGTCCAAGATCACATAGTTGTCCAACAGATATAAGGTTAAGCGTAAGATTAGGAACCAAATATGTGTCAGGAAGAGACAAATGAGAACTGTCAACATGTCCAGTGTGGCTGACCAACATATTTGATCCATTGGCAGTGTGAATAGTAGGTGTATGCTCATCACGGGTTTTCAAGTAAAATATGGAGGCATCAGAAGTCATATGATTGCAACAAGCAGAATCAAAATACCATCGGGATGTACCTGGTGTAGCTGACATGGCTATATTGTTACCAGTTTTAGTTAGAGCCTCGGTAAGAATGGTGCATAAACCACTCCAATCAGGTGAAGAGCTGGATGAAGTTGGTGTAGCATCCATGGCTACAGCAGCAGTATTCTTTGGCTTGGAATAGAACCGATTGTATGAGCCTCGTGAGCGATATTGGTTCCCATTTGACTGATTTCCAGAAGGAAGTTTAGGGCAGTCTGCAAGATAGTGACCCGGTTCTCTGCAGACTTTACATAGGCGAGAAGGACATTTGAGCAATTCATGCCCTTGTGAATGACAATACTTGCAATATAAGGGCTTCTGGTATGGGTTTGTCTTGGCAGCTGGTGTGGCAAGAACAACGGGTACTGCAAGGGCAACATCTGTATGAGATCCTTGTAATGTGGCGAGACGTGTTTCCTCACTGAGTAGATCAGAAAGGACGTCGTTTAGGGGAGGTATCGCGCCTCGGTGTAGAATTGAAGCTCGTACAGGTTCAAATTCCTCTCTCAAGCCCATCAGGAATTGCATAATGCGTGTCTCAGTTCGGTAATTTCCATGAACATCGGCGTCTTTTGTGCATTCCCAAGTTGGCTCAGTGAGAGCTAACTGGTTCCACACGGTAGTCATCTGAGATAGAAAGCTGTTGATAGTTTGTCCAGGTTCTTGGCGCATACTATGAAGGATGGAAAGAAGACGATATCGATTTGAGATGTCTGCCCTAGTGTAGCGGTGTTGGAGAAGATCCCAAGCTTCTTTAGCTGTATGGAGTGTACCAAATTGAAGTTTGATTTCTACGATAATAGTAGCAGGAAACCATGTGAGAATCTGGTGATTTTTACTATCCCAGTCCTCTAGACGGTCAACATATTTGTCAGCATCTTCGTCGTCCTTCTTCTTGGGTTCAGTGATATCTCAAGTAACGTAACGCCACAATTTATGTCCACGGAGGAAACCAGACATTTCTTGAGCCCACACAACATAATTAGATTCATCCAGAACGGTAGTAATAACCCGGGGTAAGTACGATTCAGCCATAGGCACAAAGAGGAAGGTGAACCTCCAAGAAACCGGTGACGTGGCGGTCAACTGATGATGTGGTGGTCAACGGGTGACGTGGCACTGACGTGTCAGTGAGGTGGCATTGATGTGGCTTTTAGGACTGACGTGACAGCAGTGTTTCTGAAACAGGAGCGGCAGCGGATGTGATGCCAACAGGTGACGTGGCACTAAGGTGACGTTGATGTGGCCTTTAGGGCTGACGTGGCAGCAGCGTTTCTGAAACAAGAGCAGCAGCAGAGATGATGTCGATGAGACTCCGACTATAGTGATGACCCGACAAGTATGAAAAGGATATACTAGAAGTTTTTCTGATGTGAAGGATCCACTAATAGTGGCAATCACAGAGCATACCCAACTCTTAATATACCGAGAATTTCTGATGTGAAGGATCCACTAATAGTTGCAATCACAGAGCATACTCAACTCTTAAAATACCGAGAACCATTATGGCTCTGATACTATGTTGAATTTAAGAGAGGAAGTGAGACAATTCAAAAAGAAGAATTGTATTGAATGGTGTGATTTGCTTACAAAGGGAGCTATCCTATTTATATAAGCTAATAGGAGAAGCAAAGCTATACACAACCAATGTGAGACTAAGCACATATAATACATTAACATGCACCACACGATGCATACCTGTCACAGTCTCCTATCTGAATTGATAAGTAGAGTTTCCAATTGTGAACGTGATCAACCCAATCGAAACGCTGCACAACACCGTTGGATTTCAACACCATCCTTATAACAACCGAACTATTTTTAAGTTCATACCTATAGAAAATCTCCTTCTCATTGTAAACAAATTCGTATGAATAAATCGTGTTTTCCTTCAAATTTGGCTTCCCACTGAAATGAAGGCCATTCCATGGTCCTGACCGAAGCACTATATCCGAACCTTTTCTTTGAAAGAATTGTGGATATCCACCAGGATCGAGCCGATTTGTATAATCACCTGATGAAGGATCATGAGCACTTTTGCTTGATGTGAGGTAATTATCATGCCCGGTAACCAAGTTCTTACCAAACTTCATGCCTGCTAATAGTGTGTCACCTAGTTGGTCAAAACTCTGCCACAAAAAAATTTTCGGGTTCTTATTATCTGCATCTCTAACAACAAGATTTCCTGTGTCCAACAGCTGTGCTACTGGATTCTGCACGGCTTCTGATAAATCTGAGGACCAAATTTTGCTTTTTGCTCCATTAAGAAGGACTAGAACTCCCTGATTGGTAACTTGTAGAACTCCTGATGAATCATTGAGCGGTAAATCTCTGTTGGCAACCCATACTACTGTCCCGGTTGCTATCTTCTTGTACCATATTCCTAAGTACCGATTCTTCGAGCCAGCAGGACTGAAAAATCCCAGTTCAAAGCTCTCATCTGCTGAAATTATAATCTCGCCATCTCTGATTGTTTCATTTGCAGCTATGGTGTCTACTGGTGTAGAGAAAACAAATAAATAGCACAAAGAATAGCAGAGAAAAAGTATGGTTAAGACTCTCATATTGATGATTCATGCCTCTCTAAAAACAGTATTTCTTTAGTTTAAAAGAGAATACATGTTTAATCTTCCTTGAATAAGAAGAAAAATAGAACAAAGATTGAAGACCTCTCAAGTTGACAGCTTATTTTTTTCAACTTAGTCTTTTTGTTCAAAAGTCATAAAAATCTTCATATGTTTATAGACCACAGTGGGTGGTGGGCCAAAGGGTCTAGAATACTGTGACAATTGAATCGAGTATGAATAATTTGTCAGGTTATTTAGCAGTCTATGTGCATTATGATGAAATTAATCAAATTATTTATATTCATTAACATGCCACTTAAATGGATTTCTTCTAATCTAGGGATTACGGTAACTATGTTAAGCACTAATGCATTACATAAAGTGATGATCTCAAGATAAGTTTTTCTTTGATTTTGATATATGAGGCAATCCTGGCACCCTCTATCTTACTCGCATATCTATTTAGGTCTACTTACATACAAATTGGTTGCAATTCAAGCGCTTACTTGTCATTGCTTTCACATTGGGCTATGAAGAATTTAGAACTGTCAGGGAGACCTTTTCTGTGGCTATGGTTTGTGGGTATACTGGACTTGTGTGGCTATGGACTTTGTGGGTATACATGGCTGTTATTTTCTACTTACATAGAAAATAACTGACTTTGACCAAAGATGATAACAGAATTTAAAACAGCTCTTCCGAATATGATCAAATTATCAACTTAAAGCTATATATAATTCTTTTTCTTCTTTTTTTTATTTTTTATCTTGTTCATGACATAACAATGATACAAAATGGTTGCAAATCAGAAGATCAAAACGTATTTAAAGCAAACTAAGATAGGTTTTCCCAATTATCATTCACCTCATATCTAATCTCAGATGGAGCCCACTTTTAGCACAAGTGATCAACCCTTTAGTTTGTGGGTTCCAATGAAATGTCAATGGGGGTGGTTGTATGGAAATTCCTTAGACAGCAGAGGATTCTTCTTCCCCTGCCTTCTAGGATTTGTGATCACAATTGAAGCTTAAAAAAATATATAAAATAAAATAAAATAAAATAAAATCTATGCATGGGAAGACTTCTCTGAAGTCTATTTTCTCACGCTACTTTTTTTCTTTTTGTTTTCTTATCCAATTTTCAAGTTTCAACACACATAAACACCCAAAAGTCATCCATATCTGCGTCAATTTTCAAGTTTCATGAATGTTTGATAATTATCCGTAGTGAAGTACTCTGTCATGAATTGACAAAATGTTATCTTAAGCAGAAAGGAGTTTCTCATAACAATAATAATGCCTTAGAGGGTTTTGATTATCTATGAGTTTGCGCGTTAAATGCAATTTTGTGCGTTGTTGATTGTTCTAAATGCTTACAGCACGATAAGTTTAACTAAGAACGTATTTATTAACATCCTATTTCATCCAAAACTCTCGTTTGTATAAAACAAAATAAAAAAATATCTAGAATCATCAGGATCAAAGCGGTAGGCATTTTAAATGATCGAACCGGACCAAAGCAACTTGTGAATAGAACAACTCGTGAATCGAGTGATTTGCGAATTGATCAAACTGTGACCCGATGTGAGCTAGTCAATGGACTAAAAATCTGGTTACTCTTCAAGGTGCAAAGAGGCTTACTGACCCAACAACATCAATAGAAAAAGTCTTGCTTACTCAGTAGATTCTTGGTCAGCCATTAAATATGAGTAAGTAACATATTTGGAAAATTAGAACAGGGGTTGAAGATTGAGTAATACCCCTTCAAACAAGTTTTGAAGCCATTGTAAAACTTAAATATAATCTAAACATGTTATACAATTTAAATAGCATATAGATTAAATGCGGAATTATAAAAACCGTAAACATACCTCCGGTTATTGAAGCTTTTCACTTACACAATCTGTTATTCCTTTGGTATTGGTATTTCTAGACTCTCAGAACTCTCTTCTGTTTGATGGTGTATGAAAGAAAAGTGAGTAATCCCAAGTATAGGTACCAAACCTGTATTTATACTTGTTCTTCCATCAAGAACATCCGTTCGTATTTCATACTCTTGTTACCACAATCAATGGGTGGCCAAAGGGTTAAACATAGACCATATATAGATTGGTTACATATTCCTTATACTCTCAATACAAGCATTGAGAATATGAACCAACATGCCTTAAGCATACACCTTGTGTTGCTCTCTAACTCCTCTTGCTCTATGGTTATCCTATTTATAGGAGAAATGCACTAAGAATGATTGAATTAATTTGGCCACAATTAATTCATAGTGAAGTATAATGGCCTCTACCAATTCCACTTAATTAGTGGAGTCTCCAACTTCAAAAAAATTGGTAGCTCCACCATATAGTGCTTAATGGCCTCCACCAACAAATTGGTAGCTCCACCATATAATGCTTCAATATTGAATTTATTACAGCCATGTGATGCACCAGACGTATCCATCATATTACATTTTAGATTAGAAATGTTTGATGATACAAATTGGCAGCATAAACTAAATATTCATACCAAAAAATAGATTCAATCATCATAAGAAAAAGGTTAATCAAAACATCAAGTCAAAATTTATCAATTTTCATAGAAAATTCATATAAGAAAAAATATTAAATAAAAATCCTTGATAAACGCCCTATAATTCAATTATCTTAAGAGAGAAATGACACGGAGAAATATTGTTCTTTTCTTCGATGTAATACTTACCGATCAAATTTTTAACACTTCTTTTTCTTTAAAATTTTTGAAATTGATATTGTAGGGAATAAGATTTGTTTGTGATTATAAATTGAATAAAATCTTCTATTAATTTATTCATATATATTTTTGACCATGTGCGTCCATGTCTGGACAACATATATCAGTATGAATGATTTCTAATATGTCCGACCTCCTATTAGCACCTTTCTTGGACTTATTGGTCCGCTTTCCCTTAATGCAGTCCACATAAGTCTCAAAATCAATATAATCTAGAGTAGTAAGTACCCCTTCATTTAGTAATCTCTTAATTCTTTCTATGGAGATATGTCCTAATCTCCGGTGCCATAACATAGAGGAGTCCTCGTTAATATTACACCTTTTAACGCTAGTTTGAACATGCATTGAACTATAAGTGGCATCATTTTGCAAATAAAGACGATAAAGACCATCAGACAAAATACCATTCCCAACACAATCACTTTTATAAAATAGACTGAAATATATGTATTGAAAATTAAAGGAATATCCAAATGATACAAGTCCGGAAACAGAAATCAAGTTTCGTGAGAAACTTGGTACATAAAAGGTCCTTTCCAATTTTAAAATAAAGCCACTACTTAAAGTTAAAATGCAAGTTCCAATCGCCTCCACATGTGAGCCCATCTTGTTGCCTGATAAGATGTTTTGCTCACTTCCCACTGGCTTCCTTAGGTTTTGCATACCCTGCAAGGAGTTTGCAATATGGATTGTAGATCCAGAATCAATCTACCAGGTGTTAATATTAACATTAACCATATTAGATTCATAACAAACAAACGAGGTTGGATTACCTTTCTTCTTAAGCCATTTTTGGAATTTGATGTATTCCTTCTTCATATGTCCCTTCGTTTTACAAAAGAAACATTTTTCTTCTTTCTTGATATCAGCTTGAGGTGGTATTTTACCTTTCCCCTTCTGATTGGTTTTGTGATTGGCTCGATATCTGATAGGTTTAGCTTTGTCCTTCCCACGAGTAGTAGCTAGCATTGCACTCTCACCCAGTTCCATCACAAGCCTTTCTTCTTCTTGAACACACATGGTCATTAATTCATTGATTGACCATTTGTTTTTATGTGTGTTGTACGAGATTTTGAAAGGCCTATACTGAGTTGGAAGGGTTTTCAGAATGTAGTGCACTAGGAAGAACTCCGACATATCAACCTCGAGTTTCTTAAATTGAGAATGTCGCGCATTTGCATTATGTGCTCGCGCACACCTTTTACGCTAGTGAGTCTGAGGGATGATAATTTCATTATCAGGGTGTTTGTCAATGCCTTTTCTGAAGTGACGAATTGATCATCAATGACTTTTAGCAAATCGACAGAATCACGTATACCAGCAGTTATTTTAATCTTGATAAACATCACACTGAGCCGGTTGGATCGCTCCCATTGTTCATATAGCGTGACAGCAGCTAGAGTGTTGTTATTGACAATTGCAGGTGGTTCGTCCTTCCTAATAGCATAATCTATGTCCATCCACCCTAGATGGAGGAGAATCCTCTCCTTCCATACGTTATAGTTATCTCTCCTAAGTTCGGGTATGTCACAACAGATATCAGAGAAACTAGTGGGTTGAGTAACTGCGTAAAGTCAAAAAGCTTATGTCAAGATTTGAGGTCTAATTTTCTAAATTGCATGTGTTTACCAATGTAAAAACATGCTGAAATTGAATCTAATTTCATTAAAAATTACCCGTGGGCTAAATTTTTAATTCAATAAGATTCTTTATACTTTATGATAGATTTTATCAAACTATTTTTACTAAATTCATAATGTATATTATGATTACAGTTTGATGTTTTTCTATCTTTAAACTTTATGATAAAACTATTAAATTAATTCTTCCTAACTCCTGTGGGTAAATTAAGAAAAACTAATTTTAATATATTATCCTAATTAATTATATAAACATAATAAAATCCCTGTGGGGTAAAATCATTATATTTATATAATTAATTACAATTAATGTCCATTATGTGATCCTAATCCACTTAATATATAATTTTTATATAATTAAAGATGATGTGGCTACTTTTTAAATATTTAAAATTATATGGTTCACTAGACATTTATATTTACTATATTTTAGGCTCTACTTAATGTCTAAAAGCAATTACGTAGTAATATAATAGGCAATCATTAAGAGTGCTCCCAAGATAATTGGTCAAGACAAAGCCTCATTAAAAACCAGAATCCTTAGATAGAGCATTGTCTCATATCATGCTGTCTTATGCCAACTACAAATTGTTTATGAATTATTCATAATTTTTAACTTAATTGTTCATACTAATATATTATGAACCTTAATGTATTATGCACAAATTAAGTTTTATGAGAATAACCTAAGTTTACATAATCTAACAGTATCTAAACTTAATAATCTGTTATCATATGTAAATAAAATTCTCATAATTAAAACATAAATTGCATAATTAAACATAATATTATGCACTTAATTTAATTCATTGCATAAAATAAACTCATTCTAAAAGCGTGAATTGAAAACAAAAATCATGCTAAATATGAGCATTTAATCAACTTGCATATATAGAACTAACATAAATAGTATATATGCATAATCTTAATTTGAGCAAAATAATCACAAAATTAAAAATATATGCCCAACATTAAATTATTTATGCACTAAAACTATTTAAACTTAAATTGCATGCATAACTAAAAAAAAAGTTATACATACATAACACATAATTTTAAGCACATAAATAAAATAAATACTTATAAGGGTTCATAAACTTTATTTTTGATAATAATTACAAATCATAGCAACATAGTGAAAATCAATAAAATTATACCAAAATCTTGAACTTCCAAATTTACATAGTATTTCTGGAAAGTTACCGAATTTGGAAACTGCAAGATTTTAAAACTTAAAAATACTAAAAACCAAATTTCCTAATGATTTCTAACATTATTTTCCATCAAAAAATACTCAAAAAACAAACTTTGAAATCAAATTATTTTTCGGGTATAAATCGAAAGTTTTATAGATTGCTTAATACTTCAAGGCAGAGGCAAACAATGCTCTGATACCAAATGTAAAACTTAAATATTATCAAAACATGCTAAATAATTTAAATAGCATACAGATTAAATGCGGAATTATAAAGACCGTAAACATACCTCTGGCCATTGAAGCTTTTCACTTACACAATCTGCTATTCCTTTGGTATTGGTATTTCTAGACTCTCAAACTCTCTTCTGTTTGATGGTGTATGAAAGAAAAATGAGTAATCCCGAGTCTAGGGACCAAACCTGTATTTATACTTGTTCTTCCATCAAGAACGTCCGTACGTATTCCATACTCTTGTTACCATAATCAATAAGTGGCCAAAGGGTTAAACGTGGACCATATATAGATTGGTTACATATTCCTTATACTCTCAATACAAGCATTGAGAATATGAACCAACATACCTTAAGCATACACCTTGTGTTGCTCTTTAACTCTTCTTGCTCTATGGTTATCCTATTTATAGAAGAAATGCACTAAGAATGATTGAATTAATTTGGCCACAATTAATTCATAGTGAAACATAATGGCCTCTACCAATTCCACTTAATTAGTGGAGTCTCCAACTTCAAACAAATTTGTAGCTCCATCATATAGTGCTTAATGGCCTCAACCAACAAATTGGTAGCTCCACCATATAATGCTTAATGGCCTCCACCAACAAAATTGGTAGCTCCACCATATAGTGCTTCAATATTGAATTTATTACAGCCGTGTGATGCACCGGACGTATCCATCATATTACATTTTAGATTAAAAATGTTTGATGACAAAAATTGGTAGCATAAACTAAATATTCACACCAAAAAAATAGATTCAATCATCATAAGAAAAAAGTTAATCAAAACATCAAGTCAAAATTTATCAATTTTAATAGAAAATTCATATAAGAAAAAATATTAAATAAAAATCCTTGATAAACACCCTATAATTCAATTATCTTAAGAGAAAAATGACACGGAGAAATATTGTTCTTTTCTTCGATGTAATACTTACCGATCAGATTTTTAACACTTCTTTTTCTTTAAACTTTTTGAAATTGATATTGTAGGGAATCAGATTTGTTTGAGATTATAAATTGAATAAAATCTTCTATTAATTTATTCATATATATAGCTTTAAAAGATTTGATTATAATTGATGATGGCTGATAGTAATTCATTCACAGTTAATTTTTTCAATTTTCTAAATACACATTTAGCTGAATGAAACGTACCAAGCTTTCTTTAAATCATTGTGATCAAATTTTCTTTTGGACCATAGATGCAGTAAATCTTAACTGATTATGATAAAAGATCTCTTTATCACAGACAAAAAAAAAAAACCAATGCCCAATCTCCAAAGACTTCAACTGTATCCCTCTCATCGTTCTACAAATTCAACAATTTTCTCTAGTTTCATCTTTTTTTTCCTAGACAACCGAACAAAAGGCAAGACTAAAACTCACTCTCTCTCTCTAAAACCAGTTTAGTGGTTAGATCAATCTCTCTATGAAAACTTAATAGATCTTATTTCTCTTATTGCATGATTCTTTCTCTCTCAAACTCAAATAATGCTTTTAGTTTCTTGCATAACTACACTTACTCTCTTTGGATTTCCTACATCTTACTCGATATTTATAAAATCATAAGCTAATCAGATGCTAGAGAACAAAAATGTAAAAATATTTGTTGTAAATGAAGTAAAAGCTCCATTGAAGTTTAGATATTTTGAAGGGTGGACACCAAATAAGATTTCTGATTAATAATATAGATAGATACATACGATGAGAAGGAGGCCAACGACTTCAAAGAAGAGAAAAAGGATCCAAAAATTGACCCAATCTTACATCAGAGTCCCTCGTGGAACCTTTTGCACCTTCCATTGAATCGAACTTCCAATTGAAGTCCCCTCACAAATTTCCACCATTTTTCTTCCATGGAATTGACAATTATACCCCTCATCAATTACATACCAAATCAAAAGTTTCCATGAAACCCACCACTTTCCTTCCTGGGAAATAACAGTTCTACCCTTATTATTACTTCCATATTAGTATTTATATTTATATTATTGATTATTTAATTTACTTTGATATATTTGTTGAAGATCATGTTATGGTTAAGCTAAAGTTATTTTCTTAAATCTATATAAGTATAAAAATTATAGAATTTGTATACATACTAAAATCACAAGGAAGATTTCAAAATTTCAATGAAATTCATGTTTAATTAATTCAATTTATAATGGCTTGTGAAATTTATATCTTGTTAACTGTTATCTTCATTTAATTGCATAAGTTATATTTTCTAGAGGTGTTATATATGTAAGAGTTAAACATGTACATTGAAATATTGCTTATAAGATCGATCACAAGATTTAGTTCCCAATTTCTTTAGAAAATAATTACTAATTTCAATGAAGGTTTAAGAAATTTGGGATAGAAATAATATAATTTTTGTGTTGGAATATCTCTTGTGATTTTTTAAACAAGTTTTGAGAAGACCTCTAGTGTATTTTGAGTAGTACTTGACTTAGAATCGGAAATATTCTTGTGATGGAAATTTACAAGAATATGAATCTTAAGAGGGTACTTGTGATAAAATCCTATTTGGATGATAATATCATCACTTGGGCTAGTGAGACTAGCATACACGATAATGGTTAGTGTACAATAGTATAAGTGCTGAGTAAATACTGAGCATGATAATGAATTATAAGTGAGAAAAGTCAAGTAGTTAGAAACGATGGAAAATATCGCTTGTAATAGGGTGCTTTTGAGTGTAACTGGCCTATTGGTATCATGTACGCAATGCAGTACAATGAATTATCCTGGACATTTAGCCAAGTATAAATTTTAGACATTAACCAAGTTTCTAGCTAGATTATCATTAAAATATCATTAAAATATTATATAAGGATAGGGATCAAGCCCATATGATTAATCACCTATGGTAGAACCTGGACTCAACGCTTACTAATCATAAGTCTTGAGTTCAATGAGACAAAGTACATCACCAATTGTGATTGCAAACACCTATAGTATATATTCCATCTTAGGAGAAATGTGTTTGAAAACCGTTGTGATAAAGTTTCGGGTGAACTTTGAGTTATTAATAAGGATTATAAATGTTTTCTTTGGAATGTTAAGCTACGAAACATACTTAATAAGCTTACTTAGTGGGTGTGCAGTGTGACTGTTTCTGTTGAGTTCAAAGGCTTAACTCTAGAGGACTAATGACATAAGATATATGACACAAGGTGTGCAAAGTGTCAGTAATTTTTCTGGCAATTTCTATGAGGAGAAATTTCGTATGTGAGACATGTTCAGTTAAACAAATAAGATTTGTGCTTCAAAGTATCATAATTCCACACATTCAATTTAACTTTGATGTGTTTTCACCAAGTGAAGATTCAAGTCTCAAAGACATCTTCATTTAAGCATGAACTTCAATGGATTATGAAAGATCTGATTTTCAAATTTTTATAGAGTACAAAATATTTTGAAAATGGTTGGGGTTGTTAGTGATTTCTGAATATGGTGGGGGTTGTTAGTGATTTTTGAAAATAAAATATGGTTTTATGCTTTGGATGATTTGAAAACCCGAAGGAAAAAAGAAAGAAAGAAGAATTAAGTTTTGTTCAGAAGATAGTCGATTGCCATTTAATATAGTCGATTGTAAGATTGGACAAAAAGTTTAGATAGTCGACTATAAAATTGAGCAGTCTTATCAGCCCGATACTTGATTGTTGAAAAGTATTTTTTGAGGCACAGTTGACTGTCTCGATGACACAATCGACTATCATAACAAAAATTTGAATTCTTTTAAAAGTTAAATGAAGTTGGTTGTTGAACTAAGGTCTTTCTTGTGAAGAGACACTCAATTATGTTAGTTGAGGACTGAACCATAATGTCTATTTTGAAGAGACACTTAGTAACTCTATACATAGAATGTATAACTGTCATTTTTTACATAGTGTATAACAGTCATTTTTTACGAAGTTCATTAGATTTTATTGAGGATTCTTTCATCTTCTTCTTCTTCTTCTATTTTCTCTAAAAAAAATATAGATCTTCTTATGATTGAAAATTTTGCAAAATTCTTCAAACACAAGTGCTCTTAAACCATAAAACTTATAAAAACTCTTGTGGGTTGTTCTCACTAGTGTAAAGTGTAGAACAACAACAGATCTTCATTGTATCTCAGAGAAAATTCAACGGAAACCTTCTTGCATCGGTGAGGGGGGGAATTAAAACTTAAGGAAAGCGACATGGTCGTGCCTTAAAGCCATAACTCCCATCCTCTCTTATTTGTTTTGATAAACAAACCTAAAAAATTCCACTAACATATTTTATTTGAAATGTATAACTGATGGAGACCAACTCAACCACTCGCTTGATATAATACTGACTTAAAAATAATAATATAATTATATATATATATATATAATATAGATATTAAATAAGGAGAATGAAGAAGATGAATGGAGAGAGGAAGAAGAGGAAGAAAAGAGAGAAATCGCAGCAATTGAGAGATAGATAGAGAGAGAGAGAGAGAGAGAGAGAGAGAGAGAGAGAGAGAGAGAGAGAAATGGTGGAAGAGGAAGAAAAAAAGTGAAAGGGGACTTAGGCACGAGTTTTAGGGATTTCACCCTATCTGTTATGGATGTTCCATCGCAGATAGGTTT
Source organism: Bretschneidera sinensis (assembly GCA_023935145.1). NCBI lineage: Eukaryota > Viridiplantae > Streptophyta > Magnoliopsida > Brassicales > Akaniaceae > Bretschneidera > Bretschneidera sinensis. The sequence continues at coordinate 35,571,246 of CM043704.1, forward strand.
AAATTCTGTGGTAGTTGTTTTTTTTATCAATTTTATTAAAAAAAAAAATCAATGATGGAACCAAATTCCTAACTCTTAGTAATTTATTTTATAAATTTGTTAAAACAATTTTTAATTTAATTTTTTTCTATTTGTCACTGAAATTTTTCTAACAGTAAAATGAACTAAACTTGCTCTCTTAGCCTTATAGTTCATCAATCAAATCCATAAGTTAATTGAACTAAACTAGCTCTCATAGCCCTATAGTTTCAATCAACTAAGCTCACTCTCTTAGCACCAAAGATTTCCAGAGTCCAAAAGCTATGTGACTAGATTTTGCGCAGGTCATGATATATCTAAGGACCATACTTTGCTGTTTGTACCATTGAGAAGACTAGAATTCCCTGGTTGGTAACTTGTAGAACTCTTGATTAGTTGTTGAGCTGTAGATCTCAATTGGCAACTTGTTATCTTCTTGTACCATATTCCTAAGTACGGACTTCGAACTACCAAAGCTAAAGAATCCCAGTTCAAAGCTCTCAGCTGAAACTATAGTCTCATTGTCTCTGATTGATTCATTTGAATTAGACTAAATAACACAAAGATGAGTAGAATAGAAGGATGGTAAATCCTCTCATTAGATGTTTCATACCTCTCCAAAAACAATATTTCTTAGATTTCAGAGACTATATATGTTATGCTAATCTTTCTTCCCTTAATAAGAACCAACCTTAGAACAAATATAAAATTGTAGGCCTCCAAAGTATTGAGTTTAGTTTATCATCTTAGTCTTTTGGTTCAAAGTCATCAAAATTTCATATGGTTATGTCCAATAACATTCTTCTTAGACTAGTATTTATTGTATGGCTTCTAGAGTTACAATTTTATATTTGTTCTAATTTTTCTTCTAGAGGTATCCAAAGATGAATACAGGATTTAAAATATTCTTATGAATATGATCAAATTATTAAAAAAGAGCTATAAATATTTATTAATGTTTTCTCTTTTTTATTTTTTTAATATTGCGATGACATAATTGACTGAGTCATTTCACTTTGTTTACTAAAAATTAAAGTTATATAATGATTATCCAGTCTTAAACTTAGACCCATTTTTTTCAAAAAAAATCCAATTGCTGATATATTGACCCATGTCATCAAGTTTTCCTTTTCATTGATTGCTTGTTGAGAATAATGTAAGATATGCTACTTGAACATGTGATGAACAAGTCCTAAAAATATTATTTTGAATAAATATGTTGAACACCCTTTCCTAACAGTCAATTTGACATTTGAAAAACTTAGTTGTAATTGTTTGTAAACATGAAGGGTAACTATCACTCAAGTTTTCCAAGTGTCTAAAATGAGTATATAGTAGAGACGTATGAATAGATACCTTTCTAAATGAAGATTTATTTGGAGTAGTGTTTAAACTAATATTATTTATTAGTTTTTCATTCGGATTATGTATTCTATGTAAATCATAGTTTTGTATTATATTAGAACTTGGAAGATACCTTTCTCAATGATGATTCCTTCAACATACATTAATGGCTCAATGTCCTAAGCAACCATCTACATATACCTCAGAGGTTCTATCTGCTACTTTTTAACATCCAAATTCCATTTAGCATATACACATTTTGAATTCCTTAGAGAGCAGAAGAAAATAAATTATTCTACTATATATTTTTGTTTTTTTTAATTATATAAAAGAATTTTCCTTTCATTAAAGATAAAGGGATGGATCATCATAAAAATGGATAAATGTAACGATTTGCATATTTAAGGAACTAAGACATCATCTATCGAGCAATTAACAATGTAATAGACATATTGTTGGCTGAATGTGATTCAATCTTGCTTGATGAAGAATCCGTTTCAAGCAAATTCCTTTCAACATAAAAACCAGGCACTTTAGGCTCAGGTAGTGCGACTTCACTGGTCAACATCAACACCACAGTTGCCATGGTTGGCTGGTCTTCTGGACATTTCTGCACACATAATAAACCTACATGGATTGAACATAAAACTTCTGAGATAATGCAGGAGTCCTTTAAATGTTCATCGATCAAATTTATGGGCCTGCCCTCTTTATAGAGTCTCTAAGCCTGTGGAATTTTTGAAACAATGTTAATATGTTTGAGATAGAAAATTGTTAAAGGTTAGAGGTATTATTTTCATTATGCATATATGCTTTAATATAAATATCAGAGGACCAAACAGTATTTGGAAGCCTTTTCACTCTCACATTATTCTAATCCCAAGTTAACATGGTATGTGTTGGTATTTGTTTAAGTTTTAAACAGATGAAGAGCTCAGCATCAGGTCCTGGCTGTGTGTCGTGGCCCAACCTTAGGCACCACGGCCTCTAGCAAGTCCACGCTGCGGCCTATCCCATCCAAGCCTCAGTATGAAGCTCTGAGCCTCAGCACACCCTGTTCCAAGCCTCAGCACGAGGCACACCTGACACCTTTGAATCAGCACTTTGAGATAGTGCGTGAAACATGGTTAAAATACACAGGTTCACTTAGATTCTTAGAGAGCCATGGGTCTGTTGGAAATCACCTTGACAAGATGCTCAGGTGGTGATCTTCCAAACACCCTAGTCTAGAATTACTTGTAAAGATTTGGAATCGGAAATAGGAACATAAGTCAAAGAAAGAAAGAAGACAAGCAATTTGTTATCGATTTCGGCAATGTGCCTACGTCCCCATGAGTTCCTCTGAACTCTCTGTACTAAATCAATGGTTCTTTACAGTACAATAATCCTCTCCAAGAAACCTCAATTTCTTGAAGAAACCAAGGAAAGAAGAAAGAAGATGATAAGAACTATTACAATGCTCTCTATGTATACTACTCTCTCTTCTTTACAACCAGCCTCTCTACAATGAGTCCCTCTTGTGTTTTGTGTCTTTGCACTCTCACACAATTCTCTCTTGTATTGTGTCTTGTCACTCTTTATAATTGATCTCAAATTATGTCACAACAAACTGTTGATAATGAAGCTAGGTGACCCTTTGTATTGTGTCCAATCTTGAGAGTCAATATCCACCCTTAAATCTTGATGACCACTCAACCATGGCCCTCCATCAATCCTAAGTGATGCTATGCATTTTAACCTTGAATGCACGTACCTAACAAGAGGCTTAACCAAGTTGGATATGTGTGCCTCAGTGTGCCTAGGCACTGATCAAGGGGCGGTGCGGCGCTAGGCAAAGCATCCTTTTCACCTCTTACTGGGCGGTGCGGTGCTGGTGAGGGAGAGGTGCGGTTCTGCCCTCCACCAGAACTTCCTCCTTACTGGGCAGTGTAGCACTGCTAAGGGAGAGATGTGGTGCACATTGGTGCTGGCCCCCTCACAGCTGTGCGCACTCTTTTGCTTTGCTCAATAGAGGTGTGCACACACACCCAAAGTGATGCACACACATGTGTGCACTCCTTTAACATGCTAAAATTTATTCTTCTAACCTTGGTTTAGACTTTAACCATGTTTAAACCTTAGACAAATACCAACAATCTCTACCTTTGTCTAAGTGTTTAAACTCGAACCATTGTGCAGAGAACTTCAAGATCCAAACTCATCTTGAGTCATCAATCAACCGACTCCAATCCTAAGTAGTCCAAGGCAATGATTGAACTTACTTAGAGGTAGAACCTTAGTACCCAAATCCGTAGGGTTTTCTTCCATGGCTACCTTGTCCACATGAATGCCTCATTTCGTAACATTTTCCCGAATGAAATGATATCAAACATCCATATGTTTTGTCCTCTCATGGAACACCGGATTCTTACACAAGTGCAATGCATTTTGACTATCCGAAAACACCACAACCTGCTCCTCTAGTACCTTCAACTCTTCCAGCAACCCTTTGCACCACATAGCCTCCTTGATGGCCTCCGTAGCCGCTATGTACTCAGCCTCGGTTGTTGAGAGTGCTACCACTAGCTGCAACTAAGCCTTCCAACTTACATAACATCCGTTTAAGTTGAAGAAATAGGAGGTAATCGATCTCCTTTTATCCCGGTCTGCTCCATAGTCCGAATCCGCAAAACTCTCAAGGCAGATGGACTTACCCCTCTTCTCATAAACTAGCCCTAGTTCTGGGCTTCCCTTCAAGTACCTCAGCAACCACTTCATCCCAAGCTAATGTTCCTTTTCGAGATTGCTCATAAACCTACTGAGGACACTCATTGCATGAGCAATGTCATGTCTAGTGCTTACCATGGTGAACATAACAGAACCAACCGCACTAGAGTAAGGGACTTTTTCCATTTCCTTCTTCTCCACCTCTGATCTCAGACATTGATTGCTAGAGAACTTGAAATGACCAGCAAGGGGAACCTTCACTGGTTTGCTATCTTCCATAGAGAACTTAGATATCATCTTCTCTATGTAGGAGGTTTGAGAGATCTTCAATCTGTTTCTCTCCCTTTCTCAGATGATACACATCCCAAGGATCTTCTGTGCATGGCCAAGATCCTTCATCTCAAACTCCTCACTGAGTTGAGCCTTCAATTTTCTTATCCTCTCCATGCTGCTCCCAACCAGCAACATATCATCAACATAGATGAGGATGATCACCACTTCCTCAACCTTCTGCCCCTTGTAGTACAAGTGATGGAGCGATTATCTACTTAAATAATTATGCAAATAATCGTTCTAGTTTTACTTACAAGTGCACAAGGTCTGTGGTAGCATAGTGTGCAAGTGCGAGATCATTTCCACAGGGATTGGTGAATTTCTATTTAGAATTAGTTTCTTCAAGTTAAAAAGAGAAATAGCAGTTTGATTGTGAGTGAATAACAATAATGAAAACATAGGGCTATGATATCCACCACTAATTATACTTTCCCACTAACTAAGGTTTCAATGCTCTAGCCTTATCATGAATATCTAATGGTTGCCAACCTAAGGGCTTGGTCCACACCTTAGGCTATTGATCTCCCTATGCAACGAGTTAGGCATTGTGGAAAAGAAAAGAAAAAGAAAAGAATGAAAAAGAAGATGAATAGTCTTATGCCAAAATAAAAAAAAATAAAAAAAAAGTGAATTATAGCAAAGAAAAAAAGTGGTGATTTATTGAGAAAAATGGTCGGGAAAATGGTTGAAAGAGTTGGGTGTTAAAGTAAGGTTATCCAGTGCTTAAAGAAGGTTGTGTTTAAAACTAAGAGATTAAGTTCTTTTATTTGTTGAAACCTTCCTGTTCTTTCTTAACTTAGCCTAACGTTACAAGCTTATTAAAGACCTATTGATCTAAGGTAGTGTGATTTTTCTACAATAGTAGAGAGTGATTTGAAAAGTGAGCCTATGGAGCTTGTTTTTTGTGATTGATGTCACAAAAATTAAATATTTTAGAGGTCAAGACTTGTATTCATGAATGTCATGCATAAAATCATCTGGGTGTTCGGATTAATGGATTGTGGTAATATGGATGTTAAGAGTCGATAACGATTTTAAGATTGATGTTTGGATTACTTTTGGACTCGGGTGATATTTAATGATTCTATGTGTTGTGTTATGTACAATTTTTTAGACAAAAGGTGAATTACTCTTGGATTAATGCTAACATTGCTTTACTTTGTTTGATTCCTACCAAAGAATTCATTTCATATTGTCTTGTTTTCGCTTCAATTGCTAGGGACTAGCATTAAGCTAGTTGGGGGTTATGATGAGAGTCATAAAATGCATCATAACAGTAATTATTTGTTAATATTTTAGGGTTGATCGAAGTTTGAATTACACTTTTATACCTTAATAACTCTAAAGTGATATTCTTGGATCATTGACTTATTTAAGTGCATTTTCAGGTACTTTGAGTTCAAAAAAGATGGAAAGCTAACATAGTTTAGAGCACGACGCTTCGATGCACATTCGAGTGAGGGCATGGTTATGGAAGAACAAAATGAAGAGAAACCAAGTCTTAAAGTATGGGCGTTGCGGCCTGAAGTAGTCGAAGCCTCAGCCTCTAGAACCAAGCCCAAAAGAGCAAGGAAGCCATCCGACAAAGCCGCGGCCTGGACCAGTGAGGGCCTTGGCGCCTAGAGCATACACAACCATCAGTACCAGACAGAGCAGCAGCCTGGACCAGGTAAGGTTGTGGTGCCTAGAAGCTTACTGATCAAAGACCAGACAGAGCCACGGCCCACATAAGTGAGAGCCATGGCGCGCACACGAACCCTTGTTTTCCTAATTAGGGTTTTAGTTGATTGATTAGCCCTAAACCGCCCTTAGACCTTTGTATTATAAATAGATCACTTAGGGTTTAATAAAGAGAACATCATTAAGGCTGGAAAACCCAAGAAGGCTACCACACTCTCCATCAAAGTGTTCAAGCATGAACTCCATGGCCAACTAATCTCCAAGCAAGGTGAAGGGATGAATCCTTAGGTATAGTTGTTCTTATTTTTCATTATTGGTTCAGTTGTAGTTTGGATTTATTGTCAGAATATTGTTATGATTTACTCTTTGATTTAATTAAAAGATTTTCTCTTAATCCGGTGATTGCATCTTTCCCCTTTGATATAAGTCTAGTAATGTTCTTCTTATGTCAAGATTGTTAGATATGATTAAGTCTGGTAGATTTATCTTTTAGGTTTGTCCATTACTGCGATATTGTCATTAAGATATATTTTCGTTTCTTGATAAATCTATAGGATAGGTCATGTGTGCTTAAATCGAAAGTAAAGAGTAATTCATATCCATTATGTTGTGAGTTTTAAATTACTCACAAGCGCACGAGTCGTTTGCAATATAGTGTTGTGCAAGTGCAAGGTCGAATCTATAGAGAATTGCATTGTGAAAATATTTTTATCTAAACTAAGCCTATTTTAACCTAGTTCCAAGTTTTGAATTGTCTTTTGCAAAACAAATATAAACTAAACTAAATTGATTTAAAGACTAATGATAAAAGCACTAAGGTTTCTGAATCCACCCCACCAAAATAAAGCATATATCTTCATGTTCTATATAAAAATAATCTACCAAAACATTCCATGAATCCAAGTTTAAACAAATCACAACAAATATCCCAATTAAACCAAAACAATCCAATGTATCCGCTTTTAACAAATCACAAAGGATATCCAATTTAATCAAAAAAGATTCGATGTATCCATAAGATGAAACACACAGAATATCCAACAGAACAATTTAAACTCAATCAATCATAAGATTTTAATCAAATAATTGAACAAAACATTTATACTAAAAAAAAACATCAGAATTGTATAAACAAATTTGAAAATATTATGCCAAACAACGGCGAGGCTTCATCTTCAACCTTAGCTGAAGATTTTAGCCACTCATAATCATGAAACTAAAGTTCACAATAACAGTGCTAAACATTAAACTTTAAAACTAACAAAAGCAGTAAATTAAAAACTAACTATACATGGGGAGAAATTCCACTCGCTGTTGGGCGGCACTTCCCCTCGTGATAGCAAAGCCTTCGGAGATCCACCAGAATGCTAGTAGAACTCCTCCAAATTGCACCAAAATAGCACCTGGATTGCTTACTAAAGATGAAGTGAAGAGGGGCTTATATAGGGAAACATCACAAGTGAAATATGCTTCCAATCCGATGTGGGATACTGCAAATTTCAGCTTTTGCTCTTTGACCTTTGTCTACTAAAACTGCCATAACTTTCTCTAGAAAAATCATTTTATTGATCCGTAAAATTTTCCAGAAAATAGAAATCGGGATATTTCCAAGCATATATGGCTCATCTCCTGGTTCTTTCTGAATCAATACAATGTAACCCTCAAAAATGGCTGATCTGTCACGTTGAAATCATGCACAGCCTGACCTTTGTTTACTAAAACTGCCATAACTTTCTCTAGAAAAATCATTTTATTGATCTGTAAAATTCCCCAGAAACTAGACATCTGGATATTTCCAAGTATATATGGATCATCACTTGGTTCCTCCTGAATCAATACAGTTTAATCTTCAAAAAATGGCTGATCTGTACGAGCAATTCTGGCAATTTAGTGAAATTCCTTTCCAAGCTTGTAAACCTGTAAAACAACGAAAAGAAACTCAAAGTAACAAATTCCTAAGCTAACAAATATAAATTAAGGGGCCAAAATATGCAATATTTGACACTCATCACATTACATTAGGGTTTATATGTGCTTGATTGAATATTTGTCGATTGCTTGTTTGGGATGTGAAACTAGCAATCGAGATAAAAACAATTGAACCAAGATTAGAATAAGGCAACCAACCTAGGGAGGATTCCCGGATCCTTATTGTTTCTCTATTATATTCTTCAATCTATTTACACAATTTTCTCATATTACTTCACTATCAAAACACAAATTTTCTCACTTGATCTTATCATTCGTGTTAAGGTTTACACTTTTCTTTGTAGTTCACTTTTCCTCATGGGATCGACACCTCAAATATACACAATAACCGTATATTAGTTTGAGTGTAATCACGTGGTCAAGTCCTCAGACATTGTAAGAAAGGAGGAAGAAAAATTTATAATAAAAAAATTTTCATGCATTTTGTTATGGGTGTGTGTGTGTGTGTATATATATATATATATATATATATATATATATATATATATATATATATATCTGATAGGAGAATGATGATGTATCTCCTCTGAAAAGAGTTGATGATGGGATGTAAATTTTTAATTTTAATTGATGTGTTTTTTATATTGTTGCATATATGTGTCGTGCTGGGATTTGAAAACGTGACGACACCGTCTCAGGGGTGGCCAACCCGGGATGGGTCATTACAACTTTGGTATCAGAGCATTAGGTTTTATGATTCTGTACACTGCATAAAAAATTTAAAGAAGTGGAAGATTTAAACAAACTAGATGTTAATGCAGAGTCTAAGGATGACACGTGGAAGTGCTAGAGCTAGAGGTGGAGTCATGACCAGAGAGGGCGTGGTAGGCCCCTAATTTTTAGACGAGCCAAGGTTGAGATGGAGACTAAGTTTGAGTGAGTTTTCTTGAAGGGAAAGTGTTGATAGTATAATTGATACTAGTAAGGATGTGAGAGAATCTGGAGTTGAAAGAGATGAGCTAAGAGAAGCTCTTGCTCATGCTCTTGAAAAAAATGAATGTGATAGATGATAGAGTTGATAGTCTATAGCATAGACTTGATGAATAAGCTAGAGCAGTGCCTGTGGTTGTTATAAATCCAACAGTGGTAGACGTTCAAAAAGGGAAAGGTGAGTTTAGGTATGAGATGCAGGGAAATTGTTTTGTTAGATATATTAAGTTGAATGTTTAAAGGATATATGAATCCTTTTGAGCCTGAGCTATGGGTGAAATATGTAGAGAGATTATTTGGTATTTTACCAATAACTGACGGACAGAGGGTCACCTTTACTTCGTTTAAGTTAGAAGAAAAAGCTTTAGAATGGTAAAAGGATACTTCGTAAGCGCATATGTTGATAGACCCTTAACTTGGAGTAGGTTTAAGGAGGCTTGTTATTTTATAAACATTGATCATATACTTTTAGAGCCCAACAAAAGAGAGATTTAATTTATATGAGGTAAAATATGTTGACTGTGACTCAGTATGATAGCAGATTTGTGGCCTTGTCAGGTTTGTATTGAAAATGGTAGACATATAGGAGAAGAAGTGTAAGAGGTTCCTAGATGGATTATATTTTGAGATTAGATCAAAACTATCTTATATGAGGGATATGAATTATGTTAGGTTGGTAGATATAGCACTTCAGATTGAGAAAGATGTGATGTAGTTTAAGAGAGAGAGAGAGAGTGGTTGAAGAGGCTTAGACATGAAGGTTCTAGAGTTAGTGGTAGTATAAGTGTACAAG